>LUCH01000247.1:52190-120022 GCA_013368495.1 Paragonimus heterotremus | reverse complement strand
TCCAAACGCTCTAGAACCTGTGTATCCTAAGTGCAGAACGATATCGCTGATTTTACTGTAAAGAGTAGTTCAGGAATGAAAAGAATAAATTCCAAGCGTCATGAGATGATATCTTGCGAGACGCCGCTGTTAACAGGAAATCATTCTGTTAGCTTTCCGTTCACCTTGACGTTGACGTCACGTTCAGTAAAATACTTTTCAAGTCACGTGAATAGGCGCCGATCAAGTCCATACCTACCTAGTTTCCATAGCAAGAAATGTTTCCCCCAATGAAGGATTTCCAAAAGTCGAAACATACCACCTCCATGGTCAATGAGTGGAAGGACTGTGGTGTAATCCACCATTATATTAAGTTTTAACAAGAACATTAAAATTTTATATCGATGTGTATTCTTTTCGGTTTATCACACGATGCCATGGCTTGTTTCGGGCAAATTTGCATAAGTTACATTTGGTGATACTGGAGTTGCTATCACTGCACAGTTGTGTGAATACTGTAGTTCTATGCATCTCGGACCAATTTGGATGGTCCACCCCGAGTTTTTGACATTCCCTTGACACATTCGTATAGATTTGTTCGTATTCTTATCATCATGACTGTTAAGAGGATTTTGGATGAAAATGCCTTTTTTCGAAAAAGCCAACCAGGAACGCACGCGAAAAGATCACAAGAATAGCAGTGAAAGCAGAAATTGTTTCACATAAATGTCACTGAGCTCTGAAAGAAGTATCCTAAAACAGGATAATTTGTTTTGATATACTAACATTAAAAGCTTCATTATAGAAAAATCACGGGTCTGTTTGTCTTTCACACCAAAAATCTAATCGCATTTTTCACAATCCTTTAAACGTTAATAAGGAGCCACATGTTCGAGGTGTCTTCTTGTTCAAGCTCCCCAGTAGTTTTTAACTATGTCAAGGACGGGATCCGACATTCGATATCGCCTTCGCGATGGTTCAACTACACAAGTTAACTCACATTAGACGCCACCTGTTTATCAAATTTCAACATTATTTTCGCTTTCAACGTAGATCTGTTTGCTCAGCCGTCTCTATAGAAGACAAGGTAACATTCCGTTGTTTCTGATTTCATTGCGAAAGTTGTTATCAAATATCTGTGCTTTTTGTCCTTAATTTGAAAATTTATTACGACTGACACCGATATAATTTGCCGTTCACAATTGGCGGCTCCTACTTAAAAATGTGTTACAGTTTCTGGTAAACTTTTATTTGTGGATGCCTCAGATAGTTGGAAAAACAGAAGGCAGCCGAACTACTGAATTTACACCAAGACGAACTTTGTTTGTTGACACCACAGGAGATTGTCATTTTGGCACTTCTTTCTATACACACATTAGATTAATTGAAAAGTAACCGGCACTGGCAAAAAAGAAACTTGATTGAACGCCCGTCCCGATTGACCCAGAGAGTGGTTTTATTGTTGTGCTTACGTATTACTACCGTCAGAGTTTCACATTTATCCGTTGAAAAAATAATTGAGATGGCACAGTACACTCCCCCGACTTATCGATAAGAACAACTAGACTCTGAAAGTCCTGATGAGTCATGGGAGTAGTAATGCGAGGCTTTATGACATTCACTTTCGGAACACACCAATAACACTGCCATTTTAAAGTATTGCACCGTCAGAAAAAACATATCGATTTATTAACAATTATTTGCTGATGATATTGAACCAAAAACTTACTGAAAAATCAAGTACACCATCAGTTTGACCCACCAGGTCAGGCGTAAATTATATGCAAAACAGACTTCCTGATGTCGGAATATAATTTAAGATACCAATTGTAAAACGTTTCGCTCTCTTACTGGTTGTTGTAAGCATATGCAGGGTGATCCACGTTAAGTCCATGGAAGTCGCATCATAATTTATTACCGTCTGATTTCCAACGCTTATTGAAAAAGGACCACCAAAAAATTGTGGACACAATAGCAAATGAATTGCCTGGGAAAAATTAATTCGTGTTCGTTATCACGAGGGACGATATGCAAGACCATTGTACAAATCATCTTACAAAAAGAAGAGAGGGGATTAAATGCAACAATGCCGTTCCATGGAATGTGAATGTTAAACATGTGCCGATTATAACAGTGTCACCTTAAAGCAACTTCACTAGGATGCCTCAGAAAAAGCAATGAGACCATAAATATCGTCGTGTTAAATTTCAAGGTGGAACTACTGAATTTTGAGGCACATGAAATCAGTGTCTTATCAGTAGGCCTGCATGTAATGGAAAACCTTCATTATAGACTTACACGTGATAACGAAGCCCACACCTCCTAATGAGACCATTCACCGCGTTTTACATCATGAAACTACCGAATTAAATCGCAGAATATTTTCGAGGGAAAAAGGACATAGTTATTCATCTAGCCAAAAACTAGTACACTAAAATTGTGTGGGCTACACTGTATTAACGCTTTTCGTAACTGCGAGGAATGGAGATTAGCACTGTCATTTAGTGACTGAGTGTAACGCGTTAGTAAGTTGTCCACTTTTCAGTAGTCCTCGCGAATTAAAAACAACGCCTTACCATGCTACCTTAATCTATTTTCAACGGGATCATTTGTAACTGAGCAAATTGCACAACGTTAACAGCAGTTCTTCTACATGAATATAGTTGTTAAAAAGCACCGGGTTTAATTATACTGCCCAGTATAAAAGCCGAGTTTTCGAATGTTCAGTCTAATTTTCTTACTTCTGATTTGAGTCGACTAGATACAAGCTTGCTCAAGGCTGGATAACTAACATACTTAGCGGCTTTCATCGTTAATTGGGTTTACATCAGTGAACACTGTTACACAATTGTACATGTAGTGACAAAACACACAGTTGTGTTAATATACACAAATATGAGTTTTTGTTCGCCAGTTTTATTACCTGATAATATAAAGTCACCGGTGTGTATATACTTGAAAGTAAACCACGGATTATTGCGTTTGGTTCGGGTTGATGATTGTCCGTTTTTATTTAAATGGTATGCCGTTGCAGGGTATATAATTATGTTATGCCATCGATGTATTAAAGGTTCGACATTTTACTCAGATATGAAGGTTTATTAGGGTTCAACTGCAACATCGAAAGCTATAAATTCGAATACTTACACACGGATTATGTCATATAGCCTGACCGTAAATGGTAAGATAAACAGACAACCGACGTTCAAAATGCCAAGCTGACCAATGAAATGCGTTGTTATCCTCGACAATTGCATAAAAAGTTTACTAATTTAAATATTTGAAATCACAGTATATCAGTCCATTCATTTGACTGAATTAACTGACATTGAGTAAAATGATTGCACGATAAACATGATGCATCTATCCTATATACTCAAAGGATATGACAAGTATAAGAAAACACTAAATTTTCCCCATCGCACATATTTTTCCACACAACTCTTGAACGCATGTGGCTAAACAACAAAATTATTCGTCTATATATATTCCTTGTTAACCAACTTTTATGAGTTGACTGCAAGCTGAATACCGGATTCACTACTTCATCACTGTGGAGGAGATTATGTGCATTATGATCTGCCTCGAAAACTTAATTCACAATAGTGCGTCATGAAAGACCAAAACATTTTCAGATCCGCATTCAAGAATCGCTTAAGGTGTTTTATGCTATCAGAGAAAACTCGCAAGTACAAAAGCTGCAGAGTTTGTCATATTACAAGCGATACGTCGACGACATATTAATATTCAGTCAATTTAAACAGGTGATAGATAACGTGGTGCAACGTCGAAATAGTTGTCACTCTAACTTGAAGGTTCCTTGTGAATTTGTTGTCAACAACTGCTTGCCATTTCTGGATATACTCATAAGGCGTCGAAAAGATGGTTCGGTTAAAAGAACTGTCTATAAGAAGTCTATGTGGTCCGGTCCAACATAAACGAGCACTAGTGAATACGCTTTTACACGGACAAAACGAATTTGTATGCATGACAGTCTAGCAGAAGAACCAGATTTGATTACTTCTATCCTACAGTCTAATGGTTACCCCAGAAGGTTCATAGATAAGCACAGTAGACAAAAAGTACCATCCGAAGAGGTGGTCACTGTAGAGAAGAAGAAGGTTTACATAGAGCTGCCTTTTAAGGGTGATTATATCATGTACCAAACAAGGCAACGATTGAGGAACTTGATAAAGCAAACTTTTAATGCAGCTGAACTCCGTGTAATCGCTCGGACTCTGAAGTTACCGGTGCCTTCAGTCAAAGGAGATCAGCCTATCGGTGCCACTTCACATTGTATTTACCAAGTTGTATGTAACTGCGGAGAAAGTTACATAGGCAGAACCGATAGATGCCTGAGCTCCAGAATGAAGAAACATCTACCTAAAAGGATGTAGAAGTCCGTGTTACCGGAGAGCGGCAATATTGTTGAGACGCGTAAACAGCCAGGTTCCTCGGTCGCTAGACACGTCCTGACCACTGGCCACGTTATCGATCCATCTTGCGCATTCAAAGTCCTGTTACGTCATTCTAACCCAAGATTCTTACGGTTTGCCGAAGCAGTCGCAATCAACCGACTCAAGCCAGCTTCCTGCGTTCAGAAACAACTGTTCGTGAACTTGACCCTTCCATGGACTTAATGACCTATCCTAACCCGCTTATTGATTATCAACCCCTCTAGTTGTTTGCTATAAAAAGCGCACCTGTGTTATTGTAAATTTAGTACTGACGAGTCAATATGAAATGCTTGCATCTACCAGTGTTCGAGTTCTAACTGCTTTGTTCAGGCTGTTCGAGGGAACCAATTGTTTCAAACTCTGACTTAGTTTGAGACCTAGAGCAATACTTATCGATGCATTCATAATGTGATTAAATCTTTTCGACTGATATAATAGATGAAAATCATCACAACTATCAGCGAATGACACCTTGATTGTACTCCAATCAAACATCAAAAAGCTAGTTGGTTATATATGTCTCAATAAATTATTTGTAAATGTTATAGTGTCAAAGCATAACATCGCTTCGAAATGCTTCCTATGTTTGTTGAAGTTTGTAACATATAGGTTTATCACTATGTGGCCGTAATGGAAATACGTGGCTAGCTAAACTACTGTCTCTTTCAAACATTTGGTACAGGGAGAGTAAAACAAAACGTTTAACTGACTTGTCTGGCACAATTTTAATGTATTCACACCGTCTGCAGCATAAGTATGTAGCAATAAAAATGAGCAACAGGGTATTGGTTTCAGCACCCAAGGCAATTGTAAACAATTGTGTACGCATACTTCATTAATGTTAACGGTTTGTTAATCCACAAATTAGCAAATTTTGTTAGTCTTCACGATGACCTTTGGAACTCCAAATCCTGTTTATACACTTCATTCGTAATTGAACTTCTGCAGGCAATCTACTAACTACGTTTATACGCGATTCCAATCTTACTAACGGATTTTGGTCATTGTGGCATTTCACTAATGTTACTGTGAGTAAAAACTAAACTAAACTTAAACTAAAATGTGAAATGAGACATTGCATGTGCAGTGTTTATAGTTTGTATCAAATGAAAGGTAAACCGATCAGAAGTTTGCACTGATTCGCTCATTTAACCCTCATACTTAATTTGACGAAAGTGTCAAAATATGAAAAGAAAAGGTTATTTGAATTCACCAGGAACAATTTATCTTGCTCATTTTATGGATCAACATTCAGTTTGGAAACGAGCACTTATGACACCATCGTGTGCTTCTAGTAGAAATATTAAGCACTGTAGAGGTGAACCACATCAGTTAGAGAATAAGTTTTGCAGACCTCTTCAAAGCGTGATATTTCATAATACACTGCAATCATGTGGTTCACGGTGTTTTTGCAGTAGTGATTGAAGTTTGGTTTAACATTCCTCTGGTGCATCGTTAAGGACCAGTAACTCGTACTGTCTACAATTTAACTTTCTTGTGTCATAGAGTGAAAAATGCATCATTGAACGACATAATGCAATGCTCATAATGTTTACTTGTCCATAGCAGGAATGCATTATTTCTCACAAATCTGCGTCAGGGTAAACTGAAACATTCATTGGTTTAGAACGTTTTAGTTTATTCCCTTCTGTTTAATTATTTGTCAAGATTTTGCCACTGTGATTGTTCTCTACGATCCTCTCGACTTTTTGCAAGATTGCTTCTACTTTGTAGAACTGGAAAAATGAAAACCTTATGACTAACTTCGCAATATTTTCAAACTGTTGGTATTGATCTCCACTGAACGTGCTAAACGGTTTCTTAGAATTGCTTGTGTTCCCTTGGGTGAAGTAAGTTGTTGCGCCGAAAAAACTTATTACAGAAACAGAACGATGCTAAGCTGTTTTACCTCATCCGGTGGTGCATAGTTGCCTGAAGTCTAAGTGTCCGAAAATGTTACGAATAATAAGGTTAAGGCAATGTTTTTTCACATGAATTTGAGGGGCCAGTTAAAGTACTGTTTTGTTCCTCTTATAATAACATGTAAGGTCTGCATAAGATCTGAATTGCAGACAAAGAATAAAACAAAACCTACTCAGGAAACCTCAGGTAACCGTTATTCGCAATTCAATTTATAGATATGTGTTTGCGTGATTACTGCTTGAGATTACACTACCTGGTTGTCAATCAAGTCACCATATATAGAAAACTTGGAGCACACAGATTGGATTTATCATTGGGTGTTTCTACTGTGGTCTGTGAATTTGCGTCGTTGCTCACCGATTCTAATTCGAGACAAATGTAACTAAGTAACATGTTCGCCATTTCGTACTCATGAAGCATCGCTTCCAAATGATGAATATGAAGCAACAATCTCGGTAGAAAGACCAAATCTGGAAAATAAAATTGACGTTTAATTCACTTTCGTCACGAATTATAACACCAAAACACGTTGAAAATGTATTAGGAATAAACTTAGTTGGTCGCAATTCACGAAATAAAAGCGTGAATGATATTGGTTCCGAGGCAGAAAAGTGCACGGTAAAAAGCTCGTGACAATGGACCAATCGTTTGCTTAGTATTGCTCTGGCGAGCGATGACGCCTTAGAAGTCTCACTGACAAATACAGCTTCATATGTGCTGACCAGGTGAGAAACTGTTTTGTGATGGTTCTAGCAGTGGAGATAGTCCGGTATATGTTTCCAGGTTCCGTTACCGCCTCCGGAAGCACCGTCAAGTTTAATATCTATGTTGATTTGTTTCCCGTCATTCTGCTGAAAAATTTGGTTTTACAAGTGATTAATAGACGGTTTCCTTCAGTACGTATTGGAACTTATTTTGGTTTATGGAGTTTAGTGCGAAGTTGTTGAAAACAAATGAGTTCCGTGTTAAAAAAGTGAAACCCTTGCACAGTGCGGACGACCATCGTTAAAAAAAACTGTAGATCTCCACGATTTTCTCGTTGATAACACTTTTTATCATTCTTAGACAGAGGGTGCGCGTTTAAGTTAACAGTGACAGAAATTAGCATGACAGACTGATGAGAAAATTTTTCCAAATTTCCACCAAGTAGCTTAAGGTTTGACGATTTTAAGCCTGTATTTCTTAGCACGTACCTTTCTTTTCCAACATGAGTTTGCTTACCTTCCGCACATGCGTTTCGCCGAGTAAAAATTCAGCACGCTTGCTCATAGATATGATATAAATTTTATCCAGTAGTGGAGTTTTCCAAGATTATTTGGATAAGCAGTTTACATGTTAATATTCTGTTATTTTCGGTTTTTGCCCCGACTGTAAAGTAGCTTCATTGTTTCAAAAAAATAAATGAGGACTTACTTCTTATTCATTATATGAAAAAACAGGGTTTATGTCAAATTTATAATGGACAGTGGTAATCCTTATAGGCAAACAGCTTAATTGCAAAAAGTAATATACATCTTTTTAAGTGTTTTGAAACTTCTGTTTACAGAAAACAACGGAAACCCCTTATACATACCTTAAAGTATTAAATATCAAAGTTGTCTCACGAGAGGCTACTCAAAATTCCGTTACTGATTACGAAAATGACTATTTTACTTCTTGCAAACAAATTTAACCCAACATTTTTACAGTTTTGCACCAAGAGTCCAAGCATTTGTACACTTACAGCCATGATATCACAGTCGGAAAACTAGTTACGATTTCCCTACAGCAAAGAAACAGTAAGTGAGACGTACTAAAAGCCAATCACTTTTGCTGCAGATCTTAAGGATAGAGTTTTCGGATAAAATAGAAAACGCTGCTTTCATCTAACGCGGTTGCAGTTCTGCAACGTTCGCATCGCACTTCGATTATCCTAACCCTGACTCAAATTCATCAATGTGTCTCTCTATAGCAAATTGCATAAAGAAAACTAAAAATTTTTATCGACCCTTTAGATAGTTTCAGAAATTCTCAAGTGTTTCTCACGCCCTGGCTCATAATATTTTTTATGTTTTCCCTCTTTTTATCTTTATGTGTTCAATGACATTTTAATTCGTCCCAAGTGACATTTATCTGCTGACGTAACTGAATTTATTGCGAACACTTAACTACACCCATTTCAGTTTGTCGCCCCTCAAAAAATTATGCTGAGGAAATACCAACTTGACCACAGTAAAGTTACGTGAATGGTTTCAATTATCAGCTCGAACAAAACTGAACAATTTATGATTTATGTTTGTACCAATAGTCGCCAACTGTTGTGAAGTCGCGGGGTATCATATATCAGCACCCGTTTCAATTTCAAGTGTGTCAGTGTAGTCCCGTTTTGCTAATTATGGTCGAAGAATAATATTTCCATTATCGCTTCGTGTAACATAAGATGCACATCCTTGCTTTCAAACATAACATTCGGAACGGAATAAAATTGCATGTAACCGGATTACGAAATAATATCTTTGCTTCGTATCTAAATCACATTTTAATTTTGGTAGAGAAATTCTGAGTGGACGTAAAGCAAACATCTCAACGTAAATAATTCTTCTCCATTGACAATTTATGTAACTGAACTCATTATTCTTGGTGCGCTTGTTTTGAATTCTAATAAATACGAAAAGCTGGCTTCGAAAACCCACGGGTAATACGCGCGATTTTCAATTAGCCGTTTGTTTGGCTTACTCCAGGTGTATCGGGTTTTCTATTCATAAACAGCAAGGAACGTGATTTGATTCATGAGGTGCGCATTTTCATTACTTTATTCTTTCACAGGATAGATAATTTCAGGTATGTTCTAATTCTTTCAAGTCGACTGCCCAAGTGAACAATAACAATCAAGGTCATGTTTCATGTTCTGGGCAAATTTACGAAAACGGGACAAAAGATTCCCATGGTTTGCTTCATTTCTATAATGTAAATATCAGGCTTCAAAACTGTATAGTTACTGTATTAAAACACATGTTCGGATATCCTGCTGGCACTCGTCAATCTTGACTTATATTTATAGCTACGTCCAACGTCTTTGGGTGTAGATCAGAGTCATCAATTCATAGCTGGGAATAACTTTCATGCAAAGCAGACAAGCAGGTTTGCCATATGTTCAGAAGTCGGAAATTAACCGTTTTTCATAAACGATGCTATTCCATGTACTCATCATAACAGTGTGTGCACAAACGTTTGAAGCAGCCGGCTTGTCTGTCCCGATAGTATATAATGTGAACAGTCTGACCCCACTGATAAAAATTTCTAGCGATATAGCTGTTCGCATATTTCGTATAATTTATTCTTTAATTTGCATAATGAATGATGTTTAAAACGACATTTTAGCAGTATAACCTCTAGTGTTGGTTTCGAATTTGAATGGTGTAACAGAAAAAGCAGACTTGAATAGGATGGATCCTTATCTTTATTGGGTGCACTTGCAGTTGAACAGGGATCAACCTGGATAATTATTCAATACCCTACTTTATTTGCTCATGCTATACAAGTGTTGACGTAATTTCATTTCATGATTTAACACTCATCTGTTTCGTTCTTTCTATATAAGTCTAACTGTTACAATATTCAATGTTTACAGATAGATAATACGGGTCGGCTACTATGTTTCACGCCTCGCTTTGTCGTTATAAGGTAGTAGCATGTTAAATCCTGCACAAAAAGTTTTACAGTGCATGAATTTGTCTCTTACCAAGGGATGTCGCAGTAAATTTCATCGCTTCATTCGAAAACAAAGTGACGATTAACACGAACTAGTTGTGCACAGCATTTGAAGGCCAGCGTTTTTTGGGCTAATCTATGAAATCAGTTGTCTTTCTCAGTTTTTACAATTACCAATAACAGTTTCCTAATCATCTGTAAATTAGTGGCTAGTGTATCGTGCTCTTCAAAATACTCCGCTTCTTGTTATTCCCAAAACTTTAAATGTGTACAGGTAGAACGTTAGTTGCATTAGCCATAAAACTAACATGTCAGATGTATACCTTTGAAGTATCTGTGACTGTCTACGACGCACAACCAATTTCTTCTGCAACACAAACAATGTTTTAGTACTGACCTAGCAGACAATAGTAAAATAGATTTTCAACTATCCTACAACGAGACAACAAACTGAGTGTCTAACAGCTGCACAAGAAATAGGTTTACCATCCTGGCCACTTTGTTAGCTACTATGAACTATATATTCTTTAATTATAATGTCCTGTTGAGAAGTTTATTGTGTTGTAACAATACACGCTGCTCTGTTATTCGCCAATGGAATCGTGGTTTACATTCATGGCTTTCTTACGCATTGTATTATTCCGAGTATATCCAAATAACTAGCTGTTCTGTCGATAGCTGTGTTCAATTATCCTGAATGGTAATGAATATTTTCGAAAATATGCTTTAAATGTTGTTATTGTAAGACGTTCGAAGTATAAGCATACCTTGCTGTTCAGCAAAATTCATGATTCGTTTAATGTACCTGGCAGCTAAACTATTACTGTGTGAGCGATATAACCTTCAGAATAAACCTTGATACGTTGAGGTATATTCTGTGAGAGGGGCTTATTTAAGTTCCCGTGATTCTGGTTGCTACGTGCAGTGCACCTGAACACGACTCCCGACCACAGTAGAGCATCTTTGTGAAATGTTTCGGTGCTAAGATACTTTTCTCAAAGAAGCAAATGCAGTTCAACTCAATTATAAACTTCCAATAGATTTAGCCACGACCCAGGCAGAATTTGGATGTTCAGACGCAGCATCGGGAAGGTTAATGGTTATCTAGGGGGAAAATTCCAGAACACTGTGCATACACTCAAAACTCGACCGTGTACCATAGTTGTCAACCTGCCTGTCGAGAGCACTGTTTGCGCTTTTGTAACACAGCTTGCGAATGATGTGAGTCAGCATTTAAAGTGTTTGCTTGATTTTTATTTTTTCAGGTTCCACGGACGTTAATCAGTTGAAAGTTGGTCACGGTCTACTTTCTAAGCTGTGTCATAAATATGTTAGTTATGATAAAATACAGCAGTATCATCCATAGCAACATAGGTTGTGGGTCGCCACGAAATAATTTGATTATGTATAGCTCATTGAATCCGTTTACTGCCTTACTAGGATAGGGTCGTATTTGTATATCCGATTCAAGTGCACGTATATTAGGATGCATACACGTGTTCGGTTTCACAAGCGAAGTTTGTGTCCGCACTTTCGTTTCGAATAAGGTTTGTTACAGAACTCAACAGAAACCATGATTTCGTATTTTGATCTTGCAATGCGTGTTCGACAGTTCCGCCCAGGACATTTATTGAAACCTAATTGCATGGTATTGAAGGCTGATTTTATTATTCTGGCTCAGATTCGTTTAACTTTACGCTAATGTTTAGTTGTGCAATACACATTTCTTTTCGGAATTGTGTGTTAATTGATTCTTCGCATATATAAGCTGATACAGTCGCTTCACCGGGATTAAAAGGGTTACTTCGGTAGGACGTGACAGTTTTTTGCTGACAACAGATTAATGATATCAGCCATAGATGCTCGATCAAATCGGTGGTTGAAAAAGTGGGCTATTCCCCTCAATTACCAATTTGATTTCAAAGATAATCAATTTTGAAAATTCCCGGGCTTCTGCTGAATTAAGACAGCTAACAAAGACAGAATGCTAGTAGGTGGCAAGAACTCTATCACTTGAACCATAAGGTTGTGCCGAGAACTCAGAAGATTAACAATTACTAAATAATTGCCTATCCAACTGTTGTAAGGAATCCAGCAAAACCCAAGGGAGCAACTCGTTACCGGGAGTTGTGGGGCGATTCACACCAGATTTGTAGGAAAATGAATCAGTTCACTAAGCAGCATAATCACTCATCGTCCAACGTTTATGAAGCTGAAAGTTTGAACTGTGAGTTTTCTACTTAAGCTGATGATTCACACGGAGGTGATTTCAGTTTAACTATAAACCTAGACGTTTGAATCACTTCTGCCTTTACTCAAACTCCTTTGATAAATTTTCCGAGGTAACTAAACTACATGGTATCTACCTTTTGTCCTTGACATTTCCTACATCAATTTGTCTGCAACACTTCAGATTGGTATCTTGCTTTTGCACTGTTTCACTAGCAACATATTTTATGCAACGACACTGGTACGATGGCTATCAGAAATCAGCGTAGTCATTAGAAAGTAAGCAAAATGATTGTTCAAGTATCGACTGTACATCGGCGAACTTATTTATCCACTATTTTGTGCAAAGCCTGGAAATCACTTGGAGACAAAACACACACAGGAATTCTCGAATACTTTTGGTTCAACAATGCACGAAAAATAAATGAAGGATCCCATTAACTAACTGCAGCGAGATATTTTTGTTGGCCGATTTTTAACGTGAGATAGCACCTCAAATATACACCCGCCAAAATTGTTGTTTAGAAGTGAAAGTGTGTTGAGCAAAAATATGATTACTTGATCAGCTCAAAACAGCTGTTGTTTCCAGAAGTTTGATGAGGTTTCTAAGATCATTGGCCAGACAGTGTGTTGATAAGAACCAGATAATTTTTGGGGTTTACATAAAGTCAGAAACTGTATCAAAAATCATGCACTGTCGCACATATTGACTACGTCAAATTAAATTTTTCAATTCGCCCCGGTAGATATCAAACTTCTTGTTTAGCTGCCACGATTATCATTCTTCTGCTTCCTGTCGGCCACTTGGTTTGGTTTTATGAAATTCATTGGGAACTGCAGTTATTTAATATTGTATTCTTCCATTTCACACCGATGCAATGATGCAACCTATTTGACGTGCACCTCAACACGGTACTTGGGAGTCTAGTAAACTAACTTTTCATTCTATCCCAATGAGATACACTGATTGCAAACACATTGATACGAATATAGTTATTGCCGTGGGGAATGTTCCAAACAATTATTTGGCAAGTATACCGGGTATACGATTACATATTTTGTTTTCCGATTATAGAGTGGAACACCCGGAATGTTTAAGCGTATTTTGTCGTAAGAAATTCTACAAAAGAAGTTAATTTTGCAGACAGCTGTTACATAGGCTGAGTGTGAGTTACATACTAAAATTATAACGTGTCAAGTAGGTCATCAAAAAAATCACAGGAGTGATACGGATCACAGTTTACTGGGAGAGGGTGGGAGTGTTGGTGAATGTGTTGGAGTGTTACACGGGCCTGTCACGAGACATGCGTTCATCAGTGTCCAGTGGTTCACGCTTGCACGGGTTTCAAGTGGATATGGAATGACTGCATAAGGGAGATGGAGGGTTTGTACGAATTGTTTCCGGGCACATAGGCAAGGGTTGTGGAGTCTGGTAGCAATAGCCTAGGCTGATCTTCTCAAAATTCTGCACGACAGACACAAGCACGACACTCAACCAACATTACAGTCCCCTTAGAAATCTATATTCCCGATATGTCATACAAATTTGGACCATGTTCTCCGTCTGCGTTTTCAACATATGTTTGCGTGACTTAGGGGGTTGCGACAACCTGAAGCGTTTATGCTTCTGATATTTGCCAACGAATGTCGACACAATATTACTATTAATATTTAACTTCATTTCTTACACTGGACAATTGCTGTTCGCACGGGAAAACTGACCGAAAAATATGCTCTCTAGACAGTGCAGATATGTGATTCAAGATAATCATTAGGAAATAATCAGCTACTGTAGGTCAGCTGCTTCAATGCCCACTTGAGAAAACACATTAAACTATGCTGTAAAAGTCTAAAAAAATAACTGAAAGGGACAAAATAACAGATAAATCAATGCACATACCTAGATGATACTTAATAAACCGCATAGCTGAACGTAACGCTGCCGAAGGTCGTATATAGAATATGTACAACTAAATATATACTCGGTTGCTTGGAGCAAACCACCGTTTAGAGTTTACTATTCGACAGAATTTCATTCTGGTTTTTACATCGCTTTTGTTTTGGTACCTCCGTGTAGTTTACAATGAACCTGAGAACAGATAACGGCTCAAAACGCATAAACGGGTACGTATCTGGTGTTAACAGTTTCAATCTAGTTTCTACTAGAATTATCTGTGGAAACCTTGCAAGTTTGTTGGAGGGGATGCTTGAATGTGAACGGAAAACAATTATAGATAATTATTCAAATTTACCTCAAGTGCATGCATACAAAGACAGTTCAGACAACTTTTCAGGCCCGTCGAGCTCATTCATTTACAATCGTAAGCAACTATTTGACACACGGCACAAACAATACCATCTATAATTGCGCAATATACATATAGATGTGAGCGCCTACATACATGTACAGGTTTATTTTGCCCCATTTAAACTGACTTGTGAGGTATATGTGTAAATATGTTACAACTGTTCTACATAAATCCCATAAAAGCTACAAATTGCCAGATAAAATGTCAGTTTCCGAGTCATTTCCATTGAAGTGTTCGAAACATTTCGAAAGATTTATGTATTTTTTATGAAGATATCACAAATATATAACAATTTCACCGTGGTGTCAAACAAATGGGGAAAAACTACTTTACATGAAACAAACAGATCGCGTTTTTTTAACTATTCTTGCGGTATCTAGTGCAAATTTGTTCACCTTCATCACCAACATTAAGCAACTTCGATTGTTCAGTGTGGATACAGCAAAAGCGATGTCACAGTTGGACGGAAATTTTGTTGGCAGGTAATTGGCTAACTGGGATCAGACACAGAGAACTTTCGTCATTTGGGAGAGAGGGCAAGTATCTTTTTTAAAAAATCAACCAACCTGAAAGCAAAGCATCCGAGACATTTCTACGAAAGTTACCCTATCAAACGGAGCGGCTTAGCCTATCTTCCACTCTGTTTTTAGGCGTTCAAAGTAAGGGAAAACTAAATTTTCCTCACCGTCATGTCGGACACATACTAGCAAAGGTGGGGTGTTGACACATCGTCAATGCAGCAATTCCTTTTGGGTTGTTCAGTACCTTTAATAAGGTATAAATAATTGTGAGTAGAACATACGGCTTGCTACGTTTATCCTGTACAAGCTGAAGAAGAAAAGTGGAAATCATACTTCAAGTCAACGGATTATTGTTTAACGATATCAGCTAAATTGACAATTTAGTTGTTTTGTATAACTTAAGACAAAGCCACTATTTTCCATAGGGACCCTTGCTAAGACAGAGGAATTTCCTTGCACGTTAGTGCAGTAATTAACCAGCGGCCATTAAACGTTTCAACGACTTGATGAACAACGTCCGTACAGTAGACTGTAAAGAAACTTTTTTCTGAATTTCAAAACCTTATCAAAAAACTTGGTGACTTTCTGCCAGCTAATTTCATCAACCACTGTTCTTACAAACATATGAGCACACTTTTAACGAGGAAAACTTATCATACGTGTGTTAGCAAATACGTGTTCAAGGTATGCGGGTATGTTTTTGACAAGTCAGCTTTCATCAACTATTTGCTAACATGTCTTGCTTCTTCGAAATCTTGAGGGAGAGATTTCGTACACTGAGATAAAAACAGCTTGCATCACCAGCAGCAGTTACATACATGTTTAGGAATCGCTGCTTATCGTGTAAAATTGACCAGTCATTTTTGTTAACTCAGTACATCGATGAATTTACTTTCCAAATTCCCTCTACTAATTTTTTATCCGTTACACATTCCGAAGCCAGACTGCCATCAGCACAATTATTCTAATGTGTATACAAAAACAGAAATGCAACTGCGGTCTTCTGACTCATATGGTTTCAGCTTTCTTTCCACCATACGCACATCTGATGTAGTGTCGACTGTGGGAAGAATTTGAATAAAAGATGCTGTATGAGATCTGGTTAACTTTCAAAAATATTTTCGATGTGATGAAAACGGTACATGTGGTGTGCACCAAATGTTTGGGAAACAACTGCAGGAAACCTATTTATTTGAGCCATATGCACAAACTTATGAAATATGCAATGGAATTAATTTTACTCCGGTAAATATAACTACTCAAGGTTGTTGTAATAAGTATGTTCTAAACGTTATAAATTAGTTTTGGATACATCATATCATTTTGCATATATATCCTATCTTTTGCTTTTAATAAATTTAATGCCCGTGGTTTAAAGCAACACACCATTTGAAGAAGCGTTGACCTTTCACAGGTTGTCCGAATCCTTATACTTTCAAATAAAGTGAAAGATGTTCGACTATTTTGAACAATATATGAGATAAACAATTTCTGATAACCCATTTTCAACGGCGAAAGCGATATCTTTGAAATTAAGGTGGAATTCTTGATTACTAACAGCATTATGCGGGATATCAAGGAAGTTTGGAAATGTTCTAAATATTCGAAAGTGGCCAAGCATAAATGCAAATGGGAAAGAAATACACGCTTGTAGCGAACAAAATAGAAGCCCCGCAACAATTCTCAACCTGAAATGTGTTGCCGGAAACATTCAACGGACCGATGCACGCGTAATGAACTATATGAGCTTTTCTGCTAGTGACTTCAAACAAGGCGATTTACGTTGAGAAGTCAACAAAAGCTGACACAATATCGTTCAGCTTGAATACCGACATTCTGTGCAGAGTAACACTAAAAAGACCTTTACCCAACTTGTCTCACTGATGCTGTGCGTAAGCAGCAGAAGAAATATTATATCCAACAACACGTGGAGGTTTTGCTCGAGTATTTTTTCACAGACCTATCACATACTAATGCTTCGTCTACCGCCTACTGCTGTCGCTACATGAAAACCTGGCACACAAAAGCATATATTAGCAGCCACGGGCTTCAGCTAGGATGTACAATTGACATACCCAATCCCAGTGTATCTCATCACTCACTATCAGGCAACAGTCCCAGAGCAGCCTATTAACTATTAGTAAAGATATGAACCAGAAGGGAAGTGAGCTGGTTAGTCTGATCGTCAACTTATTGTAATCGAAAATCGACCCATTCATCAGGACTCACGACTAGCCGGAACTCACAGAGAACTTGGCGGGGGTATTTTCATTAATTTCATGCGTTCAAGCACAACCGTTTCTCACTGATCTGTCGATAACTTTCCGAGCGTATTCAAACGTTTTACAGTTTTTCCCGCAATTCTGTGTCATTTAAACATATTAACAAAATATAATCTAGGCTTCTGAGTATTGCTAGGATACACTGGGTCAACCAGACCCTCACTTTTGATTTGTCTAATCCAAATCTCTAGCACGAAATGTCTAATCTCACCAGACAAGTAAACTGAATAAGTGTAGAATGAAGCGTCAGATTCGAAACTGGATTAAACATATTCGTTTTGGCGACACATTGCAAGTGAAAATACAACTCTCACTAAAGCTTGGAGAATGTTGTGACCTTTTGTTAGTTCTATTTTGGACTAACTCATTAACATCCAAACAGGAAAGTCCTCGAATTTTAGATTATAGCATCAGGAAAGTCGACACACATTCGGTTACGAAAGTTTCCAGACCAGCCCAAATTCAACTGAACCGGACTGCTACCAGGTAAACGACAGAAACTAACGCAAAATTACAGTTGAGTCAACCACTTCAAGAAAGAAAATCTCAGAATCCAGATGTAAGTACTTCTACATAGGTTTCTTTGCAGTATTTTGAAAGTGCGAAAGCATAAATACAGCTCCATAACACAGACGTACGTATACATGCGCACAAGAATTGTGGAATATTTCGTTCTGGGTATCTGAAAATCTTTAGCTTTTTATGGTCGTAACAAACGGTGGACTTTCTACAACCTAGCTCAAAGTAAACGGCGCCAATGACCACAAGTAAAAGAAGGTTTCCAATGTAAGTATAGAACTAACTAACATGCACTTGTCTACATTGCAGTGTCCACAAATTGTTCAAGTCTAGTTTAAGATAAAACAGATAATGACTTTAAATATGGCAAGACGTATACTTTATGGTATGGGTTATACACATTCTGGTTGCCACAACCGTTTGGAACCTATCACACAAATGTTAAGCATTTTGGGGACATGAGTAAACGTTATGTCGGATTTAGTTGTTTCATACAACCTGATCTCCATGCAAAAGTTTAGATAGTGTACCAGCTTGTAACCTTAATATGAACTTTTGGGACGAGCACTATGTTAATTTTCTTGACCAATCAACAAGTTAGGTAAATCAAGGGATCAAAATATTATCAAGTCAGCTACTCCCTGCTGCCAGTCGGTCGAAATAATTTATACAAGAAAGTGATCTAAAACGATAACTTTTTGATCGGCAGTATTTTGATTGCTGTGACCATTGTGGTATTGTTGTAGCTAAGGAACAAAGCGTTTTTACTCCTGCAATCTGCTTTGGTCACGTTCCGTTTCACTCTGCTGGGACATTTGTATGTCTTGCTTGGGAAGCGTTATTCTAAAACACGATAAATCATATCGAACTGGTTGTTCTTTTAGACCAGTCAAGTTAGACAACAAAATATACCGTCTTGTTAAAAGTAAAAAAATTACCACAGTAGATTGTTCATCAAGTGGCAAACTGTGTGCCTACACGTAATAACTAAACCAACAATACGAATGTCAATTTCATATTTTCCTCAAAAAAATAAGTTGCTAATAACCATACAGACGTTTTGCAACTATCGAAAAATTAGACCTTGGCGAAAGTTTTATCTTCATAATGAGTTTATCTGCACGGTAGAACAACAAAGTTTGCTATTATTATTCTGACTATGAGTGTAAATAGTTTAATTGGACCGTAGGAGGAAATTGGGAAGTAGTCTTGCTCTAAATAGTTCTAAACTTTAAGCTAAATGGCGTAATTGTGTGGATTAGTCGTATCAACAGAGTGAGCTATATCACAGATAGCCTTTCAATCCAGGAATACAAAAAGTGCGCAATAGATCATTAAAAAGCTACATGTGTTAAAACATTACAGACAGTAAAAATCTTTTGTTGAGGTCGCATACCATAAACGATTATACACGTGACATTCACCTCGCTGTACTTCAACTGCATATTTCAACACGTCAACTGACCAGAATTTCCCGGAAAAAACCTGTCTTTCATTAATGATCGTAACCATCAGTCTTGAGTTCTTAAAGTATTTAATCATCGGCCCTGCAGTGTCTCATAAGGATAACCAGAGTATTTCATGCTCGAGTGCTTTCACACAACACAAATTTACGAGGCTGTTGGTGAGAGCTACCAAGTTAGTTGTCAACTGAACAGACGTGTTAGAAGTTACACATCCAACAATCTGCGCAACCTCGTCTGACCTGCCGGCTAATTGTACTAGCTACAACAGTTACATATCAGACTGTGAGAAAGGTGTCAATGTTTTACACAGAACTTTACTGTGTTGCGATGACACGTACATTCCGTTACCTTCCACACTGACCGCTGATCAACACCCGAGGGTGAGCACTCGTTCCATTCGATGTCAAGTTCGTTGTACAGTACAGTAGAGTACTCAGTGGACTAGTCGATTCAAGCGTGTTATAGACGGGTATGAGTGATTAAACGGATTATTCCACGTCCACACGTTAAGGTGACTCACCAACAGTGGGCCACGGTGTTAACTTGTGGACGGCACTAAAAGCGATCGTGCATGTGTTTAACTGAGGCATATGTCTTCAAGTTGAAACTACTGCTTACGAGGTTGGATGACTGTTATTCACCTCACATTCGTGTACTTACCTGTGAATCAGAGAATACAAGTGGGAAAGTTGGTGAGAGTTTTCTATCAAAGGTTTGCATTAACGTTGGTGTTAGACCTAGCGACCGAAACGCACATTTCAAACAAGGATTCACTCATCAACCGCTTTTTAAAGGTGGGCGAGTCGACCTCGAATCGGCAGTATTTAAACACGACAAGGTCTACTTGCAACCACATGCGCCCTTTCAACTTGTGTGTTTAGTTTGACGCTTCATTTCAAGACAAATGAAATGTGTTGTTGGATTTGTTTAATATGTGCTTTTTGTTGTGACGGTATTTTCGTCTACCGAAGCTACTTTATGGTTTAAAAACGCACGAAGATAATTATCTTTTCGAAAATCTTCTTGTTTCCCCAGTCGATTCGATACAAAATACACACTTTCAGACAAACGTGTTTGTACTGCTGTTAGGCTACAGACATCCTTGAAACAAAAAGCGGCTATAATGTGCTAATTCTGTGCCAGTTGAGCAATAGAATTTCCGGCAAAATCGAAACGGTTCGTCGCTGTCATAGGAGTTTCGGTGAGCATCCTTCATGTTGCGTCTAAAAAACAAGTTGTTCTGCCATGCATTATTTCTCACTTGTCAATAAAAATGGCCATTATTCATTCACACAATTTCGACAACACCAACATTTCCATATACTCTACTGACATGTTCCTTCAGCTTCAGCGTTTGGTAATATGGTGAAAACAGAGCGACTCAATCTCTTTGCATTAGCACAATATTGTTTGAATAAAGTGGACCGCCATTATCTTGTAATGTTGTAATGATCAACTTTTCGAAACGGAATCGTCAGTCATCAGCTGAATTTACGTTTTCAAAAGGATCGAAAAATGTAGCAATTATCGGTCAGGTTTCGGGATTAATGAAATTTCTTGAGTAGGGAGGAACAAATGGATTTAGTTGTAGAGAAGATGGAGATAAGTTGTTTAGGTTAATAGTCGGCGTCCAGAAATGGTCAACTAAGCGTTATAGTATCAGACAGTTTTATTAACTCCGGCAAGGTGGCTATTAAATCAACAGTAGCTCGTAATTGTTAAGCTGGTTGTAACTATGGCCACATTTATACGGGCTATGATTTTTGACCCATCAGAGTTGAGCTAAAGATCATCCAGCTACATTATCTGCAGGAGTGTCTACTTACTCAAAATGCGATACTGAAAGTTTCGATGTTTCCAATTGAAGTTCAAGAGCAGAAGTATTTCAAATTAATTGAAACACACCAGACTCACTGCACGAAAACTAACGATTTTCTCAGGAACTGGAACCACCTATTTATCGTGGCGATTGCACCAACAATTCATTCGCAGGTTCATAGCAAATTTACTCGATCGAGTGAGAAGCATGTAGCACTCGTGGTTAACTTGTTAGATGGACCTCAACGAGTTGTTACTAAAAATACTGACGAAGCTTTTTTCTCTCACCTCATTCAGCCACTGCACAGAAGAAGCAAATGTGAATTGCGTCCGTTTAGTCTTGGATTGAAGTGTGATTGCAGTACCAAACTACGTGGTATTAAGTTCCGTTCAAAAATCAGTGCACACGAACTCTTCTTGATATATGCATGACTAGAACACGGTCGCTGGATTTTTGTCCTGCCTATTAGCAATAGTTACTAGTCTAGCCAGTTCTCATAACTCTGCTTTAGAAACGGGAACTTTGATCTAATTACTCATTCCGTGATAAATCAAAATAAACCCGATTTGCTTAGATTTTGTTTCGTGATTGTTTGCAATGATAATAAATCTGGTAGCTCAAGTTCATTTTAATTGTGTTCAGTCGTCTAAGAATATCAGCTTCACTATGGAAATCGAATACGATAAAGGAACTTTTTTTAATGCACCAGTGAATGAAAAAGTGAAAAGAAATTTCGAGACTTAATTTTACTGAAGATAAACCTAGACGGAACAAATGCTTGAATTTTATAAACACCCGACTCATCATAAAACTGGCTAAATCCAAACCTTGTTTGGGACAGGAGAAATATATTGCAGTTACACAAACTTTGGAAAGAAACAATAAAGCAATTTGAGGTGTATTTCTTACAAGAGATATCCGCAGGATTTCACTAGACAGAGTTCAATGCAAGACGAGAGAGACAAACTATATGCATCAGTCAGCAAAACGGACCGCTCTGTCTGATGCCAAAAATTCAACAAAAAATTGAAACATTTGCTATACTTCAATAATTTCGTAAGTGCAGTAGACGTATGTTATGATACGTTGACAATTCGTTTAACCTCATTACTTACAAACGTAAAATAAATAGCAATTAATAGGATATGAATTTACCATCTTCTACACAACAAGCTGAGCTACGCGTAGCGATCAACCGACGATCCCAACTAATCTAAACAAATTATAACAGTGAATAATTAGACAATCTCAACAGTTTCGATCGACGGGTTGTTTTCGCGAAATGAATTATAATTTTGTGCCGAAGAGGCTAATTATCAACTATAATCACACAACCCCACAGAGTGTTTCCGAGCAGACAACAGGTTCAAAAACAATACAGGAAGGCCGAGCTTCAAAAAGGCGATGCACGTATCACTCAAGTAAAGTGCTATCACCGGCAACCGACCATTCGCACAACTATCAAAGTGACGCGATAAAACAAAATATCTGGGCTAAGGCTGAGTCAGGAGAGGTAGAATATAAAGTGGTAAACATTTGGAGGGATAGAGTTGGTTCGAATTTTCACACGATTAAACATCGAAAGTCGATACATTGAACACAAATACAGTCACACCACCTATTATGTCATCACCACCACGGTAACCAGATGGGTTGTTTCAAACACTTTCGCGCATATTGCGTTTACGTACGAAAAACCGGCCGACAGCTATCTCAGCGGTTGACAGAACACGTCCCGAATTGGTTAAAACAGATCAGGACAACAGATCACCAGGTTGACTCGCTTAGATCATTCTAAGTATTGTTACACCATCAGAACCCAAAGCTGCTGACTTCCAGCGAGGTTATGTTGCATGGAACTCAACATCCAGCGGCTTTGTAGATAAAATGGTTGAAGCAACCCATCTGGTTGTTGTGGTGGTAATGACATAATACGTGGTGTAACCGTATGCATGTCTCTATTCTGTCAACCTCTATTTGTCCGTCATATATAGTTTACATGTTTTGTTTGCGACTGATGACAGGAAAAAAATGTTGATACATGACAATATGTAATCAAAAATGACTGTGTTTAATATAACATTACGGCATCACGACAGCAAAAACCTACCAGCGCGATATAAATATACTACCACAACTTAAGGAAGTGCTCACATTCACCAATAAATGAAACATGAAGTACAAATTCCAATGCAATAAAGGTAAGAACCTTTACGTCGGCCGGACTTCAGTTATCTTAAGATCACATTGACATGAATTAACCGATATGAGACAGGACTACCTTCCAGTTATCCCCGTCCGCCAGGATACCTCTGGACACAGGTTGAACACATACACTGAATGGATGAACAAGAGAGCGTCAGACAAGTGCAACCAAAAGGCAGTCAAATGGAAATTCAAAAAGCGATCTGACCAGCTTGATCAAAGTTACGAAGCAAGAACAGATGAAAAATTAGATTTCAGGCAAACAGGTTATAACAATATTATGTAGCAAATCCAAACTGATACAATGAAACCAGCTTAGGTAAGATGTATTTCGGTTCGAAGGGTCATCGAACTGTTGCACCTAAAGTGATGCAAGCAACCAACTTCACCAACTGCAGCCCTTAAAATAATGCACTCATATTCTCGTGCACCGCTGAACCTGCCTCAGTTGATACTGAAACATTTGATCAGTGCAAAATCGAACAGGCCGATCTTGATTCACGAAATCTATCTAGCCTCAAGGGTAAGGGAAAACTAAACCTCTGAGAATACCACAGAGCTACAACCATCACCGTGTAATCAGAGAAACTAGAAGCAACGAGGTGATTACATAGTTTGTTGTTGCTAGTTTTAGTATCTGCTTCCGAAGCTTACTTTCTCCAATCTCTTCCCACAACAGCCTTCCCGCTCCCATAAACTCACCTTCTTTTACGCATTTTAATTTAGCTGCCTTCTATGATCACCGATTTTTAGGATGCAATGTCAGTGTGAACAATATTGTCGTTTCCTGGAGCTTTGTTACTAATAGTGAAGGCAGCTACCATGTGGTGAAGCTCAACGATGGTTGGACATCCATGAGATCCACATCAAGGTCAATGACATTGGCAATGCAGCTTCAAACCGGTGCCTCCCTTGTAACCGTAACTGCGGATATTATGGAATTCATCTTGAAATCTGTTCCATTGGATAAGTGTCGATCACGCCAGTACACAATTTCAAGTGAACGACTTTGTAAGCTTATGTTCACGAGCATTTTTCATGGCAGTTTGGACGCATCCAGACTAAATTAAACTATTTGGCAGACTTCAGCCGTCGTTTTACATTTCGGTGTGCATCGCTCACCATCTTTTTGAATTTTACAAGAAGCGCACCAGAAGTCTTTCCACAGCTTACCAGGGCAGTTAGATTTCCTTTGATGACAACTTTCAATTCTGCAGCTGTAGCGCAAGTCAATCAAAACGCCTTCTTTGTGTCTTGTTGCACAGCATGCTCCAAATTTGGAAGCTTTTTTTATTACAGACCGACTTGTCGGCAATTTTTTAACAAAACTAATGTAATTTGAGGTTGTTGAAACATTAGATGCACATATTATTTGAAAGGTAGGATATCCGTGCTGTCGGTTTTTCGGTTGGACAACTGTTCGGACAACAGTCGCGTTCTACTGCCAATAAAACTGCAGTCATTATCACAGCAAGCGTTGAGGTGACTGTGTGCTACATAACTAAGCGAAGACCTGATATTCTATTGGCAGCAATGTCTCACTGATGCCAGTAGTGAGCTACGGATTGTCTCTGAAAAATTGTCTGTCTCTTGGGTGGCAAGAATTGTCGCCGTCTACAAAATGCATTGCAAACAAAGCTAAAGCGAATGCCGCTCAGTTTCAAGAAGACGTTCGAAAACAAATCCCGCAATGTGTCCCGGTCAGGATCATTATTGTATCTTACTCAAACGTTTAAATCTACGGATGACAACTCGCACTTCGCGTAGTATGACAGTTGCATCCAGAAGGTCACATATACGCTTTTTATTTAAGTGAGTGAAGCTTGAGTGGGTGTGTGGGCGTCCAGTTGCACGTAAACAAACCGCATCTGTTGTTGGCAACTTTATTAAGGATAGTCAGAAAACTTTGCCATTAGAATGACCAAGGAGTTTCTTAGGTTCCAGGATCCATTCTTAACTAAAAAAATGTAGTTAGTCAGTGCATATTTTCGGTTGCTTAAGCCGCATGCTCACGGCCCAGTCGACATACTCCAATATTTCATGAAACGTTTATCATACTTAAACATAACATATCCTTTCAATAAAATTGAATGTCGTCATTTGGTGAAATGTCATTATTAAAATGAATACCTCCATATTGCTTATAGACTATGCTGACTCTTTACAGATATGCGAGAATATATTTTAACGTTCACTAATTTAAGTTATGTCATGCTTTATTCGAACACTATAGTTCATGTTATCACTGGGTTCATTCCATTCAACGTTTTAAGCACTGTGGTAATAAACAGTTGATAAAAACCGCCCAAAGTAATAAACTTTTTCTCCTTGGTGTACGGTTAAAAAACAATAGCTCCTTATTCGTTGCTTTCGTACTCAATGATGTTTTGACGGATACTGGTCACTGAAACATTTAGAGTTGAAGTAAGTTGTGTTTAATTCATCCCCCGTGGGATACAAGCGCAACCTCATTCATGCTACTCTGCTGTAATATTCCGACAGAGTGAATTAGCGAATGTGACTACTTTACGAATTACAACTGCGATATCTGTTTATCAGCCTCACTAGTCTTGTATTTTATGGTTTCTTCTAGATACACAACTAAATAAACCTTGTTTAAACTGGCAAGTAGGTGATAAGTATTTTAGGGTATATCTCCGTCGGAAGTCTTGAGTTCAACCAATATCCATCGGTATTACGGCTGCCGTATTCGCACTGCAAACCGTGTGATCACAACAGTTAATTATTTGACAATTTCCTCAGGACCAATCTAAAACTAATTTAAATCGATTACCCTCCATAAAATGTAAACAAGTCTACATGGTGCAGTTTTTACAATTGACCAAAAAGGCTTGGTCGTCTTTTCTGGCCCACACAGTTACAAAAGGGACCAACATTAGTTACTGATGGTACTCTTGAGAACACTCATTGCGAACGAATATTAATGAGAGCTCATATAACTCTTGGTTATATTTCAAAACTTAGAGAACCTTCAAACATTACAACCATTTTACTTGGGGAATTAAAAATAGCTCAAAAACTGATGCACGTTTTTCATACGTGAATGCAAGAGTTATTGAAACCCAACGTGAAAATCCGTGCAACTTTGACCAGTCTGTTTCTCTTGTGTACAAGCTACAAAACTCACTCAGTAATTGGGTTCAGCCATTAACGACACTTTTGTTGGAGTCACATCATCTATTTCGTTCCCATAACAAGAAAGGGTAACTCAACTAAGTAAATAAATTATTTCATTTCAATGTGTATTTTCACTCTGTAACACCCTGTTTATGAATCAAACCGTTTTAACTATATGAGAACCAGCAATACACTAAGTTAAACGGGATAATCAGTTCCGTGTGGAAAATGAAAACATTTTGCACACTGACGGTGATCATGTAAGTAATATACATTAACTGGCACTACTTTGACATCAGTAAATACATTGTTTTGTGCTTCATTACGTTTATTTGAAAACTGGCTGTTTACTCATGAACTTAGAAGAGAACAACGCAGCGTACATCTTCGTGACTATAAATTGAACATTCCAACGAAACGTAAAATCACTAACAGGATTGAGTGGAATATGGGGAAACTGTTATGTTGGCCCCGTTATTGGATCAGACTAATCTGTCCAATAGGAAACAAGATCACTCAATTGAATCCTGTTGGTCGAATTACTTCACTGGCTAAAAATCCCCCGCTATCTGCCCTAAATTTCTAGAGATATCGGATTGGAACTCGCTGTTAGAGAACCGCTGTACAGTATGTCGTTTTACATAATGTCGTCAAACATTCCACGTTTTGGTTATCATTTATTATGAACAGCGACAACCTAAAAAACTTCACTTCGAGTACATCATCGATGGGACAAAATTATCTGAACCAGATTGCAGATCCTTTTTTAAAAATTTATGCCAGTTTGTTGATCTTCATCGGTATTCCAGGAAATATAATCAGTGGGGTAATCATGGGAGGCAACAAAAGCAACCGACTAACTACTCGGATACTGATGATTATCCTGTCCATTGCGGATACGGCTGTGTTACTAACCGCAGTGGCCCGCTATTGGATTATGCGCGTTTTAGGGTGGGACCTACGCAACATCGGCCTGATCACGTGCAGAATTCACACATTTTCGGTAGCATTCACTACTGACTTTGCGGTTGGCGCCTTATGTGCCATTGCGGTGGAACGTCTTTTGGTGGTAGCATTTCCCCACAGAGCAAACAGCTTGGTGACATTGACTTCCGTTAGTCTGGGTATGACTAGTTTTGGAGTAACAGTGGTGATAAAAAATCTGCTCCATTTCTGGATGATGGGACCATTTCAAGCTACCAAACCTGGCTGGAATCATAGCACATCCGAAAATTTCACCGAGGTGAATTTGCCGCAAATTTCTGGTGGCGGGTTCCGTTGTAAACCCTCAAAAGACTACGACCACTTGTTCAAACTATTCACTAAGTTGGACCTAATTAGTTTTGCTGTACTTCCATATGTCATTTTATTCACCAGCAATGTTTACATCTATGTAAAGCTGCGAAAACAGCAAGCTATACTTCGAAAATCCAGACCACACGCTACCAGTAATGCAAACGTTGGACTATCAGCGAAAAATGTAATCGGTCTGAAACCAGCCAAACACCCGAAAGAGGCGCTGGAGTTGCAAAATTCAAAAAAATCAACACAAATCCATGATGTCCGACCGAACAAACGTACGAAAAGAAGACCAGATGGTGTGATCAAACTGTTAACCGCACTCACTTTGATACACGTTGGTTGCACTCTTCCAGGCACACTGTTTACTTTCGTGACCGTTTACTTCAAAACATACTTTAACTCATTAAATAACGAAACTGGCCTACTGATCAAATCTGGACTTGTAATGTTGGTTTTCACCAATAATGCAATTAACTTTTTCGGTTACTATGCTTCATGTACCTCATTCCGTGATAGTTTCCGCAATATGTTCTCCTGTCTCACCACATCTTCTACTGGTCGTTATTCACTGTGCTTAACGGTACCAAATCGTACAGATCGATCACTCCACGGACAGCCTTGCACCGCAGACAACGTCCAGGTTGTGGTGAGCAAACCAGTACATAGATTTTCGGAAATGGACTGTCCACACACAAACGAGGTGTGATTTAGTGCAATTTTGGCCAATGTTCGGACCGCAATTGAGATAATGACATTTTCGGTAACTTTGAGGCAAGCGATACAATACTGAAGTGCTGTTTTTTGCTTACAAGGTGGTTTTTACAATACCCAATGTTGTATACATGTGATGTACAAATGGACAGTTTTACATGAAATTGCACACCTTATTTCTTCATTATGCCTGTAAGTTATACCGGAAGTTGCGCAATTTTTGGACGCTGGTGTTGTTACAACTGGCAATGGATTTTCACACAGTCCCCATGTTATGGCTACAATTGTATCAAAAATGTCATAATAATTTGAAAAGGCACATTTCGTGTGGTAAGGTTATCACAGTTAAGATAGGTTGTGTTTTAACGTACATTCTAAAAACACATGAAACAGTTCATGCGTAATGTGTGGCTTAATGAATGCTTGTAAACATCATGGTCGGTAGGTGTTAACGCTTCCAGAGTAAACATGAAGCAAATGTTAGTTAGCTTGATATGAACGTTCTTACGAAACTATGGAACCGCGATTTCATATAGGACGATGTACATCAAATTTCGCAGACCGAACTTATTAAGGTAATAAGTGAAATTTCAGAAAATGCCGGTCAGAATGTGAACATCATAATAAAACAGACTTATCAACAATGCTCTTAAAAACTTCGTAAAAATGTAGAGTAATCTGAAAAAATTGTTTCATCTGTTCATTGAACTGTTTCGTACATTGGTGACGTTAGTTTAAACAGAAGGCATTGAGTTGTTGTGAGCTTGTTGACTTTCGGAACACAGCACTGAAAGATTTGGTTTTGAACACAATCGCTAATTAGGACGAATATTCCTTCTCTGATGGTCCTAGATGTACAACTGATCTATTTCCATACACAATTAAGCTATAACAGAGTATCAACTTGAGATAGACTGACAAATCATTGAGAATTACACTAATCACAAAAGGTAGTAGAACGCTAAGTATTGACAAGTGGGTGACTTTACCGTTCTATTTTTGCAACCCATCTTAATTTGGTGACCCACTGAAAAGTCATGAAATGAGAGAAATTTCGTTAGTTATCGTCGATACTTCCGTCAACTTTTGTAGCTTTTGACAGGAATAAACAACTAATTATGAACATCATTTTTGGTCCAAAATACTGAACAGTTTTGAAATGTTTTTCCTATCTGATATCAACGATGTAAATATTTTGACACGTAAAATCTGCTACTTATTTTTCCGTTCAACCACAATGTGATTGTTAGTTACTTCCTCCCTTCTGAATTCTTGTTTTATATTGTTAATGCATCACATTCCGCGGTATCGTTTCCACCACGTGATCTTAATGTGGTCAGATGAATTTTGCATCATTTTGAATGAAATTTGCCCAACAAGTTTGCATAAACGTTAAAAAATTGACATCCAACTTCAAACAAAATGCCTCGGTAAACGTCTATCCTCTTATCACACCTACCGTTTGTGATATATATGTACATCAGCTGCGTGATGGGATAGAACAGACGAAACTTTGTGTAGACGGGAATAATCGCAAGTAACAACTGGTCGATTAAAAACCAAAAACCACCCAATTGTTGTTGTGAGTGCTCCGTTTTCTCAATTTTCGTCCCAATACTGTTTTAAGACTTTAGATGGAGTAGAATGTACGTTGCAACAGAATTACACAGGCAAACAAGACATGTTCAGTTTTGACGATCAGTGTAGTTTTGGGAACTATAATTAGGAGAGAAACACTGACAGATGCTAGTAGTCCGTATTGCCTCGTCAACAACAGATAAACAATAACCGATAAAACCTTCAATTTAACGTCTACAGTACTTGGAAGGTGTGAACAAAAAAAGGAACGATAAAAACAAAAACGTTGAATCGGATGATCTAACTGACGCTCAGTGCACCTAAAGTTCGGAAGTCGTTTATTTTACGTACAACACACGTGTGGACTGGTTTTTCGCGATGATGTGGCGGTGCAATATGATGGTGACGGCTGAGGTCAAGTCCACGTTGTGGCCGGTTGACAGATCGACGATGCAGGGGACTTGTGATTCTGTGACTACAATGTCCGGTTGTGCGACCATTTTGTCGACTGAGTTGCATGTTCTTTTTTATTATTGAAATCAATAATCTATCGGTTCTATCTATGTAGCTTTTTTCATAGCTGCGCGGGGTTAGAATAAACTATGTGATTTGGCGCCACTGGGTAGATCTCCTTTGTCTGTAAGCACAGGTAGCCTGAAAATCTGATTAAAGACCCCCAAGTCGGCGACGTTGTAGATCAGTTTCAACGAAGAGACAATTCGTTGTGTTGTGCACTATTTGCAGCTTGCTAGTGGATGTGTGAATGTAGAATTATTTTGCAGAGGCATGAGTGATAATTTGTATGCATGAAAGTTTCTCACAATGTTACGAAAGAAGAAGTTCAAACCACGCAATACTAATATCTGTCATATCATAGTCTTGCATTATGAGACTCATCATCACTTACAGTGCCTACTAGGTTCATAGGTAGGGTGTGTAATCCGCACATGATGAACTACCGTTGCATTAAATTATTCAGAACTTTCGGGTATAAACATACTGTTAGTCAGGCGCCGTACAAGATAAGATAGTTTGCCTTAGTGTGCAAGATGGCTATAATACTGTAGTATACATAACACCTTTCGCAGACAGTGCACTCAGTGGCAGGTAGCGATAAAAGTGTGAAACGAACTAACGCAGATAAGAAGATTTAGAACATATCTTAATTAACTGCGTGGGTCAACAGTGTATGCACACACACAGGACCGGACAGCGAGTATTAATTAACATTATTTCGAAGAAGGCGAGCAACTTCGGATGCCAATTACGCAACAACAATTGATACGAGTTGGCGGGGTCAACACCGTGACCTGTTTCCATGATGTGCTTTGTTACGGATGCGGTCGGATTTCGTCTCTCTCGCTCTGTTGCCATTGCCTGTTGCGTCACTGTTCGCACGAACCATTTATTTGTTGATGATTCATACGTGTGTGCGTTCAAGATGACGAACCGTTTACCTACTAATCACAGTGGTGCCACTAACTGTGCCACCATCTATCCCACTAGGCATCCAGCATATCAACTTCGCAATTAATAGTTCGCATGTATGGGTTAGCAGTAGACACTCAATCCGGCAAGTTATTTTGTCCAGTTATATGACCACGTTTAAGGGTTATTTTTCTTCAAGTGCTTGATACACACGTTGATTAATCTATTCACATAATATTTTTATGAAATACCGTTAAGTTCTGTAAGTTGCATGCCTCAAATGCTAAGGCTGTTTACTATCCTTTCAAGAAGACATGTTCACCTCTTTAACAACGGAAACTGTAACGGATGCTACTCCTCCAAACATAGGCCTTTATTTGTTTTTCAGGCGATTGCATGAAAACTGACTCATATCTTCTAATCATACATATTTCTAACACCAATGTTTGGAAACACAATATTCCTCCCTTTTAAAAATATTCATCTAGGAGCATAGCAAGCGAGGTTTTGTACGGCAAAACTTTTAAATCATGTTAGGACCAATTGAAACAGTTGTTTCTTGTATCATATTAGAGGGTAGTGAAGAAAGGCAAATTCCAGAACACATTATTTCTGTTTCAACAAAAAGAAAGGATAAATGGGCTACTCATTCAGTTAATGCACATTTAGAATGAAAAATATATGTCCTATTAACAATACCCAAAGTAAAGTAGGGAACAACCTCCAGAAGAAAGTTATAAACAATGCCGTAGTCCACAATCAAAGCAATTTAATGGTGTGCTTACTGTATTGTCCACCAGTTGTGCGAAAGTCTCGAGAACTAGCTTCTATTGTTGGTCACCCTGACAACGCCACAAATATCATGGTCTCGTAGTGAATAATGAAGTATAAGTTGGTTGAAGGTTACACATATTTGCTTCTCACATATGAACTGTCGTAAATTTAGGTTTGATCATCGGTATCATTTATACATTTTAGCTGAATAATAGCTTGAAAAACGGGGATGTTCAGAAAGTCTCCCACTAGAGTAAACGGAATATGCTAATACATTAATTTGTTAACCCAAATTTTACTTCTTTGGTAAATTTTAATTTCATTTATTTCTGAGAGTCGTATCTACCAAAAAATTTGACCTGATTTTCTCTAATTAGAATATCCCTCAATTAACCTAGAATTTCTTGGAGAAAAGAGTATAACATTAATACAATTGATCTAACGGATGCAATGATGTGTGACAATTTGTTCCTTTTATGCGGCATAAAAAACCAACCGGCGAATTAAGAAACTGTTTATCGGCAGCTAACTCTTCTGTGAGTCTCATGGAAGACTGTAAAACTTCACCTTTCTTTTCTTGTAAGTGACACGCTTTAATGGGTCTTCGTGTGTATTAACTAAAAATGATATCCACCCTTTTCGATTTTCCGCCTAAAGAGCTTGCAACTGGTTTGCACAATAGCATGGTGAGTGTCATAGATAGCGGTTTGTTGCCACTTAGTATAGACTTATTTAGAAGGACAACCAGTGAATTAGAAATCCAACCCAAATAAGCAGTTCCCTGAATAATATGCCACACTAAGTAACGGTAATACGGTAACAATGCTGAAATTGACGTTGGCAGACTGCAATATAGTCTTTTCCATAAATCTTGTTCGAGCAATCAGGTATGTTAACCAACTCAAGACAGGCCTGGGGATTACTGTTCACAAGAATTGAAAATTTACCTCCACGTTGTACATAGTGAAGACGTTCCATTGAAAGTAAACTTTCAATTTGAACGGTCATTTTTCAGCCCTCTTCAGTGACAATAGTCATGAATTATTGTTTAAACTAACCCCAAATAGTTGTTACCCACAGAATGATAAATGGCTATTTCACGGAAAGGGCTACCTATATTTAACAGAGGTCCTAAAACCTCAAATATTAACCAAATAATCATGTTTTGCTTACATTTAATATGGTGTACACGTATACATCACAGAAACAAACAAGGAAAAACAAGCTGGTTTCAGTTATACTATTATGTATTCCGAAAACATATTCAGCTTACGACACCTTCAAATGGACACCACATGCACTGTCAACACATGTTGAAGGGATTTTGTTGTCTAACAACTGAATTCGACATAGTAGACAATATTACGCTCAAGAGATTTGTGTACCGATGAGAACCCCTGAGGAATTGTGTCAAACAGATGAGATTATGAAATGCTCGCTATAAGAGCAAAATGGACTTTAATAGAACATTGGCTTCACATTTTCCTCCTTTGAGTAGCTTTCAGTACATCAGTTTGATGCCTGTTTTTCCCCTCTTGTTAATCACACAATCAGATTAGTAAAGGGTTTACGATTGACAAAATTGTGTGCTATACCCAAGACCAGTAGAGAGATTTGCCGCCGGATAGAGGGCATGCAGCGACCTTTCTGCAGATCGTTTTACGGCATAGAACCTTTAATATGGCGGGTCTGAGTATAGAGGATTACTGTTAACATAAAAGATTTTGTCAGTAAACTTCCTGTGTGCTTTCAAATGCAGCTCGGTTATAACGGAGAAAAACATGAAGATGTAGTACTGATAATTACGGATAAAACTGCGTAATTTTGAAGACGATTGAGACCATTCTGTGAAACAGAGAGGCTTGAAGCAATGACAGTACATCGACTTGGAAAGTATGGATGTATTAATAATTAACTTGATCAGAAGAGAACAGATAGAAAATGATTTTATTCGAAGGGTTTGAAAATTTCTAAAATGGTAAGATCGGCTATTATTGTGGCCCAACTCAACTAACGTAATGATAAATTGGTGAGGCTGAATGCCCGCTCAACTCGTTGCTACGCTTTCGGCTTCACAAGGTGCTGATGCCGATTGCCATTACTAAGTAAATCAAGAACGCTCATAGTTTCTCAGATACCAGTGGACCAGTTATGATCACTGACTGTTCTCCGTAAACGGATAAAGAGATTTACTCCGATATTACGCCAAGTGTGTCCAGAGTGTTGAATTTATGTTATCTACACACTTGAAAACCGAACTATCTGTGTTAGTGACATATTGCGTTTGTAGATGAAAACAGAAAAAGTAATAAAATAACCACTTTCTTTAAAACGAAGGTAGCTGTAAAATGGATGGACGCACTTTACATTGGCACATATGATGTAATTTGTCAGAGCAGTGTTTATCCAGTATATTATGGAAAGTTGGTCATGTACTCCAAGGTTGCAGCCCTCATCAAAGTTATGTCAGTTTAAGTTGTAAAAATCCAATTTTATCAAATACATATTTATCACATCTGTTACCCAGTATTAACGAAATAGGGTGGATAAGTTCTCCAACAGCATCCAGCCCTTATTTAACGGTGATGAGAACCACTGGGGGTTAATCCGCGAAGTGTTACTTACTAGGTCGTTTACAACGTTGAAGGGTGTCGGCCGACTGGCAACGATTGAAGGGACAAGAACCGATACGGCGTTATTCGTGTATTCTCCAGCAACCGGTCAGCTTGGTCAAAATATTGCGTAATGAAAGCAACCAATGGTAGAAATACTACCTGTATTCCTGCACGAGGAGTGAGAACAAAAGAAAATAATTCATCCAGTAAAAACAGTCCTGTGAAGTTTTAATTTCCAATGTTCATTATGGGATCGTATTGCTTTTATGTCATCTACGACGGATATTTTCCCAGCCTTTTACGGGACACATGTTGGCAATTTTGGTAACATTGGCGCATGATGAACGCAAACTAAACAATGCTGTATTGTAGCAAGTTCTCTTAATCGACTTAGACCTATTTGATATTTGGTTCTTCGAACGCGCCGTATTCGACGTTCACTATTGTGTTAATAGCATCGATTCACAGGCCGCTATCTTGATATGCTTGCTACTTTTCTCGATGTTAAAAAGAATCATGCAGTGTGTCAAATTTCCTCCGATAATCCTTACTTATAACACAAGAACTTGACAACGAACAGGCAGAAATTTCCTTGACAGCTTAAACGTCATGCCCGTGAGTTATTGGTAATGTACAGAGTTTGTTGAACAGAAGTGTGAGGTAAAGCAACGTTGTGGTCCAGATCGTAATGAATCTAATCCTACAAGCCTCATTTGGTTCACTGCCGTGCATGGTTGGTATTGTTGAACAAGTCAATCAAATTATGTTGGTCGTTCTATAAGCAACTCTGCGATGATAGATGAAACAAATTTTGCCTAGAAGCTATTTGTGTAAACACCCGAGAGGTTTCAATTTCAATAAGCCAGACACGTTTGCATCTCATTGGAGTGTTTTCGTTCGGAGTTAGACACACTGTCTTGTTGCTTTTACATGGTAAGTGATACCTGTCTCACCGAGAGCGTTCAAAGTAGGCGCTGACACGACTACGTCATTACAGTCCTAGGGTTTATAGGATATGTTGCCTAAAATTGGTCAGCCTTCTGTCCATAAACCTCAGGTGGCAGACACTGCGCAGGGCTCCTTTACAAGCCATATGATCCACTGGAATATGTAATTAGCTTGACACAGGCCACCGCTTCTGAGGCCAGCCGCGAAATTCTAAACAAAAACTTTGAGGCAGGACTAGTAAAAATTCCCAGTTATAATTTATGGCTTGCGCTTATTCATGTACCTTGCCAGTGCCAGTCGTAATGTGAGGTTCAGCTTGGTAAGGAAAGTCTTGACAACAAACTGGCAAGTCAGACAAGTTGGGCTACAAATCCACTCAGACGGACTGAATTTGTCTCCCAGTTTTCGCTTTTGAGGCTGGTCAACAGTTTACCTACTGCCAACTGAGATGTGCTTATAATTTGCCCGAAAAAATGTGCCACAGTTCTCTTCGTAAACTGTTAATTCCTGCATTAGCTGCTGACTGTCTCCGCGCGAAGGAAACAACATCTTGAGATACACCCAATTTTTCATGATACCTTAATGCAGAATCGGGTGTTGCTAAACTTTGTTTTGTTCCCTATCACCTCTAGTTTGTCGTCAAAGTCCACAACTCCACTAATACTTTCTCTTCTTACAAACCGCCAATTCTTCAATATGTGTAAAACCTAATGGATTTTTTATAATGTCATAGTTTACATCATTCCATGGTAATTTTAGAAACGTAAAAGGCGTTATTATCTCATACTTGGAGAAATTTGACCGAATCAGTGAGTCTGTTGATTAACAATATTCTGTGGGGAATATAAAGAAAGCAAGCGCTGGTCGTGTGGCACAGAGCAAAAGGCCGTCGCCTTCACTGAACGATATCAAACAGCATAACAATACGTAGAATTTCTCAGTAGCTCTTGCATGACTGTATCACATAACATTTGCCAATAGTTTCAGCTAAATTACTTTCATAAACAGCAGCACGGTTTGCAAATCAGAATTACCTAGTTAATCCACTTTATTTTGGTGACGAGCTCTGAAGGAAAAAGAAAAATGTCTGCAGCATCTCGATTAAATGTTAATACCACATCAAAATGTAAGAAAGTCCAGAATTTTATTCTTGACGCACAGGGGTACTAGGTCAAGCAAATACTGCCCAGTCACTCTCTGTATGTTGCACGTTTCATCAGAAAATATGTATCTTTCAAGCGATCAACAACCACGTCAAACCAAGTGTTAAGCCTTGTTGCATAAATTGACTATGTGTAGCCAATTTTTTCAATGCATAAGTGATTAATTATCACAGACGGCTACTTTAGAAGGACATGCATTATCTATGAAGTATGACTAACTGCCTTATTGTTAACGATCCTCGAATAGCGCATTTACTGACGGTCGTTTACGCCTCAGTGCATTCGTTCTGTAGTGCCTGTCCTCATAACCCGGGTCGGATTTGCATATGGGCATAACACGAGCAAGTGAAATTACTTTCAGCCCTACCACTTAAGCCTTACATAATCGCCTACGTTACGGTAGTAATGTTCTACAGAACTAATTGCCTCACAACGCCAACAAAATTGAATAAAACTCTCCGCCATGTGTCCTGAAAATTGGTTGTCTATTTTTTCCACAAAGACACCAAGTAGATCAGGTCATCATACTGTTTCCAGGTTTTGAAGAATTATATAAACTTTTCAAATCACACAGTAAATGCTTCCACTCAATTGAAGTCAATACCACTACGCATATTTCACTCGCTTAACTGCGATGTCATTTTTCCATCAAATGTTCCCTGTAAGCCGAAGTTGCAGCATGTATATGAATAATAATTCTCAACTCCGTTTCGAATCCTTTATTTCGCATTCTCTTAAGCAATATGAAAAAAAAACGTGGCTTAATAAAATGGTACGCGTACAACCTAAAACGTAGCAAGAATGCAGTATGGTTCTGATTAACCATTCATTGTGTAGGTGACTGAGAGTTTACGCGTGCTAATAACATTTTGTTTGTATAGTGTGGTAGTTGAAATGGAATCATAGTAAACTGTAACCCGTGAACATTTGTGATTTGTATTTCACTGCTCATTACTTGACTCATCAGGAAACGAACTGGCAATAACGATTTACTACGATGTGTTCAGTTCAAGTCGAAAATTATCAGGCAATCAGCAGCCTTTCTTGAAAGTCCGCAACTTAAGGTTATGGAATGAAGTTTATATTAAATTAACTGTATGGGTTTTTCAAGGTTATGCAATGTCCCATAAAAGATTTATACTCTGTAACCACTAAAAATCCAATCATGCTGATTTGGACTTGTTGACAGTGACATAGAATGGAGAGAATTTTATCTCTCAGTCTTATGTACATCATTAACGAATGCCAACAAAATCCAGCTTCTAACCTAATGGTTTTATTCAATATGGACGAGTTGAGAGTTATTCTTATACATAGCGTTCGTTGGTAAGTGATGCCGAGCAAGGTTAACATATAAAACGCGTGTCCAAAGGCAACTCCTCATATAAGTATTTACAGATTAATTTACGATGTTGTAGCTCGTCAGGCTGTTATATGCCACGGCTTGTCATTGCTACTTATGTCAGGAAAACTCGAAACGTCTATTCATCGTGTTTATAAATAGGTACAACGTGCATAACGAAGGGACAAAAACTCCTATAGGAAAACCGCGCCTGTTGGTGCAGGCGTGATCTGGTTTGTGCGATAAAAATTCTACTTCGCCAAACCAAGTGTGATTTTCTTTCTCCGAACAACATACCTAAAAAGACATAGGAGCTGATTTGAAAAAGCTTTGTGAACGGCTACCAAGATAGACTTAACAAAACTTCCTGCTCAAGAAAATGACTGAACTGGATCAAAATGCCTCGAACAAACAAACAAACTCGGCCACAAAAAATTTCAAGTATCGTCAAGGTATCCGTGCATTCACAGTGATTAGTAAGTCTTCACTCCTTATTATTCTCAGCGGTGCCCTCCACCTATGAGACATTTTACCATAAAACGTGACGACATTTTGATGTACTGAAAACCGGATGTGTCAATGCTGCACTAACTTCACGGTTGACGAGCGCCTGAGTATACTCACTCATGAATATCAATGAATAGAAAGTGCTTCCAAAATCTTCTCGGGTGAATCGCGTCATTTACTTGTGGTTTCCTTATGAGAGTAGCTGTGCTGTGTAGAGAAATGTTAACAGGCTACAATGATCACATATTATTCTACAGGATCACGATGTTGTAGTCGCTGGCGGCAGCAATAGAAATACAAAAAGCCGCGTTTTACCATGTGACACTGAATTATGGTTTGAGTGTGCGTTATTGTTTGCTCTGATGAACAAGTACCGACAATCTTCAAGAATTTCTCAGTTATATTTTAGAAATTCCTAGCAAGGATTGCATAGTATCTACCATAAAATTAAATAACACTTCCGTCGTTTAACGTACGATGAGCGGCAAAAATATCCTATCATCTACAACCAGGATAGATTGCATAAAACTGATCAGTTCTTTGAAGCTCAATCTTGGCATAAGACGATCCGGTAATATCAGTGACTTTGCAACGAGATGAATTTTTATGCGACAGAAGTTGCAAACACATGTTTTGTACCAAAAAAGATCGCTAGTTACTGGTGCAACGTACATGAAGCAAGTAGTTAACTGGTCCTGGCAAATAATACAAATGCAAGACTGTTGACTTCGTCATGATAGCATAAAATGAACTGACAATATCCTCGCAAACGGCTAATTCAGAATACGGACTGCAATTCAACGAAACTTAATTTGGCTCTACATGCTTCTACAGAAGCAAGTTTTCAGATAATCTTCAACCGATATTCACGGTGAAGTAACATTTTCACTTTGACCTTATCAGCTGTCGACGCACGAGGGTGACCAATAAATGTGAATGGACATTCCATTATCAGGTAGGTCCTAGCCAAGTTCATTGCTAAATTTGACAAGCTATGTGTGATGGCTTCATAACAGACGTAAAAATTGTTCCTCATCGGCGTATCTTGCGTTAATTGACCTTAAGAATTGTTTGTTTTACTGAGCGCAAACAATCGTTTTCGTTTAATGACCCGTTCTTATTTGAGAGCGCCGTGCATTTCAGAAAAGTCAGTGATTTTTAGAAAAAGGAAGCGAAGGTCCGAATAATTCGGAATCAAGGTGGTGGTGCACTTGTGTTCTCTGAACATTCTTCTGCTGCCAATGTTTTGAGTTTGTTCAGAGCCCATGTTTTCCACAAACGAATCTCATCTAAATATATGTGTAATAACAACACAGCAACTGAAACATCCATACAAGGTACATCAGGGGGCATGATGATCCCTTGCAACTACAACAAAAAGAAATAATAGTGAAACTACAGCTTCCCAGTTAAAGTGGAAGAAGACGTATATTGTTTCAGTGATTACATGGTTAACCCACAACGAGTTAAAAACCAAAAGAGTTATCGGCTTCGCAACGTTTCGATCCTCTCGGAGAGCCTTCATCAAGCAATTTAAATCAGAAAATTTACAATTTACAAACTTCAAATTAGGCAGTCAACAACTGGCACATGTTTGGGTTTCATCTGCGGTGTGTAGACAGGCTACCAGTAGGATGTAAGGGTTCACGGTTCACCAGATGTCACCACGAGAAGATCCCCAGGTGCAAATAAGCATAGAGAGTTCCTCTGTGCTTGTGTGTGTGTGTTTGCGTGTGTGTAGATCGGTATACGTTTTAATCTGCATGTGTATAGACTGTCTGGGATAGGGGTGGGAGACAGACATGCCGCAAACGTCTCCTACGTGGTGTCACTGTTGTTCACCCAGCAAATCGCGTCAAACAGCTGACAATTTCAAGCCATCGGACGATTCACAGCCTGTGGTGTATTAGCGATCAGCAAAGCTTCTGTCAATAACCGCTCTTTGTGGTTACGGAAACCATATTTAAGCACAGTCGGATGATCGAAGTCAACTTGATGTTTGTTGAGGATTGCGTGTGCTGCAATGGTTGAATCGTGTTCTAATTCCCAGAGTTGCTGAGGGTCGGTAGGGTTTTTTTTACTACATCTTACGTGTTCTTTGGTGCAAACTTCCAGCTGCCGGGCGATTTGTCCGATGTATGAAGCGTGACAATCCTTACATTTAACTTGATAAACACAGTCTGATTTCTCTAGAACTGTTCGTCTGTCCTTTAAGTGAACTAACTTATTCCTTAATGTGTTGGTGGCTTTAAATGCCACTCTGATATTGTATTGATTAAGAACCCGTCTAAGGTCCACTGATGTATTCCTTCTGTACGGAATAACGACAGTTGACAGCCAATTTCTAGGCTCGTTGACTTTGTTACAAGGCAGCTCCGGAATTGGACGTAAACTTTTGTCACAGAAACCATTGGCTTTCAATGTCGCTTTGACAATCTTATATTCTTTCGATCGTATAGCAAGTTTGTCCATGGTTTGGGAAGAAGCGTAAAGACTGTTAAAGCACAGTCAACCAGCAATCCACCGGATGGTGTTGAAAGAAGAAACTCACTATGTTAATGGCACATCCATTTTCACGTCCTCCCGTTTTAAGCAGTTTTTGAATCAGTTTGTAAGCGACACCGAAGTTTAAACCATACACATCTGGCAGTAACCATATATATCGATTGCTTGCTGTATTCTGTATGATACGTATTGCCACACGGTTAGGTCATCCTCCAGAAGTACATCTAAACCTATCGCGTCAGAATATTCAGCTGGTTCATTAGTGCTTCCATCCGTTTCTATTTTGGTACCATATTATACTGTCTTTTCTTCATGGTGATGAAGCGAGATTGAATGACACGACCACGCTGAACTCACTTTGGGGACGGAATAATCCAATCAAAATCTGCAGCAGCAATTTTCTGAGTCCCGCCCGATCAATTCAGCGTTCTCAGTATTGGTAATTTTCAGCAAATTTCACCTGCAATTTCGATGCTTTCACTAGAACCTTCAATACGTACAAGGGGCTGTAAGGCATCAGCCGAAAAAACCACAAATAATTGAAAGGACATTTTATATTCAGAAGTAACAATTTCAACTTACATGATCAGGTTCAATATGGACTGGCTAATGTACATTTGTCTTTCAATGAAGTGATAAGCACTTCATCTCTTCCGGTAACTCTTGTACTGCATGATGGATTCATTGCACCGACAACCTGATTTTACAATGGGTATTATTCCTTCGTATTAAACTACGGAAATCGCAAGGATGTTCTGAAATAATTCGAAAACATAATCACATTAAACAGTCTTTAAGTTTTTGCAATTCATCATTTGCGAGACGCTTATTTAAATACGATATGTATACAGAATCACAGGGAGTGATTGTTTAGTTTCGGTCGCGAAGATTTGTTGAAGCGTTTATCAAAGACACTGTTGCTCAACAAAACTTGTCACACACACAATTAAACGGCAACGCATCAATATCCTGATGTTATTAAGCGTAGTTTGAGCAATCTACAGAATGCTTAAATGTGAAACGTAAGACAGCCACTTTCTGTGGCGTTTTTTTGTGTTACCATTGTTAACTGTAATGTTTACCAGGTAAACGATACACAGACACGTTGGACACGTTTGAATCCTCCACTGGTTACTTTTCTAATGCAATGTAAAAATGTAATGATACCGACTTATGAATGTGAGGTAGGCAACAATGGTTTGACACACGCATCATCTTTATTAAACACAGCTGGCAAGTAGCTGCAGGTCTTGGATAATTTCTTGTCCGCGCGTACGGGTGTACTTCTAACAATAAATGTTTCTGTATGATTTCATTTGTTAGTAAAAAAAGAACAAGGGAATTGCCCGCCTCAGACAAGACAGCATAACTACTTTCTTCACTAGAATATGCTAAAGTGTCAATATTTCACGAACGTTGAGCATACAACGGTATGGAAATTTCTCCACTTAATCAAGTCGTTTACTGAAGATGCAGTAACAATATTAGTGTCTCCACTGTGAAAAAACTACCGAACTAGACAAGTGCTTTTCCGTGTATTACTTCCCAAGGCAACCGCAACAAAATGTTTTCACACAAAAGTTCACGGGGAAAATCTTACAGAAACTGAAATGATAGCTGAAGTATAACATCACATGTGAACATTGAACTCCACTTGTTGCTTCATTCAAACACAGGGGTCTAATAGTGACGAGATTGTGTAATGCGTGTATGACCGCATACGAATAGTCAATCGTCAAAATCGAAAGTCGTTCCAGTCCGGATCAAGGCCTAGCATAAGATTGGAGCCTAACGTCATAATGAATAACGAATAATTGTCTCCACTGCTTTACTGAAGATCCATACCGGTTTTCTCATTCGAATGTTCTGCCAGAAATATTCGGATTAAAACAATCGGTTGAAATGTAAATAAAGGTCATCACATATTCAGTCATACGCTGGAATCGGGTTAAAAGGGTCGAGAATATTCTATGAGCAGGAAGTTTGTGAATGCGGCATAAACTGTTTCTGGAAGCATGAAATGCACGTAAATAAACTTCAGTGAGACTGACATTGATGTCCCTGAAAATATACAGCTCAGTGCATTGCGTTGAACGACGGAAACATTTTGGACAAACTACAGGTGATGTTTTATGTGAAACAGCCATGTAACAAAAGCGTTAATAGTTAATATTTCACATCTGGGTGGCATACCCAATCAGATAACGAGTGTATCTCCTCATGCAACCAGCATATCGTCTTTTGCAACAAAAAGCAAAGAATATGTGATCACTGATGACTAAATGAACGAAAGCTCATCTTCCAGAACTAATTCTACTGTTGTGGTTGCAGCAGAGCAATTTCATAAAACTTCCGATGATACATGGAAGCGACTGGAAGCGCCTACTGCCACGAAAATTAGAACACAACTACTTCCGGAAGTTTAGCAAACCTTGTTGAAGGTATTTTTGCCTGTGGCTGACCGCCTTCTTTTAGTAAATATTTCATTTATAATTCTCGTTCAACGCTGTAATCGGACACGATATCGCCTGCTCTATGTGCCACACCTTGAGGTGTATAATTGTTAGGGGATGAAATACAATTTTGATACGTTTCATATCAGCCCATTATCAGTATACCCACAAACCCTAGAAAATAATGCGGGCGAAAGAAACTTCAGATATGATTTAGAAGATATCTTGTAGCCAATATGTATACTTCGTTAGCCTAATGGAAAAATTCACTGGAACGGAATGACTTCAAACTAACATGTTAGACAGACTTGAAAGCGTACCTACAAGCGTGGACGAAAGTTAATCACGACAGCTCATCATTAAAATGTGGCACAGTTCTTAGAATTATAATTCAGAAACTATATTTGTGTACCTGGTTATGAGCTAGCAAGTACACATACACAAATTGGAACACATCCAAATGAATAAATGAAAACCCAAATAAGACAACAAAGCCGTAGCGATGCAAATGCACATGTGCCTTGATTGATGTAAACATTTACCACATAACAGCATCAATTAAATATGTCGTACTCTAAAGTCTGCAGATACCAAGACCGTGACTATAGGGCTTGCTAATGCCTAGAAAACGACCACTCATATGAAGCTCATTTTAATGACGCAACAATCTGTTTATCAAGAAACGGGTATCGTGGAGTTACAACAGATTTGTTGTCCCTAAGTGACATCGATATTTTGATAGAAAACATGCCATTTCATTACACAAAAATACCTTACTTTCAGTAAAACGCCACAATCCCGCCAAATCCTTTACGTTGTAACTACTAGGTGAAATGTTCCGTAGTGTTTGTTCAATTCAAAGTATTTCAGTTTGAATAATTCCCACTTTTGATTGCAGCTTTCACATGCGGGCAAGTCTTCTGACTAGCCCATTTTGAACGTAGACACCAGACTCAGGTTTCACTCTCAGTAGGTGCTTGTCTTATATTTTTAAAATAGTTTAATTTTTTGTATCGTGTTGACTTCCAGTATATATTTTCAGATCCAAATATGATACGAAAGCTATTAGCTTTAACAGGCCAGTTTAGCATTCGTTCACTACCGGTGTCAAACAATATCCATCTGTTAGGTTGTATTTCCAGTACAGGCGTTACAAAGTAAATCCTTCATGCCGACACGCACCTATTTAAAATCGGTAGCTTCTTAATGAAAGAAGTTGTATTTACCCTGAGGTGGATCGTTTTATCTTTTCGTACAATATTATTCTGGAACTCAATTTTGGAGCAAGTTTCTCCCTCGTCTTCATTTATGCTGCAACATTCACAGTGGGATTCTTTAAGGCCAACAAAGGTTTGGGTATACGCAGACACCTGACTGCTGGACTACCTTTAGTTCGAAAGGTATTTGAATTATCGGCTTTTGTTCACGGTCTTCTGTACCCTTGTCAGGTTCTCCATGTCGCCGCGTTCTATACTAAGAATTTTCAACTTATATACTGTAAACCTGTGAGCTAGCCTTGTTTATTTTTTGTCATCCGCGCTGGTCTTGACAAAGGCACGTTTTACTGACGCCTGTCCAAATTATACATCCTGTCAACAACTATCAACTATAAAACATATAACTGAAGTGCCCATTGGACAGTCATGCAGTGGCATACATTGTAAACATCTTGTTGTAAAAATTATTCTTCAACTCTACAGACGTAATTGTTTCCGAACATAATTTCTAACAACAAAAGTGTTTTCTCTGTAAAAACGCGGAAGCACACCGGTGTCGTGTTCCGATAAGCTAATTTCTGTCAAAATTACTGCAAAGTTAAATATTAGGTCTAACCTTCTTATAGGCGTATTCCTCAATACATTGCGCTTATTGACAAAAAGGCAAACCTCAGAAACACACTAACGATCGCGCTTTTTTTACATAAAAGTATGACGGACTTCATTGTTAATTTGTTTGTATGAAAAAAACTCTTTCACATTTGTAGGTAACCTTAGTTAAAATGCCACCCACATAATCCATGCGCAGCCATACTGGGCAAACTCATTAAAAACATTTTGCCTACTGTATTTACGAATACTTGTATGAGTGAACCACAATATTGAGTAATGCCATGATGAACTGGAAACAGCCCAGAGGTGCGTAAGAGAAGTCTAAAAATATTAACATACATATTAGAAAACTAGAATATCACAATATCTGCGGGCATGAACACACAACAAGCTTTTCGTCATTAGGTACAAGAGGATTTGTTGGCAAAAACAACGCAAGTCCACGAACTGAGTACCTGTACATATCTTCTAAATTTCACTGGTATATATTCTATCGTGATTGACTTTGAAGGCCAATAGAATTCTCCCATGACATTTTCCAGGAAACGTAAAAAACCGTCAGACGTATTCAGTCAGTCATTACTGAATTCAGGACTACGGCTGATTGAGTTTATTTCACGCTCAGCTCTACGCCACAAAACACTATGCTTGTATAAAATGACGGTTTCATATTTTCACTTGGAAAGTCCTGTTATTTCGAGAATATGCGCGCTGCTTAAAGTTATTTCCTACTTGGCACAAAACAGTCTAGTTGATGAATAAACCAAAAATTCAGCTCGTATTTTGCCAAACCTATATCAATATTTAGGAGCTTTTTGATAAGAAAGTTTTCTGAATTGTTATTCCTTCACGTGCCAAAATTAGCTTCACCAAAATATGTGTATCTGGCAAACGCATAACAACAGACGGTCATACCAGAATGAGAAAAAACAGGTATTTAATTTGGTTATGGAATAAAAATGAAAGCTAGCACAAGTACATTAGGGTTTTTTTACAACTTCATGGTAATACGTGCGCCTTTAGTATTACACCAAATAAAGTTACTAAAAAAGATATTACAAGACGGTAAACTCAGTTCTAATTACGGGAATTTTGCAAGAAAATGGTGATAAACCGTATCGGTAGGTTTTTCAGTCTGAATCATGGAATCGGTAGAAACCACAGAAATTTTGACTGTTAAAAAGAGATCAAACTGCGTGTTTTCATTTGGATTTTTGGTGGACGGTTTAGAAAGTGAAGACCTATAGAAGAGTTGCTTCAATTTCAGGTGGTCGACATTATAAACGAATACGAAAACGGAAATCGGTGGATAAGTTGAGGAACATGAATTCAAATGCTGCTTGTAACCACACAACAGGCATACTGATAAACATATCACCCGACAATTAATTCGCGTCAGCAGTGAATGACAAGAAATACTTATACTACGTCGCCATTATCTCCTAGATTAAAATTCTCGAATACTCTGTTTGATGTCCGCTATATATGTACATATCGTCTGCACGCCTGATTTCAACTATAAATGACACACTTATGACAAAATCTGGTAAACCAATCCAATCTAAGCTCACCTGAGTGTTAAAAGAGTGTTGATCGCAAGTATGACGGTTAATCCGATGTTATCATTCTAGCGAGTTGCCTCATGAGCTGTTGGGTTCCACCCAGAGGGTACTGATGCGAGAGCAACAAACGATGAACAAGTAACAACTGACATTGAAACTTCCGAATACAAAAGAAACGTTCATCATGGCAACAAATGTCAGTGGCCGTGGCATTGGGTAGTATTCAAGCAAAGGGAAGGAGTAATCAAATATGCCAGCAGAGTCCTGGCGCCAACGGAGTAGAAGTATTCAACTATTGAGAAGGAATGTTTGGCAGTAATCGGGGCACTGTATAATAGGAGGCCTTACCTGTTGGGTCAAAAGTGTCACGTGCAAACGGTTCGCAAAGCTCTAGAATGGGTCAGGACTGCGAATGACGCGAGAAGAAAATTAGCCCGGTGGCATTGCTTTTAGAAGGATATAGTTTCACGATGAATCATGTGCTTGGTTAGAGCAGTTACGTCGTTGATTTTCTCTGTCAGCAGTAGATGCACGACGAACTCCTCAAAGTGACCTTCGGAGTCAACGGCTTAGTAATGTAGCAGGGCCCACAAACACTAGTGCGTCTACAACGCCAAGACAAGGTACTCCGAAAAGCGATTGAAGCTCTGACAAGAGGCAGGAGGATCCCCATAAATACTAAGAGTGAAGAGCTGAGAATAATCGCATTCCAATGGAGAAGAGTTGGCTTAAACAGTGCAGGCGTATTGACGTGGCAGTGTGGCGTTGGGCGCCCTTGCGTGGTAGTCATCCTAAGACAAATGAGCGAAAAAGTGGTAGCAGACTATTATGAAATGGTACACATCAAATGCACTAGAACATATGATCTGTGTCATCAAACAGCATACAGATCAAAGATGAAAGAGGATGTGACAGCTTACGTGCTTGTATGCCAACAATGCCAGTTACTGAAAAGCGACAAGCGGGGAATCCAACAGCCCTTACAGCCAATCCCAGTCTGCGAAATCGTTGAACTCTGGTCAATAGATCTTATGGGGCCCATTTCCATTGTGCGCCCGCGGTAACCAGTACGTTTTGGTCATGACAGAACACTTTACCCGTTGGAGTGAAGCGACTGGCGTTCCGGATCAAGAAGCATCTACGGTGTGAGACATGGTGATGAAGCACATTGTAGCAAACCACACTATACCAAAAGCAATCTTGACAGATCAAGGACCATGCTTCGAAAGCGAGAAGTTTCGAATACGCATGCAACAGCTGGGAATCAGAAGCATCCAAACGACAGCATATCATCCGCAAATGAATGGGCTAACTGAACGTAACAACCGAAGGGTCAAAGAATGGTTATCAGCCAAAGGAGGTGACTGGGAGTCTGCGTTACCACTGGTGTAATTAGCCCACCGGGCGTCTGTGCAGGCGAGCACGAAGAACTCTCCATTTCAATTAATGTGCGGTAGAACCTCTCGACTTCCGGTGGATCAGAACATTGGAATATGGCCAAAGTACGGTGATTCCACCAAAGAAGTGGTAGCCAAAAGAGGAAGAGCCAAACTAAGTCTGAAAGCATCGCAGGCATTGTAGCCGTCGTCTCGTCCCCTCACGATGCACACCACGTGACGAGCTTAAGACTAAGTGAGGCTCACTGTCTTATCCTGTGCATGCAAGTCCACATATCCATCGGCCTGAAAACCTTCCACATCGGAACGCACGTACGCACGCGCACGCTGTCACAACATGCACAGTCAGCCAATTGGAACGCTCCAACTGACTGTGATTCAGTGCGATCAGTACACAGGCACGCATGACACGGTCGGACCTAGATCAGAATAAGGAACCACACAACTGAACAGGACAGGACACTGTCCGGACGGGCGTCACTGCATTAAGCTTGTACACCGATCCCAACAATAAAGATCCAAACCGTGAGTTAACCTTTCCGTTGACAATAACTGAGATACCGTTATTTATTACTGGGTACTCAAGTTATCACGGTTAAGAACTCCAATCCAAAACGCCATGGCTCGGCAAAACTAGAATGTTCAACCTAGGAGAAAAGGTGAAATATCGAGATAATCAGAACTCGGGTGCCAGCGACCCAGGATCAAGAAAACTTTTGCCTAAATGGAAAGGTTCGTATTTGGAAATTTCCAGACGGGGCCCAGTATACACGATCAAGATGGACGGGGAGGCGAAACGAGTGCATGCCGATGAGTCAACGAAGTAGCATGAAATAAGGGCCCGACGAACCAGAAGAAGACTAATAACCCGGGAGGCAACACTACGTCTGTCGGAATGGATTCCTCAGCAGTTGCAGAGGAACCAAGAGACTTCAGAAGTGAGAGGAATGTTGTGTAACAGACAATTTCGTTTGTGTGTGATATACTACTCACAAGCTAATTCGGGAACAAAAGGGCAAGCCCCAACGGCAGAAAGAGGACGGAAAAGAAGAGATTATCGGAATAGCGTGTACGCTTTATGGGAAAAGTGCCACCAAGGCGAATTGCAACGTACTGCTACCCATTGTGTGTGAATGCACGTCAGCCGTGCAAATGAGTGTACGTGTTTGTGGTCTCGTTTAACATAATCTGTGCGGGAGTTCGTGCAACAAACGAATTTGCAGGCCAAACGTCTTTTGCGGCCACAAGTATATCCCTTTAGTTAAGTGCGGTTTTAAGCGGGCTTTGTCACAGACTGTCGGTTATCGCAACCAAATTTATACATCACTGAAGAAACGGCGTTTGAGTCCCGGTCTGTAATTTTGAATTACGTAAATGATCCAGAGCAAATATGTGTGCTCTTCCGGGTATTCTATTCGGTTAGGGGTTTTCGCCATGACAATTTATTTACATAATCCGTGCAGCACTGCAAACATGCGAATATATATGCATGTAAAATAAGGTTTAGAAGAGCTTCAATTGACTGCATTAGATTACTGACTACAAATTTGTCATCCACCACTAAAATGAACTCTGATCCAAAGTAATATCAAACTAGTTAAATGCCTCTCCATCTTTAATTGGACTCTTGTGTCAGTTTCTTCCGTTCGATATAACGCATACGAGCTAAATAATTTTAGGACTACAAGAGTGCTCACATAACGTCTGGTTCTAACCTGTCAGGTGGATCTATCTGCTGCTTTCTAACTAAGCTCCTGTAATTTTTGATTAGCTTACGACACGATTTGCTAAACTAAATTATATCAAAGGAATGTTTTCTATTCTGAAGTGAAAGAGACTGAAATAACTTTGAAAAATTTCCATCTTGAAACAAATCAGCGCAAGTAATTGGGCTGCATTGTTTGGTGCAATATGCACAGGTGTCATCCGAACAAGACTGCCTATTGTGTGCTGAGTTTCAGAGTAGTGAAAATCTATTGTTGTGGTTTCAAATTTTCCATACTCACGGAAAATATCAAACGTTTAAGGGAGGCGGAATCAGACGAAACGAAGTACCACAGAAATGACTTTGAGGTTAACTGAAGGGAGAAGCATGAGGCGGGCCACATGGCTAGTTAAAATTATGACCGACATTTAATAATACTGGGCATTCTTAATTACAACAGGTTTACCAGTTACAACAGATCATTCGTCAGTGTAAACTGACTTTGAAAAGGCTACTGTATTCTCCATTAAGGAGTCATAGGTTTAGCAATTTTACGATTGTCACCCTCTACCAGGAACAGCTTCGACGAAAAATAGAACAGAATTCGATGTTGATTAAAGAAGTCAGAATACCAAAGGGCGGAAGATGGTCAAACTTTGTGTATTCCTTCCAGCTTTGCTACACAATGTAACGTGAACAAATGACAAAATCTAGACTGAGTCAAGAACAAGGTGCCCACGAATATGTCCGAACATACATACTGAACATCATTCACAAAAAATAATAGCTTGAGAACTCAAACGCTAGATTCACTCATCCTATCCCTATAGGGCAGCGGTGAACTCTGTTCTGTCTTCGTTAGACGTCATCAACAGCACGTGTTCTAGCAAGAACGAGGATTTAAACTCGAATCACGTTTCCGTTACGCAACGATGTTCCCCAGCACATTAGTGACGTATTAAATGACATGGCCAGAGCATCATATCGAGACACAGGTGCAGTCTCCGGTAGGTATTGCTTACGGGTTGTTCCTCACCCCAACTGAACATGCATGCACGAAGGTCAATGTATAATAACAGAAATAGATTATTCTGCAGGTTGTCTACGAGCAAATTTTTAATCGCCTTCTGCAGTGGTTCCAAGCAGTATACCCAAAATTGATCAGTAATTATTCTGTATAGTCTACCGTTAGGTGTTTCGTTGCTGCGATCTACATTCTGTTTTCCAAACATCTAGCGTAGGTGCACATATGCATGGTTTATGGTTGAAGCAAGTAGTAACATGCAGATGAACTAATTTCACCCTCATAATACAAAATAATTCGGAATTACTCTCTAAAAACTTTTAGCAGGTAGACCATAGTCACCATAAAGTATCGTTCACTGAATCGCAAATTACGCTGACGATTTGCCGAAAAGTTTTGACACCAGTTTATTTAAGCAGGTTTGGGAGTTGTGGTTGATCTCCAAAAAGGAATCAATTGATTGGACTAACCACTAAATAGTTTATCAGACTAATCGAGGTTTCAGAAGATGCCAAATTAGAGAGATAGGCAACGTAAAACTCTTTTGCCGCACGTAACGAATAAGCTTGATTGATAGCCGTTTTCCAGATAGTTGTGCCGACTGGAAAGATCATTGTCAGGTTGTGTGGAATGGCAAACGCATTCACTGATGGTTTGCCAGCAAACCCGAATTTTGTCATGAATAATTCATCACAATAATCATACCTGTCCGTCACTACATAACATAGAATTAGTCAAATCACGCTTTGCTTCATTCGGCACGGGGAAACTGTCGGTTTTGCAAATTCTGCCGACCTACCGAACTAGCAATTATACAATATATCTTCACTAGATGTCTCATCATCGTTCGACAAAGTGTCGCTTAAAAATGAACGAAAAACTAGTTAAAACCAATAATGATTGTCCTCAGGCAACCGTTTGTATGCGTGTTGTTGAGTGTAAAGAAGTGCTGATATTCGAAAGATGACTTGCCCAGTTTCGAGACACTCGAGTTGAAGGCAGCATGAAAAACTATATAGCTACAAGGTCCGTAGTAGTCTTGATGCATCCAGACATACATAAGTTGACCAGGGTATAAGTGGTAATTTGCCTACGAAGTTGTGTTAAAAAGCCTATTTTAGTTTCAAATGCATTGCATCTTGTCAATGCACATCAACAAATCACCGTGGTGGCATGCATAAAACAAACCAGTGCTAATCACAAGGTGCACCGCGCCTAACCCAATGTACCAGAAAGTGTAAACTGTCGGTAACAGAGGTGTCAGTAATTAGGGGTTAACTGGCCTGTGTTCGTACAAAACTAATACGTACAGGCCCTACATTTTTCACAGTCAGCCATCCGATTTCAACAAGTTGAATCTCATCAGCACAACAGCAGTTTCTAGTATTGCCTCCCACATGGAAGGCACAGGAAAACTCGAAATGCAACATAACATTGTTGATTATGTTGCTATTTCAGACTGGTCAACCAACCGTGTAACCACATTCTAATCTCGTAAATAAATCGACCAAATCGCTCAAAATCCTGTACGCTTAGTGACAATTATTTGTAAGAGTAGTTTACAATAATAATTCTTTCTTGTGTATTATTTAAAAATAAGACAGACTACAGGTATTGTACCAAACGTTATGGACCGACTGATGTTGCTATGGATGGATGATTCTGTCAAGCTGAACTGTCTCCAGATTTGACAAACATGTGAAAAAAATTCTACTTACTGAACCGTTTGTCATTTAGACACTTGCTTAGCCACACACAGCAAACGACACACGCTTCAGTTTCTAGACTTATTCGGGTTTCTATTACCAAGATTGGTTATTTAGTGGAATCATAAATGTGGTAACAATAGCGTTAAGCAATAATGTTCAAGCGTCAAAATATAATGGCATTCACACACTCGTGCTTTAGGCAAGGAAATGCTACCACAGTCTAAACAACTCGAAAAATAAAGCATGTTTCCCGAATGAATGAAAAACCGTACATGGCTGTGTACGTCATTCCAATGGCTTGTGTGATACAGTGGGTTATCGTTGAGAGCTGCGATACACCGAACTATGCTGATCATTATTTTGAACTCAGCTCAATTTACACAGCGTGCAATCACCTTAAATTCAACTCTGTCCAGAGTGTGCAAGTAATAGTCCGTGCGTCAGACCTGTACTGGTGATGATCGGCCAGTTCGCCCAATTCATTGACTTACCTCCAGTGCATACTTCAAGTCACCCCACACTCAACTGATTACTGTACTTCAGTAACTGAGTCGTCTGCTGAGTGATCACCATAAATGTGCAGTTTTCGGTGCTGAAAGAGGGAAACACACGAAGAAGCTATAAATTGTAACTGATGAAATGGCGTTTTACCGGTGTACACCTTATACAACGGGAATAAAACAGAACTACGAAACGGAAGCAAAGAGAATGTAATCAGTATGAAGAACAGCAAAGTTATGTGAAGAAATACAATATTTAATGCCTCACGACAATAAACTCTTCATTTCTCCAAACGTTGTGCCTAGTTTTATCACTTTCAGAGGACTTGCATCGTACTGAATACTTGTCCTGGTATTTGGACGTTAAAATATCCACTGAAGGCCTACGAACTATTAGCTTTTACGATTACCTTGCAAAGACCACATGTGAAAGTAAATTACTCTCATAAGACCCACGAAATCCTGACATGTTGAAACGTCAACTAACCAAAAACCACATAGTCATATCGTCAGCGCTTATTTCTAAGAGATTTTCTACAAAGCTTTCTTCACACTGGCTATGTGGAAATAAAATCTTTATGAAAATGTGCTGATTAGACCTCAATATATTTTTTATGATTTGTGTACATCTGATTCCATATGTACGAAATAACTTACTTCAGGCGGAATTAATTAAAAATCTTACAGATGGAAGCTTTAGATGGTAAACTAAACTCTCCACCTTGGACTATCACTATCACAATTGTGATCAAAGTTACAGTAAAGCCAAGAATATTGTAATGGACTGTCAGGCAGGAAGTGTGAGCATTCCAACTCTCGGCGGAATACCTAAACACAGGGGGAAATGCGTTCAAAACCTCACAGCGAGCGGATGGAGGACGGCGGGGGAGACCGGTTGAGTCATCGCTTGACCGGATCGGACCAACGGGCAAGACATGGCAGCCAAAATAGGATGGATGACCATATTGGAGGAATATCTCGACACGGTCGCGGAGTACGGTCAAAGCCCTGGGTGGATAGATGGCGGGCAACACGAGCGACCGGACGATCCATTGTTCGACAAAATCGGACGAAGATTGTCAGACGAAAAACCCCCAGATAGCAGGTGCCGATCACACATATAAACCGGGCAGAAGTGCAAACGACGTGTGGGCGGAAACCGGGGGGTGTTTTGGACTGGAATTGTGATTCAAAATCGCAAGAGCGCATATGGCATGGTAACTAGCGAGTTGGACAATAAAGACTGTGATATATTGGACGGCTTTTCATTACACTATGTCCATAATAGACCGAATTTGTATCATAAATGTTTCATCGTGAGAAAACTGGAACTAATCAGAAGACTTTATGCAGTCATCCTGCAGGATATTCTGACAGTTTATCGCAAGTGAAACTCAATATGATTTGCCTAGTTTTCTTCCATACAGATGATGTAATATCGGACTATGAGTCGGCGTTATGGAGGCTTTATTACTTTCAATCAAGAGCGTGCTGCGTCATGTCTATCTAGGTCTATGAGGTTTGAATAAACCAAACAAGCAACTAAATTATCCATTCATCGAAAAGATTGAAGATGTATTTGGAAAGGATTAAATATTTAGGGATGCAAGGAGGGTTAGGAAGTGAGCAGCTGGTCCGTACGTACGACATTAGTCCCTGAGAATGACAGCAACACAAAAACGCTTACTACCGGTTATTTTCCCTCGCACTATTCACCGTTGAATACTGTTCAGCAAAGACTAAAATGTTTCTTATACACTGCCTTAATAAAACTGACAATAATTTAAAAGCAGTCCTTTTACAATGTTTTTACGCGTTTATATAACACAGCGTTTATTGCATTATGAAACTGCCACCGTTAGGTATTGATTTGGCAAACTGTCGATTGGTTCAATGAATATGTTCTAGCACCATCTTGGGGAATGACAACAATTAGTTCACGTGACAGAAGAAACAATCCTCATTTAACCAACGCAGCGCACGTTTTATCAGTTTTATCATTTTTACGCTTTGACGACTAAATATTTAGCAGTCAGTTTTTTTTCTCCGTTGTGTATCATTATGTGTTGTATCAGTTGAACTACACAAAATTTCCTCCGTATAAAAAGGTGTTTCCAGTGGTTCAGGAATGCATCAGAATTATTGTTTTCCCAAGAGATATAACGTTAACGGAATCCTCCAAACGCGTACAAACCTTATCAGCCGTCTTGTGTTATGGGTTTCTCAACTTTTGTATAAAAGGAAACATTTTGCATATTTTTGGACTTCCGTTCATTGCATATGAATATGGAAAAATATTTAAATCTGTTTTAATGTTTTGTTTAGTTGTCATGCACAGTAGTAATACGACGTTAATTAAACTTAGGTAAATGCAGAAAGAATATGAGCATCGTTCAAAGAAGAATTTCTAATCACAGTCAATCTGTTTTCCTCTTTTCAATTCAAACGCCTAGTTCGCTCTCAAATTTTGAAAGATGCCCCCCTATACATTGGGAAATTGTTATCTATATAGTTGATCACCCGTAATTCTGCTCTATTTTCCTCCGACTCGGCCACAAAAGAGGTTAATCTTCCCACGGAGAGTCATACATAGACAATGTCTCTGGTCAGCAGAAGGCTAGGCAATAAAAAATATGGTGCGAAGCCGACGTAAATTTTACCGTTTTTTAGCACTTGAAACACAGTCTCTTTTCTTTTGTATCTTCACTATCCCAATTCTAACGGTTGAAATGACGGTGAAACTGAGGGTTTAGTTCCTCGGCGATGGGTTGCTTCTGTTGTTACTCAAGCGCTACGTATGATTTAGTGCGTGTCAGATGTATAAAGAATGGGCTAATATTGCAAAGTTGTGGATTCGGTATTCATCTCACTGGACTACAACTTCAACCCTTCTATCTTGCACGTTATTTCCACTCTCAACATCGTATAACGAATAACAGATTACGAATGCACATGTTCTTGGTTGAATCGATGTAAGATCGGCTTTTACAGAAACGTTCGATTGCAACAATCAATATAATTTTGTGGTACATATTAAATTTTCAGTTTTCTTTGCAGGAATCAATGTCAAATGATCATGTTAAAACATGGGTTTAAGCCTCTGTCTACGCCATTTAGCAGTAAATCTCTAAATACAAATATATCTTTATACCCCACTGTAAACAACTTAAAATCAATGCACAGTAAAGTATCAGATTGTGAAATGCGGACATATATTGCAGATATGGATATCTTTGAGTGAGTCTAAATGTTCACATGAATGCCAATGAACCACCCTCCTTACAGAAGCAGGTGTTTGAACCTAGTTTCACTGTGATCAATGCTATCTAAAGTAGAAGACAAAAGAAAAAATTATCTTCAATGACCAAGAAAATTTGAGATACCACTTTGCGTATTCCATAACTTTATGATTCATATCAAAGGAACTCTGTAAAGCGTAAATCTGAGCTGGACAGCACCTATTTGATTCAAAAAGCCCTGACACACATGGCAGGAATTCACCAAGTTTCCGAAGAAAAATAACCAATCATTTACAAGAGGCTGATTTTACCCTCTATTCCCCAAGCGTAACGTCACCTACCACTGTTTAAGCACAGAAACACTAATGTGAAATAAGCGAAAGATTCAATGATACAGTTGGAGACAAAAGTCCATGAAATTATTCCTACAAAATCCGTCAAAAATGCTTACGCTGTACATATAATTACAGCAAAGTTTATGCTGTTGTCAGGACGTTGTCTTTCTTATTAACCCAGTTGTTCTACCAAATGTATGTTAGTGGCTTTTGTTTATCTTACCAAAGTATTCTAAAAGTATTTCGTCAAAGTGATATTCCATCGTCAAAAAAATCATTAAGTTTAGTTCGTCTATCAGCAGTCTCGGTTGGCAACTAGTGTAGTTAGACGCCTAAGTTATCCGAAATGCTCCAAGATAGAAAACTGTGGTAAGCAGCACGATACTATATTTTGAACAGATTAGGGATTTTTCGAGCTCCCAGAAGGCAGAAGGATAGCACACGTCCGGCAGAAAAATATTCCCATTGATTCAAGTTTAACAGATTGAGAACTCGTACTCAAGTTTCCCCAATATGCATCACTGCGTTATTACAGTTTATCCAACCAGCCACACATTTCTGTAAGGTTCTGTCATACAGTCTTCTGCCTTAATTAACGTAATGAATTCTGATACAATCGATCCTGTCTACATATTCAATAGTGTGACAACAATCTGATTCTTTGCAGAACTACCAGCAACCATGATGCTCAAGGTGGAGTAGATAAATCAGTTTGAATAGCACTACAGTCCGAGAGAACTAAAGTGAATTCAAAATGATTGTGTGCAATTTTCATAAACAGGAATCTGGTACATATATTAGCCGCATTCAAAATGTAATTTCAAATCATCTCGCAAAAATTTCGATTATCCCAGTGTTGTATTTTTCTGGCTAGTACACCTGGCTACATCAGAAGAAATAAGGCGCTGACGAAAGTGTTACAATCACTATTTTTACTCATCTACTGAAATTATCTAACAGTAACTTCTACCTTATGAAGTAATATTTGTGGGTCGTTTGTTATTCCGTAGTCTACAATCTTTTACACTGGAAAGTGCAAACAGACATGGACAATTGGCGCCAATCACTTTAAACCTAGATATTAAGCCAGCTATGGATGAAGTTGAGAAGATGCGAAATACGGAACTGCAGTAGAGGTCACAACACAGTGGCAGTGTCGTTGAAGTGTGGACGAAAATGAAACAGTTTATGACGACTAATTCTTTATAATGTTTGAAGCATTTTCGTTTGATGAGAAGGAAATAGTTGAGTGCATAGTAAAAATGATGTGGTCATGTGGTGAAAACTTAATAGATTCACCGTTCATTCAAACCCTAACAGGATAGATGGTCTAACAGGGGGTCCAATCTAAACGTTACATTAGGAAGCTACATCAGGGTTGGACAAACAGCTTCAATGTCACAACTCCGGTTATTCGCCAGGTTCTTTGTTCTGTACTGCACAAACCAGTTTACAGTTTGTGACAATACATGACATTGAGATAGACGAACGACAGACTTACTTTTCCAATACTAATGGCTGTCTGGCAGTGTGGCACCTTCTGTCAAAAATAAAAACTTTTATTGCAGCCAGTTCGAGGACTTCTTCCAACCAATGACCTGGGAGGTTTCAATACAAGCACGATTGCTAGGATTGATCAGGGCCCCTTATTCAGGAGGTAACAAGTCATTTACCAAAATTCGAGAGATATTACTGAGAAAGAGGGTAGACAACGAAGTGACGCCCGGCCTACGGGGGTTATTTTATGATATAAAGGTTACTGTAAGATGATTTGAAAGAACTACACAAATGGCGATTACGCAGCGTTGGAAAAAACTTTATTTTTTTCATGTTGCTTGCCCAACGGTTGGTAAAAGTTATCTATGATTAAGTGACATATTTTTGAACCACCGAATATTTTAGTTGTTTTTTTATGTCTCGCTTTTACCTTATTTAGAGAAGGCCGAAAATTATTTTGTTGTGATAGTTGCAAGTTTAACTAAACTGTTTATTGCAACTCATCCACTGTTGTGGAGCCGCATCGTCATTTTTGAATGCATGCACATACTGTGATGTTCGTGAACCAGATTGACTAACGCTGTTGCAACGTTGGTTATTATCTGAAATTTTGCGCTTCCATTATTGTCATTCAATATACCGTAATCTACAGCGTAGTGGGGATTATATTTACTGTTTAGGCAAAGAGAATTGGTCTTAGAAATTTCGTTTCTGAAATGGTTTCAGCTCATTCTTATAAAATAGGCATTTTATGTTAACAGATATAACCACTTTATGAGAAATGTGGATTCGGGTGAAGATACTTCCTATCAGATTCTCTTTTGAAACTGGTATTATATAACAGCCAGTCTCCGAATAGATGGTATAAGGATGTGAGGCGTTATTCCAACTGTCGACTGACTTCGAAATGAATGACAACAAAAGAGGGGAGATCGAATTGCGCTGGGCGGTCGTGACATTGGACGGAACGCGGGAGATAGGTGAAGTTCACAAACTAGAGGATGAAGTCGGTTCACGTTCGGACTAAGTTGGAGTAGTCAGGTATTTGGGTGCCTGATCTGCATAGTTTGAATCGTGGTTCAACCCTGCACTATCTGAGGAGAAACTTGTTGCTGTCTTTCTTTGCAGAATTCTTTCACAGCATACTAATTACAGTATCATCATAGACACACGCACATATCTCTTCAGAAGTGACTATGTACGTTAGAAAGCTGTTTCACTGCTTGTTCACAATAAGATGATCAATGCTGACAAGGTACGCTTGAGTAAATCTACAGGTGTTTTTGACTAAGCCGTCTGTTCCTTGATTCCTTCAGACAGTTGTCTTGTGTAACAGGTATAAATAGGGCTACCGAGTGTGTTAATATGAGAGAAATTTAAATGTGGTAAACAAAAGAAACAGGTCAGTAAGAGATCAAATTATCATTCGCCAACTTTGAACGTAATACTGAGTTGGGCAACAGCAAATGTTTTCTCACGTTTTGTCTAATTTTCGGGCAATAATCCCACTTATAATAAATCCATTTTAACAAGGATTTGCGGACAGCAGTTTCTTTCGTGCCTCCCGCTTGATAATATCGGCAAAGTGGTATCCAATGGGTGAGGAGTCATAACATTTTTGACATAGCGTTGCTCCTGAAGATGACGTCCGAAAATATCATCTCGAATGATAAATAAATTTCGTGAATTTTTTCGCTCAGTATCCTGGCACAACTTCCCTTTGTTTCATTAGAGTCAAAAGTTTGCTAAAACGGTTATAATGACAAAAATCAGGTTTTCACGCTTTGCCTTGCAACTCACGGCCTTTTTACTGTGTTATCTGTACGTCTTTCCGCAAAATAGCGCACTTTTTAAACGAAACTTACTACCACATTTGCAAGATCAAGGGTTCAGTCTGACTACTCCACTTCAGTGCTCTTTTTCCATAATACAGTTATATCGTATACATAAACATTCAGTTATACAGTGTGGTAATTTCTAAGTTCACCATCGGAAAGGTGGCTGCAAGTGGGCAAATAGTTGAACGCGTTGCCAAAGACGATGATTTGTTCATATCATTTAACAGTCGTCAACAGTCGCAATAATGTCAAGCAAATTTTGTACAAATAATCCTTCCAATGGTATGGATGGTGCAATTAGCCATCTTGCGGTGTCATTGAAAAGAACTACAGTCTCGTGCAAAAACAGTTTTACGTGTGTCCATGTTTTGTATATTTTTTGATATTTTTCGACAAGTGCGCTTCAGTTGCATCCACATTACCACATGAAGCGTCTGATCCTACACATTTTATGAACCTGTGAGTCTTAAATATTCGGAGCATTGTGTGTTATACTTTCATCTCTATCAAACAGTAATTTCGAAAGCTCTAGGTTTTCTGTGAAATATACTCAAAGGTTGGGTGTGCTGCATGGATTCTTTTAACATCTTTCATGCTCGTAACTATATGTAGCGTTGAAAGACTGACATTTGTTCCTAAAATTCCAAGTGCCTCATATAATCGAGATTTAGAAGCGTATTACTACTGTTACTGTCTGATTTAGAATTTATGTAGCAAACTGATGTGTCCTGTTTTTCGCTGTTTCACCTCTATGTCAATAGACCACCTCAGTTCAAGTGCTTCCGAAGAAAATGTTCTCAAGGAGCAGTCGAGCTTATAACTGGTGGTGCTGATTTGAAACATAACATTGCTTAAAACTTAGCCACTAAATTTGCGGTTCAGGTTACCACAAATTCAAGCTCAGGAACATATCGTTTTTGTTTAGTCATGAACCACGACTTGCACATCTCATTTACTGCTAATTTTATCCCGGCCTACATCTTGATTTCCTACTTCTTACATATAACCTTGACGTAATCCGTCAATTACACTCTGGATACTTTTGGGCTTTCTTTTAGATACATTGGACGTTCAACAACAGATATTTCCTGAACAAGCGGATGTGTTTAGTGAGCAACATCCATTATCCAGTGATCTAAAGTCCAAACACTGGTCGCCACGTGTTCTCAAATGAAGCGTTTTAAAGTCTCCGTCACGCAGCCGCTCAGATTGGTGCAACCACTTCATCTCAAAATAGGTTTTACGATGGGATTTATTCAAGCAAATTCGTGAACACAGTCCGGGTAACTTTCAGAAGACTGAACTTTTGACAAGCAGCAGCTCAAAGTTTCCTCTTCGACCCTGTGTGGAAAAGCCCATCATTCCACCCAACGTGCTTAGACTCAATGCCCCGGTTGGATGATCTACTTTATACATCACTCACAAATGTTCGTAACATTTGCAAGCTGAAATAGTTTCTGTCAAGTATTTGGAGAATCTCTCTTACTGTGATACAAGGTAATGCCCATCCTTGTCACGACCGCAAGTTGATCCCTATGCGCGTTAACGATGGACAACCGGATTAACAACCACTTTTTTAATCTCACAGTATAGATAACCAAATTAACGCATCTGAAGTTGTATCCGTATATTTTGTAAACACCTCTCTTAACTTACATCTGTTTGGTTAGTTTGGTGATTTTTGTAATGTTAACCTCTAGATAGATTCCTGTTGCCAGAGAGAGACCGTTAACTCATTTTTTCAGAACGACCAAACAAACTGAACATTATTCAGGGAATTAAGAATGGGCTTACAGATGTGTCAACAAAATCTCATTCTAGTTCTTGGCAATAACGCAGTGGATGTAGGTCACATCCCAGTTGTGGGGAAGATTTATACAACTTGAAAGCTATACTAAAAGCTCAGTTACAGTTCGGTACTTAATTCCAAGAAGGAACAGTCTGGATTGTCTATGTGGCTCTGAAAACTGTAATCAGATGTGAGTGATACTCTTATTATAAAGCCTTTCTTTCCACCAAGAGACAACGAGCTGTTTTTGTGTGGTGTTTATTTTACCAAAATTATGTGTTCACAATGTCTACATTTTTCTGCAGACAAATGATACAAATAAACTTGTGGTGGCAAAATTACTTTCCTTATAGTCTTGTTGACTTACTGCGAAATTTTTTCACGTAAAAATAATTTGCTGTTCAGGTTTGTTCAAAAACGATGAGCACTGAAATTTAGTCGATAGTTCTTCCAGTTATTTTAACTGTTTCACCATTTCTAGAAATACTCCAGATCACCGCACAACGAAGATGCCTATTTTGCGATCCTATTATTTGCCCTGGAGAAGTCGAATTTCACAACGTTGTCAAAAGCGACTGATCAGTTTTTGTGGTTACATCAGTCTTGAAAACGTCTGAATCAGATAGAGTAAAATGTTTGGCAAAAATTATAACAAATTCGTTTATTCCTGATTTAATCTGCAAAAAGTTGCCACGTTTGAAAGTGTGAAAGTAAACAAAGTTTTAGTTTTGATGTAGTTGTTTATGTCCTAATGCCGCTAAATACTATGTCGTCTACTGTGTACAGATAATTTTACATTATCGTGATATGCGAAGATTTCTACGCATTAAAGTTTACTGCACCAGGTCACCGTAAAATGAGGGTTGACGTTTACTCTAAAAATGTGAAAATCTTTTATATATTTGATATTTGATTGGTGCACCAATTAAATGTAATTCGAAGAGTAACGCTACATATCGACAGCCAATTTTATAAGAATTAAGCGTATTAATTTGATAAACGCAGATCTACTGAAATTTCAACAGTGTTAGCGACTGAATTTAAAACATTATTCCGCAAGTAATTCATGAATATATCTGAGTGTCTGTTTTAACTGCTAGTTCATTTATAGTTTTTGTACGCATAATGTGCTAAGACCTATAATCGTACTTCACGCTTTATGCTTGAGTCTGTCTAACATTGCGGGTTTGCGCGCCCCTTTGCTTGGAAAATATTACCATATAATGTCACATTCCCGGTTGTTTGGGAGATCAATTCAGCTATCACACTTAACATTCAACACGATGCGTACAGTTGAAAATTGACAAGGCTTGCCTGGCTGACATTGACATTCAAGCGTTTTGTTCAGAAGGGTGTGTTGCATTCTGGATCGTCTATCTGATCAACCAGTCTACTGTTCATCCTACCCAGCTTTACCAAGTCAAAATGAAAGGTGCACCCGGGTAATCAACGTTATAAACCGTCACCCACTGACATGTTTGTACAGAGCAGACATAGAGGTCTAGATATGTGTCAGAAAAATACCAGCTAAAAGCGTTCAGCACTATTAGCTTGCCAAAAACCAGTCAGAATACAGAATGCTCCATCAAAACAGACATCACCCAAAAACACGCCAATTAAAACCGATTATCAACTGTCCGCACCGTAGAACTGTGACGAATTTTATCTACCAGTTTTAATTCCAGCCAACAGCAAGCATCTGTTAAGACTGTTAGAATGCAAACACTTGAAGCAGCGAAGCCAACCAAAAGAAAGCGAGGTAAAAGATCGTGTTCAATTGATTGCAGTAAAAATATTTATCCAAAACAAAGTACAAGACTACAGTTGCAGGCGACGAACTGGGTAACTGCACAAGAAAGCCATCTAAAATTAGTCGATAATTAATGTTGTATACATTTGGCATTCAATTGACAACAGCAAACAGCGGTAGCCTCCAAATTCAACTTTACCCAGATAAACATTTTGACTGAAGCGACACACTGAAGGTTTATGTTGTTTTCTGGAATTTGAGCATTAGTGCAACAAGTTTACCAGGGAATTTCTCATGACCGACTGATTGTAGAATTGTTATGAGAAAAAGTACTACTTCAGTTTGCTGCAAGAGGTACACCATTGGTAAAAATGTGAGTCATATAAACCAACTACATCATTCGAAAGTAATTCGGACGATGATTCCTTTGTCATGAGAGGATTAGAATAACTGTGAGGGCTGTTCTGGTGAAATTCAATATGGTCTAATAAGACTGGGTTTCATGTTTATTTGAATAATACTATGCAACTACCTTGTTGAGTACGAGTACTATACACCTGTGCACAAACTTCTGCTAATTCAACTGTTGATATATCCGGAGAAAATTGCACCGACATGACAGGTAAATTGAGCTGCATGATCGACATGAGCAAGCCTTATAATCATCGCCGTGTCTAATATGAGGAAAATCTAGTGTATTTCGGGAATATCTTCAAGTAACTATGATGCGTTGACGAAAGACGAATTGGATATCAAGTGTAAACATTTTTTCCAACACAAAGTTGTTGTGAAACCTTACTGAAAGTAGTAGGGTGTTACATTTTTTGTCTGATGTATTGTGAACCTTTCATTTGTCTAGAACGAGGGAGTTTCAAAAAGAGAATCTGATACAGTTGAGGAGCACACTTAGCAAGCAACCATTTGTCAAAACAGATAAACTTTGTGAGTATAGTTGATGAAATCCAAACGCAAGCATTTTCAAAAGGAATGTAGAGGAGAACAACCAGTCGGACAAAGAAAGGAAATTCGGTTTACACGTCAAAACTGAGAAAATGGAATTCAACGGAAAAACTGAAGAATAAATCAACCCGCGAATATTTGATTGTCACTTTGTTCAAGCTTTATAACTCATAAACTTTTCAACCACTCCATCTGTCATTTTTCTCAACGTGAAAGACTTCATCGTCCAGCTTCTGGAGTGTAAAAATCAGGGAGACTGGGTTCGCCGATGAGGATTTTGTTTTTTGGTTTGCTCGAGTGCTAGATAAAAATCAAGTCACATGGCAGGCATTTTAGCTAGAGTTCTGAAACCTAAGGTCAGTCAAATTGATAACTGTGGTTCTCACGAGGCATGGAAGACTTCTATAAATCGAATTTGGAATCCAAAAACAGACAATATTGAATTTAACAAGCTGCGCCACTTTAACTAAATCTATGACCCAACTAATTACGCCTGCAAATAGCGTGACTGATTGTCTGAGTGGAAGCCCAACAGGAAGTTCTTCCATCTGGCAATGAGAGTGAAACAATAGCATTGGTTTCATTGATTCGTTTCACTTAAACTTGTGACCTCAAATTGCAGGAAGTATTCCTACGAAAACGCCCATTGCATGAATGTGAACACAGCCTGAAAAATAGTGCATAGGACGATATTAGCTAAAACGCGGATAACTGTAATTTTTCCGACATCTTAGTCTGTCGTTAACCAATCTATTCAAAATGATCTCAATAAAAATCCGAAAGCCCGGTTTTGTAAGATGGTAGTACCATTTCGTATGCTGTCATCAGATGTTACACCTAACAGCGATGAACATCAAAACATATTTGGGCGAATTAAATTCATACATCAAGTCAATGTATACACTAGTCTGTCAAAGGTAAAACCATGGCAGACGGAATTTCACTATCAACAGCTTTTGCACACTGAAGAATGCCCTACTACACGAGCGGCAAGCAACACCTCGAGTGACAGGCTTGTGGTAACGCATCAACACACGGAAAGTGTCTGTCTGGTCGACCACATGTCCGGTCTCCAGTAGGTGTCTGGCGATCGAAGAAACAGGCTTTCGTTGTTTGGTAGGGTCGCGTCGGGTCATGCCACACATCAAGTCCTCGATATACGTGAGCATGTGTTCCTTCATTCTAACGCGCAGATATCGACCAGTTCTGCTAACGTGAAAATCACCGCAGCTGCAGATGAACTAATAGATACAGTGTGGAGTGGACATCTGTGGCAACCGCGTCTTAATGTGAAGAAATTTGAGTGACTCGGTGCTACTGACTAAACACAGTAAAGCTGCATTGTACATCCGTTCGATGATCTGTCGGTTGCCTCGTTAGGAACGACATATAACTGCCTTCTTTGTACGGTACCTGCATGTAGGCCGGTTTCTTTGGAACACACGTTTCTTGTGGGTTAATTTCTTTTGTTTTGCTGTGAAAGTTACTTAAACCCAGTGGATAGCCGCTGAAGACCAGGGTCTCATGAATACAATTCAACTGGCACGATTTCGACCTATAACAGACTACTGTATTCATTGACTTGAAGTATGAATTTGATTCACCTAAATAGTTTTGATGTTTACCACTGTTATGTGTAATTACTGACGAGAACACGCGAACTGTTACTACCACCTTGCAAAACCGGTCATCTGATTTCATTGTTCAGATCGCATTAATGGTAAGTGTAAGCGAAGACGCTTTTTGCAACCAATAAACCTTTAATTCAACGTAGGATTTTCTTGTTAGCTTTTGCAGGAACCTTGAAATAGTTTTATTTGTGGTCATTTTTTTCTTTTGAATCCATCTGTCCACTGGCCAAAATGCGATACCTCTGTTCTACACGCATCACTGAGGGTTACTCAGCCAGGTTAGATGTTGAAATTACATTCTACGGACTTTGACTACGACTACGACTAAACGTCCTGTTTCATTCGTCGTGAAGATTTGATGTATGAACGCCCCTCAGAAACTTCTAACCCTAACGATCTTGATTCAACTTAAGCTTGTGTAAGTGTATCTTACCTAATACCGATGTAAAGAAACTTAGGAGGCACAAACGACTTGGTCCACTGGCATTTAAATGTGATAAGCATTATTTAAAATTCACTGGCATTAAACTCTTCTTGACACTATAAAAAAAGCTGTTCTTCGCAATCTTTAGTACAAATGTGTTACGAATGACGGAACAAAGAGTCATTGGATTTAGCATATTAGTCTAGTGGGTTTTTACACCAAAAGTCACTGGACGTTTTCATTGGCTTGATTCGTCCTAGCTAACTTAGCTGGCAACAGTTGATTTGTCGAATTGTTTGCTTAGGTTAGGTGTCCAGTGTGTGCGCAAAAAATACAATGGAAAGAGCAACGCAAAAGCGATTACCATTCAACTATTAAAGACTGAAGTTTCTCCAGTATCATATATTCTTAACCCCAGCGAGCCTTGCACTCATATCACTCTTATTTGACTTCATTATAGCATACATTAATTTGGTCAGACAATTGAGTCACAAATCACTGGCAAGTGGTTTTTTAAGCGTTATTCGCGCCAAGATGGGCACGGTTGAATGATCAAACCGAAACGCCTGATTGCTCAACTCGATTGATTATCATATAAAGATAAATGATCCCAGTCAGAGGGAAACCTAGGTGCCAGGTATGGAATCTAGTCAGTGACTGAGGATAATTTCCTTCACAACTAATATGCCATTTTCGAAATCACTTTTTCATTCGCAATGGACAAACATTTTTAACGCCTGAAAAACAATTGTTGGCGTCACGTGAAAGTTGTCAGTTTTG
>LUCH01000247.1:26307-50188 GCA_013368495.1 Paragonimus heterotremus | reverse complement strand
GATTTTTACAAAAGATAGTACTTGGTGTAGAAGAAGGAAAACAAGATGAATTAGCTGAAGAATACCTCTACACTTTGTTTTGTCTCTATGTAGTGGCATCAACTGCAAAAATAAACCAATGCGCATTTTGTGTAGTATTCCGCTAGACCGTCAAATCAACCTCTGCTAAACACCAACGGAATGCAAACAAGACATTTTAAGTCACATGGATCCATGCAGAAGCGTTATATCTCTTTTTACGGGCATATATTAGGTATGTTTTCCCCATCAGCTACCTGTCGTAAGTTTATTTTAATGAACCGGAAGTATATAAAAACTACAGCATATATGTTGATGTAAGGCAGCGTTGTATTGGAAAAAATAATTATATGCCTTGTGCAGTTAGGAAAGCTTTTCATTGTTACCAGCTGACCACCACAACCAGTTCTTCTGTGGTACTAGTGGCTTTGGTGCAACCCTGTTCTATTTTATTTTCAAAAGCGAATTATTGCGAAAATGTCCGGAAACAACTGACAGTATGTCGTCTGCAGTACAAACTAGTAACGATAAGTGATCGTACATTTTTCACATCCCACGAATGGAGCTCCGAGTTACCAGCTATCTCCTTCAACTTCTATCTACGCGAATAATACAATCACATTTGCTCCTAGACTTATTACTATTCTTGTATCTTTCCTAATAGGCTTTCTCAAACCTGCGTTTATGCTGCAATTCTAATCACTTCATGTTCCCCAAAAACGTTGGTCAACATTCCACATCAATCCTTGTCAGAACGATTTGGTACACAACTGTGCACACCTAACCGTACCTGGAAAAACTCGAGTCTTTTTTATAGAATGTGATGAATTTTTCGCGCTCATTAGTAAAATTCCCAATTTTGTGTCTGCAATGAACGAGCACCTTGTTGTGCACCCATCAAATTTTCAGCATTAAAAAACTGGCTTCGTACTACTAACTAGCTTTCGGTTGTGATGATTATTTTCTATAAGCAAAAGGGGGTTTTGCGCCCGAACCAAAATCCTGCAAATCGTTATGGTCTATTGATTTTAAGATCAACCCTGCGGAAAGTGCGAAGAGTATACGCTTGTTAAAGGCTGTCGGATACAGGCTCCTAAAAAACAGAAAACCAAACTGTAAAACTGAGTCAGCGTCATACGTTAGATTTATGGCATAAATATAGAAACATGCCACATCAGCCTTTGGTGCTGTTGCTTGCAATGTCTCTCCATACAAATTCTTATCTGGCAGAAAGTATTGTCTGTCGGCATCGCGGTATTATCTCGGAGAACTTATTGCATAGAATAAAAAATTACACTGATTTGCGACAACATTGCTGCTTCAATTAAAAATTGCAAGCTGTGACATTATTACTGAGAATGCATCTACGGTTATGATGAGCTTACTCCAAAACACTAGCCGTTTGTCATGTAGTGCAACCATTTTATTTTGTGGTCCTCATTTTAGGAAGTGATGATGACATTCGGTAAGAGTATACTCAATTTATGAATGGCATACATAAAATTTAATCGCCCTTGTTCTAATATTCCATGATAAACGATAACCAAATGGTTACTTTCAGTGACATTCGGCAGAAATATGCAGACAAAGAAGGAAGAGGAACATGTTCGTAATAAATGATGGAATAATTTTGTTAATTTGTATTACGTACACGTACCCCAGTTTTGGAAAGAACACCATCCAACTCGGAGGCAGCTGGCGTTAATAGTAGCCAAAAGGACGGAAATTCCAAGTCACCCAAACGTTTACTTCAAGACGGCAATTTATAAATGGCCTGTTCCCTTTTGATCTAAGCTCGTTACGTGGTGTTGTTTACTTAGCCAGTTCAATTACTCTGATGTCACAATCCGTTAGTCTCGAATAATCGACACATGAGCAGCTATCTGACAAATATTACGTCTGATCCACAAACTAAAATTATCAGTTGTAACCTGTATCCGTCTTTTCACCTGACTTATCTACGGTCGAAGGACAGCCATGGACTATGAGGTTATTCATCGAAACATTTAAAGTAGCCAAATGACAAGTTTTCTACAAGGTAATCGAAACTTTAATTCATTGTTTGCGCGACGGGGTAAAGGTTGTTTAATAACACCAAAATGTCACCTGATTTTCGATTACAAAGGACATTTCAAATTGTTCGGAAAAATGACCCCCTACTAATGAATACGAATCTGTTGGACACAGAATTGGGAAGAGGGAAAATGCTGAAGTTGTCTTAGTTTTCAAAATGTTTTAGGTCAAAAATCTCGGAAAATCTTTTGTTTACTAGCAAAGTGTTTCCAATCATCTGAAATGATGACTAAAATTCACAACTTGTTCTGACCATCGAGAAAAATTCAGAGTAGTATTTTGATCTCTCTGTTTTTAATGTGAAATTGTGGATACATACGAATCGTTTTTTTCAGTGGAACGTCTCCACAACTTTTGCTATTCGGTAGTTATCATTTCATTGATTTTTGCTTCATTTTTCTTTGAAATACATGACACAGAGTTCCACTGTTTTACAATTAAGTTAGCATACTATGATAACTTATTTAAAGCTCATTCTAAAAGCTTCATAATGCAAGTATCTCCAACAAATATTCACACACCTTATAACAGCATACACCATGGCAGATGCAACGAACACATACCAACTCTCAAGTCAACAGGTTAGATTAACAAGCTGATTGCGAATCGAAAGAACGTCACAGACGTTGACTTGACATAAAATATCATGGGCGTATTTTCTGCAGACGGTCGATTTAACTGTCAACCACTCTAGTCCACTGTGGTTTTGATGACGCCAATTGGTGAGGTAAGTATTTTGTTAGCTCCAACCACTGTAAATCAATCTGATTATATCTTAGAGATTCTGAAGAGGGATTTCCATTGAACAGTTTGCAAAACGTGATTAAAGGTTATTTGTTTAAGACCGCAGTTAGTCTTTACCGTGGTCTACTGTTTTGGGATGAGTCGCAAAGTAAATATCAGAAGTAGGGAACCGCACAGAGATACCTTTTTGTTTATCCACCCTCATCTTACAAAACACGGTTCGTAGTGGGGCATGCGAAAAAAATGTTAAAAATTGAGTTTTTGAGTAAATTTGCTTGTACAGATGTGATTTCTTACATGACTAAGCAAATTTCTGACAAGAAACCCAGCAACAACGCATTCGAATTTCCGTTCACGAGAACTGGAACGCAATTTCCCAACTGTTATCAACTACATATTCAGACACACAGTATTTGCGGCTTCACCATTCGGTGGTTGCAAACACTGTCGTAAAAATTGAGTTGATGGCAAGAGGTTAGGTAATGCCGAGCTATAGGTGATATGCTACCGAATTCAGCATAAACCGTATCACACAGATTACTTCAAATCTTTTTGTAAGTTACATTCAGATACGTTTAGGTTCAATTAACCATCTGTCATCTCTTCCTTCGCCTATCACATACATTAGTAACAAACCAGGCTTGTTGCATTAGCTTCATTAACCTTGGCTGACTCCCAGCTTTCTATCAGGCATAAGGTTAGGCTTTAGCTGGTTGACTTTCTACCACTGGTGATTTCATTCTGAGGTTAAAAATTCACGCCGACTAGTCAAATACATAGCCGGTGAATCTACTAGTAGGAATGCGTTATCTTTTAATGTCACTCGAATTACACAAGGACAACGACTTCAGTCGAAACCGATTAAACTGTCAGCGTACATTTCACAACCACTCTGAAGATTGCTATCCGCAGTTTGAGTACTACGGTTGTGAGCCAATAACACAAATGACGCAAGAGTTATTCTTTCAGGAAACCAACAAGCTGGATTATGCGTTTTAACATGACAACAAACAAAAACACTCATCTGTGTACGGTACTGATCCCAAAACTTCACGGTTGTCATGGACGCCAATGCTCGGTGCCTGCATGTGCCGAGAAACATTTCTTGCCATGCTGCACTCTGTTGTTTCTTCCAGTATTTTTCTCCGGCTAGTTCAACGTCTGAATCCACGATATTGTCCCATTGCTGACGGGTTGCCGCGTGAGTAGTAAGTTGTGATCGTCCCTCCTTACTACACTACGCTCACTATTTTCTTAGTAATGAGTCAAAAATGCAGAAGTATCACCAGAATATTATTAAAACTGTACTCGTGTGTTGTCAATTTGAATTGGACTCTAACAAATGTTATGCGCACAAAACTGTGGGTTCACATGTTACCACATACACGTAATTTACTACGGGCAACAGAGGTGGATTATAAAGAGAATTCACCCCCAGTTACCTTCGATATGAGACTGGAAAAATGTTACGACAACTGGAAAACCAAGATATAGAAAATAATGCATGAATTGCGGGAGTTTTTGAAGCATTGAGGAATGACTAAGGGCTAAAATATATACACTTTTTCCACGAGGATATTCCTACTATCAATTCATCCGTAATGTAATCTCTGTGCGATTATCTCTTGTCAGGCATGCAAATAAATGAACACCATGCACCGGATATTCTTGTAGGTCACATGCGAAATATTCTCAGAGGGTTATACAAACGGAATGCCACAGACTGTCTCAGTTGAAAACTTTCAAATTTAATTCAAAGAAATCTGTGAAGCCTGAAATGATTTGAGGTAAGGATAATGAAAGTTAGGAGGCTTTCACTTTAAGGACTTGTACAGATGAACTGATGCATGACTGATAGTATTTTTGTGTATTTTATTTGACCTTAAACATGCTGTAGTGAAACAAATTCAATCCAAGAGTCGGCAGAAAAACTTGCATTAGTATGTTACGCTGTTATCCACGAGCTTTTGCCTAACCGCTGCTCAAACGCACGTAAGTCTAAAGTTTGAAAGGGAGAATCAACGGTGACACATTAGTAATTGAAGAAAGTTTTAAATTATTATTAGACACTACGCCCAGACTGGTGGAAATCATCACTCTAGCCTTTATCAGATGTTTGAATATTAATATTTCGATCATAAATATTCACTTATGTTGAGCAGTGAATCGAGTCTGTGAAACAAACACAGTATTTAATTGAAGTTAAACATCCTGAATCGATTGTGCGTGTGGACAGAAATTACGGATTGGTCTGATTAGAACAAATTCTGTCACGCCAGGTTGTGGTCATCCAAAAAGTTAACTTTTAGCTACATGTGTATATTTTATAGAATTTCACCAATCTCACAGACTTAAAAACAGATATGATGGCTGTTTAGTCTTTCCTACGAATGCGATCAAGATGCAACAAAAGCGAAGATGTAGATTGACGTACGGCAAACACTTGCGGAATAATCACCGTTTAATTAAATTCGCTATGTATTCGCTATGCATCTGACTGCAAAGAATATGAGGTATAAAGAACAATATTGTTTGCAAGTTGGGCTCTAACATTCAAATGTGTTGATAAAGTGTTTCAACGTGAATTGAGCGGTTAATAGCGCCAGTTTTAAAAGAAATGTATGAAGCATCCTAAAAATAACTGTCATTTGCAGGATGGTTAGCTGAAACAGAAAAAAGAAGAAGAAAAGCGAAAACCGTCAAATGTAAACGAACTGACAAAGAATTTATGAAAGTTTGATATATTACAAATGTTTCATATATGACGCCAAACGTCTAACGTTAATGACCGCAAACAAACATGCATCCAACAGTTTGAATTGCTAGTAGGGAAAATTCCTAAGTTATTTCCCTATTTGCAGCTGGATGATTTGGATTTGTTACACAAGGGTTGAGTGTACTGTCAATATGTTCACTGGAGCAAAAGTTGCTGTACGGTGTATTCAAACAGTTGTCAAAAATATGCAGTCCATTTTTTAGTCATACGGAATTTATTTCCTCCCACAATAAAAATTTTGATTATGGGCACATTTATGGGATAAACAGATTCGCTCATATTTGAAATTGTCGTCTGGTCGCCAGTTATAAGTATTTCATTGTGCGAGTAGCTGTCAAAGTAGGCAACTTTAGAGAAAACACAAACGAAAGTGGTTAAGTATTTACATATGATAAATTGATCGTACTTAACGTGAGGTCAGTGGCGCAGTGGTTAACACGGTTGCCTCATGAACAGCATATCCCTGATTCAAGTCCCGGTAGTGGCAAGGATATGCACTACTGACGAGCTCTAATGAGAGCGAAACTCGAGTCTAGTGCTTCTTTCCGAATTGGGCCGACTGGGAGGTCTATGGGAATGCGACAGCTGTGATCAGTTGTGGGTGATGTTCACTCCAAATGAAAATCAAAATCCTCTACCACTCATCAGCATAACATGTATGTTCATATTTACCTGTCATGTAATATTGCACAGATATGCTCAACCGTATTTTAACATGTCATCTAATCAACACTTATTATTAAAATAAACGATCAGAAAATTCTAAGTCACACTTTCATCTTTTCACATTCGTTTTGTTAAAACCTTTTCAACCCTGTCCTTTCACCACATAGACTTGGAAGCAGACTTGACTTGCAGCTAACGTAAAACAACTTTCGAGCTAGTAATGAGGCTGGGAGCAGCCGAGAACCACTGCGACAGATAGGGCAAACAAAAACACTTAAAAACCAGAAAATCGTTGAACGTGACTCAGAATTATGGCTTCGTCAGGCTGCCTTGTCAATCTGAGTGCAAAGAAACCAAGCTGCGATCTTCGCAGAATTTGATAGCTAGATTAGACTCTTAACCTATACTCGTCCACTGATCAGGCTGAGTTGAGGTCAGAATGGACAAAGCGCCTGAGTAAAATGCCTTCAACATCGAAGTATTGAGCCAAGTGGCCCGATTTCAAAAGGTCTATAGTAGGCAGTGCTGTCAACAGCAGAAAGTTGTTCGGTTACTACACACGCAGCGCATCACACTAAAAATTTAGCCAGTTTAATTTGGACGGTCACCTTTTAACAGACAATGGATGGTTGTGTTTTTGATTGCCTATGATCCACCTTTCCTTAAGCAGCATAAATTGAATTCACGGATGCGTTTGGAAGGCACCACTGGCTTTCAGTCAGTATAACCTTCTCCAAGGACTCGATAAAACGAGTAAGCAAACATAATCCAGTTTAGAACTAACAGTCCACATCTTGAAACAGGAGAATTGGCGATGCGTCGAATTGTAGGCAAGGTGCAGTTGTGACAAACTTCCCTGTTTCAATCAGTTTTTAGCAATTCTGTGATGGGATTTTTGAGCGGTACTCAAAAAGAACAGGCTACTCTGTAACACACTGCTTTAGAAAGTTAAAGGCATTCTGGCCATATTTCAGTCTTTACAACTAACCACTAACACATGACTTTACTTACTATTGTGCTCAGTGTCTAACTGGTCTTTTGAGAAGAAGATGGCATGCAATCACACACACAAATCATGAGTTTCTTTCTGGGTTAAAATCCAATAACTTATAAACTGATGTATACTGACCTATCTAGGTGGTTTTTTGGGTAAACAGCTTCACGCATTATTTTCCAGGGAATGTTTCTTTCTTAGACAACCCTCGCTGCAGACTTCAAATACACCTGTACGTCTGCAGAGTTTGCACACGTAAACAAACTGGTGGCAATTAAAATAGCATTGAGAATGAAGAGATTAAAATCCAAAAAGAATAGCTTCATTTTTATCGATCAATCAAGCATTACAGGGCTCATTACGCTGCATATATATTTTGTGACTGTGGTTTTATATGTTGATGGAAAATTATCCCCAACAGGCGGTTTTTCAATCAGGTTGGTTTGTTCAACAATTTTGAGTAGAACGAAGTCAAGTGATTACTTGAACATCGCAGAAGAAAGAAATACTTCCGTTTGGAAGTAAATAATTTTGTTTGATTGTGAGTGGCAAAAAATATAGAGCCAAGACTCCCACATTTTATGAAAAGAGTACGTGTGATCCACTGGGAACCGACAGGATAGCAATTTTAGGCATAAGTTATTGTTGTATTTGTGAGAGTGTGCAATCAACATTAAACCTTACAGTTTGTAAGAGCGGTAGAGAAAACACGTGAGTTAGTAGAAGTACATATTCTATTGTCCTTTTGTAGCACTGACTATTGGGTGAACACATATGGAACTGTCGAGGTGTTCGACCAATTCGTTCGAAGATACCTCTTCTACTACACCAATCATTGATTCCCGTATGGCCAGAGGAATCGGGCGCGGATGTTTTGTCGGGGAAGCAGAATCGAATTACATCTCAGTAGTTGTACGCCGGTACGCAAAAATGGCTGGGACACCAAACGGCATGCCCGTAACAATCAAAGCTCACTTGAGCGCCGTCGCTGTCAGTGTGAGCCAAAAGTTGTTTAAAACAGTACGTTGAGTTATCCTAGTCCTGATTAGATAATATTCCAGTTAATATGCACACGACATCAGGTGCCCTAATTCGTGCGAGTAAAAAACGGTACTCCATAAAACTGTCAACTTTGACCCACACTGTGTCTAACTCTTAACGCCAGAATACCCGTCCAAGACCAGTCCATATCCGTGTATTATTTTGATTGTGGTCGGTATGCAAACAATCATATGAACCAGACCGATTAAGTACAGTCTAGCCAGCTTGTACGAGAAAGAGTCATAATATAAACCACCAGTGCAACCGTGTCACAGCTTGTTCTGAGTAAATATCAGGCAGAACTGTCGAAGACACTCAGGGTGTCATACAAATTTCCAACAAGTCATACCAGGACAATGGTACATTTGAGTTGGACAGTAGTCAAGTCATTCCCTTCCGCATAACCTAACTGTGTGTGCGTTGTCAAAAGAAAAAGTGTGTTTAGGTTATACGACTCAACTGGGGTTCGACATTTCTTAATTCTTCTTCAAAAACGAGGACAAGAATGGTAGTTCGCAAGCATATTCAGTACCCGGAACAATTTAACAGATTTTGCATTTATAGTTTCCTCTTTGTCATGTCGGACAGCACTATCCCCAACATTACCTTTCCTGAATGTATCGACCCTGTCAAAAAATATCAACAATATATGTTTGTCGTGTGAAATAAAAGGAGAGGACGCCCAGCGGTTCAGGCGGTTCAGTGCATACAGCCCGTTTTCATGTGTCGTTCCATGTCAACTATTACATTCACCAAAACTTAAAGATTCAAATCCCATTTCTGAATACTTCACTGCATACATTTCAGTGTAAAGTTGAATGTTACTTCCACTACGTTTGCAACCTAGGCTGCCTCGACTTCATCTAACGCTATAGCGTAATTCTAACGGGGTAACTGAGTACACTTAAGGTTCAAATCAGTGTGAACCATACGATTATCATTGTACTACCAAACTGTCATATACAGTTCATCATTCAGAAGGTTATTTTTGATTCTGACCAGAACCAATTGAGGTTGTGTTCGGAATACCACAAGTGAAATTGCTGTTGCACTGACGAAATGTCCGTTGGGATATTCGAACCCTTGAACTGTCGCACTATGTCCACGAGGTTACTCGCTGCGTTACCAAGCCATGAGCTACGCAAATTCAGTTTCAGCCATTTCCAAACCTACATCCATCTGGCCAAATTACCGTACTATGGGTATATTATCTATATTCCCATGTGCAGATTGCATTTACCACTGACCGGAAGTTCCTCACGCTACTGAATGTGACTTATTCCGAATTACTGTTACGATATCTTATTTGAACACCTTTTTGTTCAGCTTGATTCGTCTTATTTATTTGTTCACACAACTGCGGTATCCAATAATGTTTGCGAATGGTTGGTTTCTGTGCAGAGAGTTCACTTGGTTTTAAGTTGTATACATTAAAAATCATTAATCGTTTTTACACAGAACCACTTTCATCTGATTGAACATTCAACAATTCCTCCTGATCTGCCGTAAACAAAAGGTTCACACCTGCTCCGATGGATTGCATTTATTCGTGGATACTAAGGGCTACTATGGTTATTGAACTTCATATATCTGTTCAGCCAATGGACCGTATTTTATCAGCGTTTTATCAGTGTTACAGAAAAAACAGTCGCCAACGTTGAAACAAACGTAAAACAAACGTAAAACAACTGTCGCTGCTATTTCTGGTTGATACAAAATTGTGTGAATGTCATTTGATATTCTCGACTGCAAATAAAGAATGACCAAATAAAATCGGCAGATTCTTTTGTCTGCCCTTCTGTTATTCAGCATCACAATTCATTCCACCCGCCTTGAAAAGCTAAATAAACCCCAATTTTACTACTAATGGGGAGTAGGAGATTTTGGTTCTACACATACATTGAACATCACCCACAGTTTATCGCAACTGTCACAGCCCAATGACTCCCCAATCGGCCCCTTTCGAGAAGAAATACTAAACTCGAGTTTCGTTCTCATTAGAGTTCGTCAGTAGTGCATACTATTGGCACGGCCAGGATGAGAACCCCGGCACGCTTTCGTGTTGCAACCGTGTTGACCAGTACCCCACCGACACCCAGCCTGAACTCCGTGATCATCACTTCTTCGTTAGGTTGGGGATACTATACTCATCAAACTAACTAAGCATGTTTTGAAAAAATTATGGAGGTTCAGAGGTTAAGACTATTTCAGCAATTAAAAATCCTCTGTCACTCATCAGTAGTTAAAATACTACTCAAAAAGTTATTGATTTCTATGATTTCAACTTGGACAGAATTTCTAGTGGGAAGGTTGTCGGTTGGAGTTAACATAACGGTTGCTGTCTCCTCTGTGGGCGATCGAGCAGAGCACTACTCACGAGCGAATCTAGTTGAGAGCTTACTTATCTTATCTCCGGTTTTTATCAGGACCGTTCAAACGTTCACAAGCACACAAAGCATTGCAATTCGCTCAATAGTAGCTAGCCAACAAATTAGGCAAGACAAATTGGTTAGTTTACTTTTGAAAAAGTATTTATGTTTTTGTTATCTGTACTGTGTTGTACACATTAAGCTCTCCTCTGCGTCTTTTAAAGCCACACAAGTTTTCAGAACTCTTCTATAATTAACTGAACTGCATACAGATCCATAGAGTTCGGGATGGTAATTTCATTAGGACCCCACCTAAGATCAAAAATAGTTGATGAGCTCATCCATACTTATCACGGTTTCTGGTAAGCTTCATTGTAGACTTTATGAGCTTCATAGAAAAACTCGGGAATTGGGAAGGCAATGTGAATTGTAATTTACTGTGATGGTGATTGTTGTCAGTGAGCGAACTGGGGCTGGTAGAATTTCATACCAGTTCTTACCAGTGGAAGAGAGAAAAGTAAATTCTTTAATGTAGAGCCGATATAAACGTTTTAGGCAGCATGTAAGCTAGTTCAAAAATTGGGAACATTCGTTTTGAGTACTCATTGATTGTTAACACATTGCTCTCGTCTATCATTTCAAAATCTTTTTGACAAAACAAAAATCATATCAAAAACAAAATGTTATCTTTGAAGTTAGACCGAATAGTGATTTTACGCTTCTTACATGCTCACTATTATGCCGTTATGTGATATCTGTCTCACCCGACCAACAGTAGTCTGCACCACACATATATGCGCACTGCGTCCGCAATGTCGATGAGTTCAGGCTCAACTGATTGGAATTTTGTTACCAAACACATTCTTTTAAATCGTCTAACTTTTAACACAACCTAGTGAGTGCACCGCGAAACATCCTCAGACCTTTTGGATTTAACTCATATTGGAGCAACTGGTTGCACTAGAAGAGTTTAAGTAGAACAAATTCGGCCATTCTGTACGAATTGTTTGGTGACTGTTTATGGGCTCTTTTCTAAAATTTTGTCAAAAATCTTTCTTTAACTGTTCTTTGGTATTTAAATGGCTAAAACCTTTGCCCTCCAAAGGTTAACAGTCAAAGTTTTTCAGACAACTCAGGTATACCCTGTTATTCGTATGTCACGTATTCTGTCGACGTTTTGGAAATCCATTTGTCCAAACAATTTGGAATGATGGGTCTAACTTTTACGATATGCGTGATAGTCTCGGACGTGTGCCAAGAATAGTGTTGAAGTGTTTCAACCAATGTATCCATGTGACAATCATGTTCTCAGCAAGTTCAAAGAATAGAGCAAATGAGTAATCAGTTTATCAAAACAGGTGCAGTTTACCAAAGACTTCAAGACATTAAAGAAGCTTACTCTTACGTTTGACAGATTAAACAAATCTATGTTTACGTTGGAAATTAAAGAGCAGAATGTTCGGGGAAACGTTGTATACTCGTGGGAATACTGAAGTCTAGTTTATTGCTTGTAATAGTTTGAACATGTTTGCAGAAATCATCAAAGCAAATAAACTGGCGCAACTCGGGTTAATGCAATGACACCAAACAGTTAAAAATAGACCGGTTTAAATCTTTTACAGTTTTGTCACACGAGACCAAAACGTTATATTCATTTTCTGGATTTTGCTCTTGTTCTATGTAAAATGAGCAGGCAATTACAAGAATAATGCAAGTGAAGCAACATTTTTTGAGGTAAACTATCTCCAGTATATTTGCGAATGAAATGGTGATTTTGTTACTCAATTTCAGAACAATCTACAAATGAGATCTATAGTTTGGGTTGCATGAACACGTGTGAGGCAAGCCAATCTTCAGTCGTATAGTGAACACATCCACGTAGGATAATCTATAAAACCTTTGCATCAGTGAGAATCGACTAGTGGTTGCCTGTTTTGTTCAACCAAGAAGGTAGTTTTTGTATACTAAAATTTATGGAATTGAACTCTATAGTCTTATCGGAAGTTACAAAATTCGCTACGGTTTCTTCAATGAATAGGCACAACCAGGCGACCATCTTGCATCTTTAATCTGTTCCATCTTGCATTTTGTTTACAACTCAGAATGGGATTTAAGGTCGATGGAGAACCTACGTTCCAAACGGAGCGAGGTGAATGGCTTACAGTTCTGAAGGTAAGGTGGCACTCCGTACATATGATGTTAGTGTCTTTTCTGTCGTTACATGAAATATCTACCACGTTTTAGCAAAACCCTTAAACGCATCCAGCTCTGTCTACTGCGTGACACCTAACGTCGGATCACCCAGCTGATCCTGAAGATGAAACTAAGATTGAACATCACTCATAGTTAATAGCAGCTGCTCTATTCTCAAAGATTTTTCGGTCGACCCCTATCGAAAAGAGGCACTAGACTCAGATTTTACTCTCATTAAAGCTCGTCATATAGACTGAACAACACCCCAAAAATCCTCCACAACTCGTCACTAGTCAAAATACCACTCAATATTTTAGTGATTTCTATGATTTCAAGTTGGATAGAAGTCCTAGTCGGAACGTTATCGATTGGAGTTAACAGGATAGTTTCTGTATCTCCACTTGAGGCAGACGGGCAACCTGATCATTCCTGAAAAACGGAAGTGGTTCACTGTTCACGTATGACAATTCGGTCGTGCCTAGCATAAGGTCGGTGGGGCAGTGGTCAACACGGTTGCAACACGAAGGCGTGCCCAAAGTTCTCATCCTGGCCGTGACAATAATATGCACTACTGACGAACTCTAATGAGAACAAAACTCGGGTTTAGTACTTCTTCTCGAAAGGGACCGAGTGAGGAGTCATTGGGCTGTGACAGTTACGGTAAACTATGGGTGATGTTCATTTTATGTGCAAAACAGAAATCGTCTGCTTCTCATCAGAAGTGGTAAGATACACCGCTAAAATAACTTGTTTCATTAAGAGAACCGTTTTGGATTACTCACCATTTTTGACTGGTACGACTACGTAAAATTTAGTGTAGACGAAGCAATCGATCTAAGTTAGACAGAACAGTATGTTTGAATGCAATTTCAAATGGAAGAACTGTAATCCATCTTTTGAGATGTTTAATTTTAAATTTTGACTTGGCAATTGCTACACAACATTTCCTCTGATTTGAAATAAAATCTGTCAGGGTCATCCAGGTTCGGTCATCTGGAAGAAGTCAACTGTGTTGAAAGCGCACCTTATTTACATACCATTGGCATGTGAAAGGTTTGCAAAGTTTGTATCCTAAACACATAAACGGAGCTACTTAATTCCATTGCAACCATCTCAATTATAAACAGGAGTCAACTTTTCAGGATCTATCACCAAAATGCGGCAGCGGCCTATCAAGCCGTGTGAAACTCTGCCAAAACTTGAATGTCCACCATAACAGATGTTAAAGTTTAGAGGAATTGGGATGTTTCATGTTCCACCGTTGACCTTAGTGGGGCAATTTCCGGGCTGTTGTGTTAATAAGCACCTTGTGGGGAGAACAGTATATGTAGGACGACCAAATCGGTTGAAGTTAAAACAAAATTACAAGGTAGCTTTTTTACACTTAAACATCTTTCTTGTACAATGACAAAATTCACTCCATTTAAAGATTCATAAGAAAACTTGTCCCTTGAAATGCGCATCATTGTCGCTACTTCCTCTTTAGAGATTATACATTACCAAACAGATTTACCAGCCCGTTTCACCAAGGGACGCGTTTGTTTCTCTTGCACATCGGTGTCTATAATTAACATTCCTACCATACTACCCTTCTAAGCATTCTATTTGTAATAACACTAATGAACGACGCACCACTACCATGTCCAAAAATTACACTGCTCAAGGCAGTCTTCTTTCAGAAGAACGCTCGTGTTACTAGAAGAACAAATAAGTTAAAATTCAAGATATATTTCCTATCCGGAGCACTGTGCGGAAAACGTGACCAACGTGCTCCCCGTGGCGGTTTGTCTGTTCACTAATATATTTCGTTTTGCTTTTACAAACTGTGTTGAAAAGAATGCTACCACGCTCCGGGCTCGGCAGTGAAATATTCCAGTTTATAACCTCCGTAATCGTTTGAATTCATCCATTTCTCGGTTGCTTAGCTATGCAGTCACAAAGAAAACTTATCACGGAAATTTTCCAAACAACGAGAATTACTCCAGGAGTAGCTGCTCCATGATTAACGCAACACGGTTCCCTACAAGTTTTGCTATTCAGACCATTTCCATTAAAATGTATTTTATTCTTTGTCAATCCTAGAATCTCTTCCAACCACTAAGCTATGACATGACTTGACGAAGTGCACGCAATCGCTTCACCGGTTTTATCCTTCTCCACAGTGTGGTCAAGTTAACAGTGCCGACCGAAAGAATTTGATTAAATATTTAAGCATCAATTTATTCAGTTTGTTTCAGTCTGTATAGAGTCCCCACGAATTATTTTTTTTTCGAAATATCATTTTTAATCATTTTCTTCGCAAATTTTGTTCGGTCAGCAAAAGTTATTGATTTTAATAATATAGTCTTATTTGTTCTGTTAACCGATAACGGTCATTTTTGAAACATCAGTAACATGTTTGCACTAATTTATAGGTAGTCTTACGTGAATCCGTGTAGTTCCAGTAATGTCACTCATCAGTAACATGAGTTGATTTAACATGTTCCGGATAGAACATGAACATGAACCCCATGGCTAACCACCGAAGTTTTCAGATTAAACCATTAACTCCGCTTGTCTTACTCCATCTGTGGTTTCGCATAATTTCTGACAATGATAAGATGTTGATCGGCACTAGGTTCAAATTCACTGAGCACCTGTTCTAGATGCACGACTCACACGTGATACTTTTAAAGAGTAGACTGATTTCTTTTTTAGTCTCAGTATAATACACTTCAAGATTTGTAGTTTTTCCAACAAACGGCAATTATAAGACTCGCTGTCTTCTGCTTCTCTTAATATTACCAATATTCTCATTCATTAACAGGTTTTCTAGGAGATTTTTACGAGAAACTAGTTACTCACTAACAATAGGACTAAATCTTAAACGTTAAAATTACTAGAAAACCATTGCACATTTTAGATCAGCCTTAATCGTAAAAATCCAATCTTCGGTGGAATTCCAACCAGCAACAGAAACATCATATCTCAACGCGACAAAAGTTGTACCAGGTGAGCTACAAAGCCACGCTAGGAGCTCGGAAATTTTACATTTGGGCTCGGTTATCCACCCACGTCACTGTCTCAGCAGTAGCGTTGTTGGATTCCAGCGTGAACCGTTCAAGAAATCCTGCCGGGGGAGTCTATTCCATGGACCGTTTGGTGGATTCCATATGAGAGAGTGGAAAGGGTGGGTTATAGAGTCCAAATGTGAAATTTCCGAGCTCCTGGCGTGGCTTCGTGGTTCGGCTGGTAGTGCCCATGCCGAGTTTGGGCTTTTTTATGTCGCAATTTCGAATCCAACCGAAGGCCTGAATTTTCACAAAATCATAACTCTGCCAGACTACTTGTCAATATTATACATTTAAATGAAGCTGAAACCATAATTTATACAGGAATAACAACCAAGTGAACTTAGGTAGGATGCTAAATAATGAAAACCATCGGTACGGCTTTCTGAAAATACACTTACATGCAACGAAAGAAAATCTCCTATAACTAATATCGACCGGTTCATTTGTTACATTTGTTACATTTAATGTCACATTTGTTACATATGTTGTGATGCGCTGGCAATAGTCAAATTGCTAGAAAGTGTGAGGGTTTAAAGGTTAATTTCACATACGTATTACCATTGCACGGAGTACATACGTTCATTTTTACCGCACTTCCTAAAACAACTATTTCGCTATACATAGCTTGTCAGCAATAGTGTAATATGTGCCTTGCTCACGCATGATTAGTTTGCAGAAATGTATTCGGCTTACGAAGGTTAATATCACACTGTCAGCTCAACCGCTCACTGGGCCTTCAAAAAATTGCCGATAAAATTCCGGACATATCAGAACGTAGTTGAAGCTCGATGTTTTAGACCTGAGAAAAGTCCTGAGAGACAGATAAGCAGTGGTCCCAAGCAAAACATAAGTACAGTACATTGCTAAACAGTGTTAGCCCAAATCTGTAAATCACGGTATACCGACCTGTTAAATATTATTGCGCCTACACAAGGGAACTGCACGGTAAATTCTGACGTAAGCCTAACAGAAATAAAACTGCTCGGATATACCTCATCTGCAACGCTAATAGTGTTATTTTAACAGTATCTACGTGCAATAATAACAAATGTTTATATTTTTCAAGAGAAATCCAACAAAAGTGTAAGTCATAACACACATTATTGAAACGCAGGAGGGAGCTTTTATAGGGTAATATTTCACAAAGGTCTAATATTCGTTAATTGAAGTTCTTCATGTGATAGGCGCAAACCAGTAAGTTATATAGTATATATTTTATATGTATATAGATAAATTGTTGTCTTTTCAAGCACGTTCTGTTTCATAAAACGGTGTGCTGCAAAGCACAGTAAACTTGTTGCATTTCTGTTTCGAATACTCAATTTGGGGCGAATTAGAAAATCGAACATGAATAAACCAAGTATAAGTGTGGATTTGATGCTGACAGATGAAGCAACTGGCATCTTAACTGCAAAATCAAATAACGCGAACCATGTGACAACAGATGACGTAGCATTTTTCCCGTTCTTAATACCACCACGAATGTACTGTGAACATAAGAGCCAAATGCAGAACAAAATAAGCAGGTTTGATTGATATACAACCAGACCCGAATGAAGAAATCAATGACTGTCCGGATCTAAGTGGGTCCGGTTTGACTAATAAACCTCCTGTTAAAGCAGTCGCAATGTGCAAAGGAAAGGCTGGTGAGCATGTAAAGAATGGAAGTTGAGGTAAACTGATGGTTCCTCGACAAGCTACAGGATGTGCACACTAGTGTGCCTAAATCAAATTCTGACAGCTTCGAGAAATGTCACTCCATGTCACGTTTTAACGGAAAGTTTGCAAATGTAAGCTGGATTTTGAAGCTGTGCCGAAAAACGTACCCAAAAAGTCACGGCTGGTAGTGTCTGTCGATCTGGGTGCCCAACAAACTACTGGTCTTTCTAACCACAGGGAATCATCAGTTATAAGGGGCATCTCAAAATGGTCCGGATAAATTCAACTGACAAATTGGGAAGGCGGCTTTGTACGCTAAGATGCCCAACTCAACCGCAATTTAGCTGCACAGTTTATCTGAAAATAATGACTGTTCTGCTTTGGTTCAACTATCTGTCACATAGTACACCCATAAACGAGACTCCCAAGAGCAATACTTTATTTGGTGCAGAGGTTCTCCTCAGTGCTTCATCTTCAAACACTAAATATTTTCCCAGAAGGAATCCGAGGATAGCCGTTTTTAATTCAGTAAGAAAAACAGCGCTGCATCTCATTGCGATGGTTTGTGATTTGTAGAGATTCGGCAACCACCGTTACACAATTTGTATACAACGTTTTGCCCAGATTGATTGAAACGAAAACCCAGGGGTTGGAAATGTCTGTAAGCTTTGTCTCCTAGGTTATGAAAGCAAAATCGAACATACTTTGCTAGCATAAAGAAGAAAATGTAATAAAGGGATTTGGTTTGATTATTTCTCCACAACAGTTCTGACGTTTGGATGCACATGGGTTGCATTAAAAGGCAAATGATTTGCGATAATTTCACTTATGATTGGACAGGCGTACTGTTCACATGTATTTGGTGTAAAAGTTCTTTTTAAGTACACTACTTCATTCTTGCTTATATGTTCACCGTGAATATTTCACTTGGATCGGCCGCCGCAGATGATATATCTCGATACCGTCGATTTTTCTTTAGGAGTCATTGTATTTCCAATGACTAGTTTTGCAGGTTCAATGGGTGAAACGAGAACTGAATAAGAACAGCTAGGGCTGGGACTCGAATCGAACCGGCAAAAGAAATAGCGGGTTTAAATGCCAGTAAGCGCTTTGTGAGCTGAGCTACAAATCTACGTCTGGAGACCGGAAATTTCACAGTCAAACTGTTACTCACTAGTCTTATTGTCTTCGGTGAAAGCCACCGAAAGATTAAGAAGACCGACTGTCCTGGCAGCACTTCTTAAGCAGTTCATAACGAAATCCACTAGCGCCATTACTGGACATTGAAATCACTTCTTTCCGACTGGATTTCCTTTCCATTTTTAAATTTTTCAAACTACCTACCAGTAACGCAGTTTCACTTCTCTGTAGTGGAAGTGATTAATTCCATCATGAATTGCTTGAGAACTCCAGCCTGGAACACTTGGTGGGTTCCATATGAGATATTGGGAAGGATAGGTAACAAAGCTTAAGTCTGAAATTTTCAAGGTTCAACCAAGGCTTTACATCTCAGATGTTTGAACGCTTTTTGCGTTAGACCGGCCCTTCCTGTCGCTGATTAATATTCATTCGCAGCCTCGGGTCTCCTATAAACTAAACTTTGCTTTCAAAAATTGAGTTTTATATGTGCCCTCATGGTTTTAGAAGTATTTTCAGTTGGCCACATTTAAAAGTTGACTGAACGTATTTTAGGATGGTATATTTTAAAATTAACTTAATAATCTCTTTCATCGAAAGGTCTATGAGGAGATTTTACATAAGAGATGCTTAACATCGATGTCGATTTTATTATTTCTCCCACTGAGTTTGAAAGTGACTACAGAACAGAAGTGTCTACGTATTTCCCTATTTGTCTCCAGAAGTTTCACCAGCTTTTTACAAAGTTTGCTGTGGAAAACTAACCATAAAATGAACTGGTCATACTGTTTCACATAGCTGATGTGCCTTAGATAAATCATAGATGCGTGGTACCGAAAATTAATATGGGTTTAATGTTCCATAGTTTGTATAGATGTCATCACAGCAAGGTGGATGCCAAAACTGCGTAACCACTTCCAAAGCAAGACACTTCACTGCCGCCCTTGGGTATTAACTCTTGCCTATTAATCGTTCAGTTGACTGGATGGCAAACACAACCCACACACTCCATGGCACACCAGCGAATCTAAGTACACAGTAGTTCAGACGTCAAATATTCATAAACAGTCAACAATTCAAGTTTACCGCGAAAGTTTTTAGAACCCGGCAGTAGTGACCGGCAGACAAGCAGCTCTCGTTTCTTCCCCATTGTATTCAGCCAGCATTACGTGTTCATCAACCGGCATGCCTGTTGGGGCATCCAACTGTCATGAATGATTCCAGTCCAACAGGAAATTAATGACATCGTCAAAAGTTGTTAGCAGCTTAATCGTCGAAAATGGATGGTTTTGTCATCAATCTCAATGTGTTTGTGCTGTCAAGGCCGTCAACTGAATGGAAATTAACATACAATAATCTCCAAGGTCGGGAAGATTTTAGGATACGTTTCTCAGGTCTGCTGATGTCACCGACTGTTCTACATGCTCAAAAATTGGAATTTAAGCAGACAACGAAACCAAATGTTCTGTACTGTTAAAAATTTGAACTGTTTCAATGAATGTAGATGTAGGACCGCAAGAGTGGATTTCATTGATACCCAGAAGATGTAAGAAAACTTGTTCATACTGTTGTCCATCTGCAGGTGTAGCAAAACCTGAAAGAAGTAGATTCACAATTCACCAAAATAGGACAAGCTTAAGTTATCACGGTGGGATTTTGCGTAATAAATTTAGAGAATGTGTCAAAATTTTAAATTGATGTTTGCTTATATTTTACGGTTTCAGAACTGAGTCCTTCGGTTACGCCTAGGCACAACAATCCCCACGGTTTCCCATGCATATAGCGCCCACATCGACAAGATACGGTGTTGAAGATTTCACGTCTGTAACTGTGACTGAAAGAATATATCGGAATTATGAATCGTAGGCCAAACTGAAAGCCTCGAAGCAATCAACTCAGTAAAATGATTGCTTTCAGTCTGGCCTTTCTGTTGAGCATAACGAAAAAATTTCCTCAAGTTTTTTTTTTGGAAATGATTGAAAATTTGTTGTTTCCTGAGCTTTAAAACATTTTAATCCTTTTAACTTAACATACATTACGGTAAAGAAGACAGTAGGCCGATATTGCACGATTTATGTCCAGACAAATTTCGCTGCATCTTTACGAGTGCATACTACAGACCGTTTATATATCAGTAGGAAAACGAACAAGATGCCAGAGGTCAATTGTCAGAGTGCACAATCATTGTCACTACCAAGGTAGTGACAACGCAGTGATTCTGTTCAGAACACTCCGAATTCCAACGCCCTGTGTGAAACAACCGGTGCCCGAGTCACCCAAATCCAACCTTATCCATGAATATCGATGTAGATGTGGAGCATCTTACATAGGCAAGACTGAGCGCTAGTCGAGAACAAGGGTCGTGCAACACATCCCGAAGTGGGTCAAGAAATAGGTCACGCGAGCACACGACGTCACAGTGGCGCATAGAAACAGAGAGCCTGCATCATCCATTGTACGTCATATTCTAATGACTAACCACCAATGCGATCCCACAACGGCAGTTCGCGTTATCTACTCAACGTCATATATGCGAACACTGCGCTATGCTGAAGCTGTTGCAGTCTGAAAGTTCATACCCGTGTTGTGTGTTCAGAAACAACTGTTTGTAGGGTTGTCACTACCTTGGTAGTGACAATGATTGTGCACTCTGACAATTGACCTTCTCTGGTATCTTCTTCGTTTTCCCACTGATATATAAATGGTCTATAGTATGCACTCGTAAGGATGCAGCGAAATCTGTCCGCAAATAAATCGTGCAATATCAACCTCTCGTCTTCTTTATTCAAATTCTTGATGGGAAAAGAATGTTTCATATATTACGGTAACACTGTTTTCCGTGTCATTTAAAATAATGTCATCAGATTAATAACAAGAAAAATTATTTGGCTTTTTGAAACGGGTAAGTAGCAACAAGCCATTATTTCATATATCATTTTTCACTATCATTTGTTAGAGAAAGACCAAAGTCAACAACTCAGAGCAGATGACAACGTTCGAATTTGAAGGGTTTGAATCACGTCATCTACAGTGAAATCTCTATCCCATTCAACAATATTTGAGCAGATTTTACGTTATCTGTTGAACAGATAACGACAGTCTATTCTTCCCAACAGATTCAAACAATTGATGACGGTTAACGGAAACGATCTTGCTCCCAACATCGGATTCAAGTTGTTCACAGTGACTGTAACACTAAGAGATTCATGCCTGCAGCCACTGAACATTAAGAGAATGAATATCGTTTGCGTTTGTTCAGGACAAACACCCTGAACTATAAAGCTAAACGCTTATGTGAGTATATTTTAGTTCATCCAAGTTCTAGATGCAATCTATCTAGATATTCGAAGATATCAGTGTCTTATTTAGGCAGAATATAAGGTGTTGATTCAACCTTACTAACAGTTAGCACGTCAACAGGATGGTAATACAACAGCTCCTATGTTTACTGCAGGAAAATAATGTTACAACAAAATCAAAGCAAGAAACCCAGCAGCAAACACAAAACATTTCCTGAGTGAATGATACTTTGGTAATTCATGGATTGCCGTTAAGATCAGCAGCTACCCTGGAAAATTCTACACATTTGAATGAAATCCATATTAGAATTCGTTCGCCAAACAAAAATGAGAATGACAATTTGACTTCCTTTCTCGTGTATAAGTAACCCAAAATTCTGTTGAAACAGTAGAGCAGTATATTGGGATTCAATTTTGTTGGGATGCTTCTCCCAGTTTTGCAGTTTTATGCTGAGGCAAACAAGAGACTCACTTTTAAAATACTTTTGGACAGGTCCAAGATAATATACTGGACGAAGATAATGATGCAAAGAGTGAGCTGATTAAATAAAATGCTGTGAGTATATGACTATCCCAAAATGTTCATCGAATGTCGTGATCACAAATATCCAAAAATTATAATGCAAAATATATATTGTGTCCGTTGAGTTAATCCTCAACTAGGTTACCTAGAATTTCTCATGCCGCATAGACTACACAAGGACAATCTCTCTGAAATGACTTAAGAGGCCCGGTTCTCATCTTTGGATTAATCAGTTTATCTACTTGTTTGACATTAGCTGCGGCGGCATTTTTGTCGCAAAAACAGACTGACAACAAAAGAAACGGGTCAGCGGGAACCCACCATATAGACCGTTCTGGTTTTTCCCAAAGAAAAAATAGTTGTATGTCGAACGACTTATTCTCCGACGTTATTTTGTCATTCCGCTTGATTCTGCCGCACAACGTAAAGAAATTGTTTAAGCCCGTTAAGGCTTTATTGTTTAATCTTAGGGGCTTTTGCTGTATGCCAAAAAGATTAACAATTACACCGTGTTAACCATGGTTTCTGTCATAGAAATCGACCTGGCTACAAAAACTAGGCAGCCATACAGAATATTGATCGATGTAAGTTATATGTCATTCAAACTCGAACTTATATTCCACGCCAAGATACATTTCAGAGTAGTCACTTTCGAGGAACTAGTGACACATTTAACTTTTTTTTCCGCCAAGACATATCAGTAATGCGACCAAGATTCGAATCCCTGCCTACGTTTTATAAACAACCATATTGAATACTCTGTCGTTCACTACACCGCTCACAATCGGAGTGACAAATCTAAACGTTTTACCGTGTTCACGTTCGACCAATCGCCTGTGGAGAAGCAAATGTACTGACTGGTGGTTGTCACATCTTATTATTCATATCGGGAAATAAAATTTAAAAAACTTGGTAAGGAAATCATGTCACTCCATGTGCTGTGGGAGTTTTCGGCAGTCTGTTTTGTACTACTAATAAGTAGTTTGGCAGATTTACGAATTTAGATGAGACCCAACTGTGAAAAGTCAGGGCTTCGACTGGATTCGAACCAGCGACAGAAACACCATGCCTCTACGCGGCAAGCGCTCATTTGGTGGATTCCATATGAGACAGTGGGACGGGTGGGGAATCGGGTCCAAATATGAAATTTACGAGCTCCTGGCGGGGCTTCGTAGCTCAGCTGGTAGAGCGCTTGCCGCGTAGAGGCATGGTGTTTCTGTCGCTGGTTCGAATCCAGTCGAAGCCCTGACTTTTCACAGTTGGGTCTCATCTAAATTCGTAAATCTGCCAAACTACTTATTAGTAAATAATCTGTTGTTAATCACAACTGCTATTA
>LUCH01000247.1:3261-26207 GCA_013368495.1 Paragonimus heterotremus | reverse complement strand
TAATAGCAGTTGTGATTAACAACAGATTATTTACTAATAAGTAGTTTGGCAGATTTACGAATTTAGATGAGACCCAACTGTGAAAAGTCAGGGCTTCGACTGGATTCGAACCAGCGACAGAAACACCATGCCTCTACGCGGCAAGCGCTCTACCAGCTGAGCTACGAAGCCCCGCCAGGAGCTCGTAAATTTCATATTTGGACCCGATTCCCCACCCGTCCCACTGTCTCATATGGAATCCACCAAATCAGCGCTTGCCGCGTAGAGGCATGGTGTTTCTGTCGCTGGTTCGAATCCAGTCGAAGCCCTGACTTTTCACAGTTGGGTCTCATCTAAAGTCTGTTTTGTAACACATACCTAGATTCATCTATGGCTGTAGTGACACCTACATCATGAAACGGATCGATATTCACTTCTAATGGTTTAAGATCTCCTCCTGAAATAGACACAGAACCTAATGTGTAGTCAAATAGTCAGCGTACTCGATACACAGTTCATTCTACTTTTTTTCATTAGCAGGTAGCTGCTGGAAGTCTATCGTGAGCTCTTAGAATTTCCACTTTTGAAACGTTATTGATTCATCATCATCTCATTCTTCTGTCTTCAATGGAGATATAGGTAATGAACCAATACTGACACGAACACTGGATCACCCAGGTGACTTCCTTCAGTCTTGAGCCGTGTATTTCACTGCTAGGCTATAAGTTTTGGCCGGCTATTTATAATGAGCATTCTTTTGTAGTTGATGCCACAGTTAGTGTTGGGTATTCGCGTGGGCAAGACGTTTCCTGTACTTCAGAGTTCGCTGTTATTACTCGCTTATGTTCAACGGTTGGCAATAAACCAACTTAAAATTGTCACTTGCCTGCAAGATTGACGACGTCAGAAGGAAGATATAGTTGTGTTTAACTTTCGTAATCAACCAACGAGCATTCTGGCCCAAACTTATGTATCAGTTTCTGAAACCTGAATTTTGACTAAATATTTGGGAACTTCATGGGAGACATTAGTGTGTAAAACGAGTAGAAAAATAATAATATAACTTTTATATCGGTTTATTAACTTCAACTGTGAATTCTCTATTTTAAACCACAAAATCAATAAAGTTTCATCCGAAAAACGTTCGCTTGTAATTCGGGTCGGGAGCTTAGTGTTCTATGTGATAACGCTTGCGATAGTAACACGATGCCCTCAAGCTAAACACAATTTGTGACAGTATGAAAATCTTTTCTCCGATAGCGAAGTGACTCTTGAAGACAACCTTCAGAATACTTCACTGAGTTCAAACGATGCAAACTTGAATCCCGCAAACACATAGTCCTCCGTGAGTGGCGAATTAACCACCCTGAGTTTACTCACAGCACGTAATTAAACACGAAACAGGGTTGATGAGTGTATGCAACGTGGTTACTTTGAAAGCGTGATAATCCTTTACCTCCCAACCTGCTTCACTTGTCCAATTTTCGGTAAGGTTTTTCATGTATCCTCACGTCATCACTTATGTAGCCCTTTGTTCCTAATGCTGATTCTTCAGCTACTTATTTTTTCGTAAATTCCCGCCAAGTCATATCTTCTTCCTAGGTGGCCAATTGCTGTAAATGTTTTTTAATCACTATAGGCTCCTCTTCTCAAAACACACCACTTTCGTCACAAAAATATGTGCACACTTCAACAAAGGGTAAACGAAGCCATTAGTTAATGAGCCACTGCAAATTTTAACTGAAATTCAGTTTCACTGTAACTTACCACATATAATTTTTAATAATTAATGACAGTGACCACTTTTGCTCATTAATGCTCGAGGATCATCATGCAGATCAGTTGAGTTTTCACTAAACTTAGCTTCTTGCTCGATTAAATAAGTTTATTTGATAATGATGCTATGTGGTTGTGTTCGATAGTTGGAAACTGAAAATATTCTAAGGGATTAGTTTGACTAAAACCTGTGCAGTGGTGTTGAGCGAGTAGCCAACAAAATTTCCCTGATATATTACTGACTGGAAGTATATACGGGCAATCACTTTGAATCGCTTCACCTATGGGCAAAGTTCTCGCGTTTTTACGTTAAGTAAACTTTGTTTTTCTCACCCCGAAAGAAGTTATATAGACTAGGGAATCTACCAAACTCACGATAAATATATAGCGTGGAAAATCTAAGTGTGATAGTCGTTCACAGTTAGAAAGTTTGAAGAGAATAGTGAAATCTGTAGACATTTTCCGTTTCAGAATTCCAACAGTAATGTCTCCTATTGGTATTATGCTACAGAAGACTAAGTAGAGAAGAAACAAGAATGAAGTGTGCTACGTGTATCAGGGGTGGAATTTAGCAAACGGTGAACTAGCAGCGAATAAGAAGTCAGCTACCTTCAATTTACCTGTGTGATTCTGATAGCTATATCGTTACTCGACTGCCCTTATGAGTCGTGAACGTAAGCGGTATGTGTTCACTTGAACTTCTTAGAGGAAAAAGCAGCTACACAGGTTGGTAGGTTGTCTTAGACTGGACCTACCACCATGTGAGATTTTGCTGGTTTCTTCTTAGGAGCTGGTTTACCAAGTAGAAGCGTATTTCCTAAGGAATAACGAGGTTATCCGGAGATCTTTATCTTTGTATATAAACAGTACGTTCGGAAATATGTTAGTTCAAGCAGTTTATCTGGATAACCTGGTGAATTTTTCGGTTATCTAACACAAAATGATGTAATCCCGTCAAAGCAACCCTGGAAAATAAGTTGATTAATACGCATCACATTCGCTTTTCTAACAGTTTCGCAATCCCTTTGTTTTTTGCAGGAATTGAAGTCCTCAGTGTAGTTTGGAGGAGACAAGTTAAGTCTCATTCTATTCACGCTGACCTAGATAAAATGAGTCATTTTTTCCTTTTGCTTCTGTATATCTTTTTCTGCTAGAAGTGAACAGTTATTAGCTCATCATCATTGTCAATAAGATAGAGTCTTCAAATTCTGGAACATTTTTTACTTTTTGTACAATGTTTGTATAATAGGCAAAGAATTCTCCCCGAATACAATCAGTACTTCAACGTCCGAAAAATGACCACCTATGTTTGCATTGCTGTGATGAACACTTAGGTCTCATATTTATAATCAGGAGTAACGCTGATTTGTGCAGCCTTATGATATACTGCTTCGGTACCATCTGCGGACACATCAGTAAGTTGTACTCGATGAATACACTTTATCCACAACGTCTATCATTCAACGTAATACTCTTGACGCATGTCCTATTTAAGCTTGGGTGAATCAGAGAACTAGCGTTGAATGCGATGACAGAAATCGCTGACCATTCGCCCACATCCGGAGATTTGCTAGTGGAAAATTGTAGTTCGAGATAACTATTCGTCAATAAATGCACAATTATGAAAGTGGAAAATCGACAACCGAATACTGACGCTTGATTTACACACTGAGACGTTGGTGGGCGAAATAAACAGTTGTCTACAGTTTCATCAAAAGCGAACCATATGTGAACCGTTTCGGATTAAGGGGAATACCGGCAAATATAATTTTAACGTAATGAATAAATATCCGCGTCCTTATTTATTACAGGAGAAGCTGTGTTAATATGATGGCTGTTATCCATCTCAAGTGATTTTCCATTAGACGATATCAAATTCCGCACCGTAATAGAGTGATGATTGTTAAATTAAGGAAGAAACTTCATTCAGGATGAGAAACAAATCCATCTTTACAGGGATTTTAAGCGCTCAACAACTCAAAAACCACCGTACACACGAACTTATGGGTTGAGATACCGTACCTTTGGCATTCCGTGTATAATGAAAGTTTCTGACATTTACTAAAGACTTTCATTCAAATTGGACTAAAATATTTGTCTCAATATTCTTAATTCAACTGCTTGTCAGCGTTTTAGCAAGAGAAGATAGCACTAGAAGCAAAAGCATGCACTGATTGCTGGTAGTATCATAGAAAGGAGGCACCGCTTCATTTGGTAAAGACCAAGTGTTTCAATACGGGAAGGAGTATTGCTTTTGACGGCAACCTGTGTATGCTGTTTTGTTACAACAGCACTGTCAGATAGCACTTATCAAATCAATCAACATATTTCAGATGACCAATTCAAGTCCACATGGATCACAAAGTTACAAATAAATGGCTGTTAATAAATCACATTCATAAAAATGGAAGATCGTTGAAGTCATGAAGGTGAAGTTTAGTGCAGTCGAAACAGTAGTAAAATTCACTGACAGTAACACAACCGACGGACTCCGTTTAACATGAAGTGTATCAATGATACTGAATATCACTGTTTGAAAAATTTGCTGAGAAGCAATTATTCATACACAATCGAGACTCTCACATTCAAGAGAACATTACAGCCAATCGCTTCCGGAAGAGGTATAAGGCTAGAGATTTACTTTGATGGTAATCAGCATGTTTGTACCGTCTTGACATGATGCGGACATGAACGCGGATGCAAATGCATATGAAACACCAATGTTGTATGCTGGGTGATCGGATCTGAATTAAGCGCAATCAAAGTATCACACATGTTTGGGATTTGTGTTCGTTTCTTGTTTCCATTTTCGAAGAGATGGACAAAAGCTCATCAGATAACTATGAAGAGAAATTCACGCCAACAACTGACAAGGAGCACTAGAAATCAGTAAACCTAGGACGAATGTAAAGCATAGTTTCATCGTATGAAGTATATGACAGCACACGGTGAAATGCTTAGTCCAATGGGTAAAAAATGAATGGATATCGATTTATCCACTTGGATAATTTTTTGCTCAAGTTAATTTCGCTGGGTAGCTTTCCAATATCTTATGTATAGGGTAAATGTTTTGTCTCGCTAGCTTCATGTACTGCCTTCTCCAGGTATATGAAACAAGCATATATATAACTGTGCTATGCAGTATGAAATAAACCTATTCAGTTAAATAGTCCTAAATTTCATGGAGGAGTATGATCCCAAGCTTGTAGCTGTATCATTTGCCAAAGGCTAATGAGCCAGTCATTCTAATAAATCTTTCAGCTCAACTTTACAAAAAAAAGCTCTCAAAATTGTCCGCCGTAATGGTGGGGTCAATGAAACATTCATCAGATGAACATGCGATTGGAAAAGACTAATTCTTACATGTAGGATGTAGCCATGAATGAATAACAAAGCAAACGCTTCCCGTAACAAATTTGAACAGAGGGGTCAGAAACGGTTTTTGCACATTGTATCTCTCGAGCACATTTCGCTCCATCTCATTGGGTACATACTGTTGTCTGTGGGTTTATACAGTAAAGTTCAGTGGACATTGTGAAGCCAAACAACAAAATCAACAACCACAGAAACTTACGCAGACTCACATACATGCATATGCATCAGTTACCAGGGCACTCTGGTACTGACGAACAAGTCTTTCAGTAGGCAGAGGGGTGGCTACCATTTAGTAATTGCTACTGCTTCCGAGAACCGGAAAGACCTTCAATTTTTTGCTGCCCAAGGTATCCGAAACACCTCCTGCGGGGTCACCTGGACTCGAAAAGTGGACAGATGTCGGGCAATCGATGACGCTGATTCCTTGTGATTTGTCACATTCTGACTGGATCCCGGTACTGTGGTATCCATGATCGTTTTGCGAACCCAAACTGGAATGTGTTGGTCGATCCGATTATGTAACTGCCGCTCCGTTCTGACTATGCAAGTAGCAGAGCACTCACATGAGAATTCACATATGATGTGAGATTTGTTGTTGAACGGTAGCGGTGTTTTCAAAGATGGTGATTGGATTCGGGTATTGATAAACAGCGTGTTCAGTTGGACTGCATAGAACTTGCGTCCCATAGCCGGCGTGAGATGGGTTTTCAACAGAGTGGCAATGTCATCACCTTTGTATGGCAAACAGAGATGAACATTTAGTTTCGGAGCTGTTGAACACATCGCGGAGGCCGGCTTTTGTTTGCTGAATTTCCCAACAAATGCTGGTGGATAGCAAGTTTCTTCTGGTGTGTTTCTCAACAACAACACCTCTTTGGCCCATGTCTCGCCTGAACAAATTTTTCTTGTGCAATAGAACAAGGTTCTCATCAGACCCTGATGGTACTGGATCAGTACAAAACTGTGGAAGTTTAGATAGTGTCCATTCCAAGTGTGTTTGCGGTGGATGGTTAGAAGTAAGCAACCGGTGTTCTGGCGATTAGTGAGAATATCCAAAAACCGTAGGGATGCATCTTGCTTGTGCTCACTGGCGAAGCTAATTTTTAAGTTCAGCCTGTTCATTGAATTGAGCATACTCGTTGCCATCACCTTCGTATCGGTAACTATCAACACATGGCCAACATAACGCCAGTAGAAGTGAGTCTGGGTGATAACAGCGTCTGTGTCCTGCTCAAAGAATGGATGACTCATAGAAAACTAATGAGAGCGAAACTCGAGTCTAGTGCTTCTTTTCGAAAGAGGCCTACCGGATAGTCTATGGGAATGCGACAGCTGCGATCAATTGTGAGTGATGTTCAAATTGAAATAAAGCACTACTGTTGTAACCGCAAAAGACGTTTGGACTTCAAAGTCGTTTATTGCACGAACTCCCGTGCAAGTCATGTTAAACATGGGACTAGGAACAGGTACACACATTTTCGCGGTTGATGTACATTCACACACATTGTACGTTGTCATTCGTCTTGATTTCACATCTCCCACTATTCAGATAGTCGCTTCCGGTCCATCTTCTCCGTGGCGTTGAGGCTTGTCTTTTAGTTCCCGAATGCGCTTGCATGTGGTACAATACTCACAAGCGAAGATGCCTGTTATTCAACATTACTAATTAGTTAACACATATAAACTTAGATAAATCAATAATCATCAATATGCAGAGAGTTAAACTTTACGAATTACGTGACTGCGCGATTAACCTAGGTAAAACGTACTTTTCATACTGTTAGATTTGCCACAAATGCAAAAACAGCCTGAATTTAAACACTATTTCATATGTTTTAGTCAGTTTCAATTAAATTTTGGGAAATACAGTTGGAATTTAAATTCAAATTAAGTTGAACCAATAAACTAAGTGGAGATTTTTGGAAGTGGCGTGTTCGATTAGTTTGTGATAACCAATAACAAAATCAAACTTGTGAATACGTGAGAACATCTAGTGCCGTTACTAGGAACAATTCATAGCGATATTTTTGGGGAAATATTCCGTCTTGTTAGTGTGCACAAAGTTAATGTGATTTAGAAATCAGTACCAAATCACGACTACAAATCAAGTCTGCCAGGAAGAAATAAAGGTTAAAGATGAATAACTGCTTTCCAATCTGACAAATTACACTTTCACTACGGAATCACTTCGGTCAGACCAGGAAAATGTAGTTTTTTCTCACAAATAAAGGAGAAAATTGCTGAAAATTTTCGGCACGAATAAATAATATTTTTTATAGATATTTCGTAAAGTGTCTAACAAAGATCAGTCGACCTTCATCGCTTGACAAAAATTACGTTAGCACTAGGTTCTATCGAAAAGACCTAAAGTTTCTTGGTTCTGACATGCAGTCGTCGTCTCAGCCTCATGCACGCTGTTGCATTTATCACACAATTCCTACAATTTTCCCATTCCAGTTCATCTTCTGCTAATGGAGGTGTTCACGCTTATCGATCCCGTGGATCTTTTCCACAATGCATCGCCCACGCACGCTTACACACATTTTCACAAATTTCTCATCACTAGTTATGTTTTCCAGTGTCTCACCTAGACACCATTAACCTAAACTAACTCAGACACATGCAACGCACAAGGAAGCGCCTGGGCTCGAGTCAGACAAATACGGAGTAACGCAGTGTAAACCTAGTAGACAAGAACAGCAGAATTGAGTTTGCATACGATTCAGAGCAACAAGGAATCACGGTATTAGTGAAATTCCGATCAGGGTTGGAGCATCCCCACTGTCGACGGGTACTCACGCAACCATAGGTTGTAGATCCACAACAATTTTCAGACTGTTAAGACTATCCAGAGAGACTTACACAAAGCAAGTACAGTAAATTCATTGAAAACCGATGACTCAGCCAGATAGGTTAAGAAGACTGCAGCTCATTGTGATCCATTCAGTAAAAACGCGCTAAACATGGGTCTCAAACTGATTGCTTCCATTTACATGAAATTGTTGGGGATGTTCTACAGATCGGTACACTTAACCGGTGTGATTGCTTTTGTTGCCCACTTATGTCGAACTGTTTTTGTGGACGCTAGTGTTGATAGATGTAATAAAACAATTGGACAGGTGCGTGCAGGGTAACATCACAGAAACCTATTGGGACCGTGCAAGCGGAACTGAAGATCACTCAAACTAAGCAACTGCATTTTTGACACTGGACATAACTTAAACAAGAAATCACACTGGAAGCACTCAGCACTTTCAGTAAGCCTAACACACTAATGCAAACGTACTACGAAAGTCACAATAATAATTGTTATGTAAAGCAGCATTCTCCCGAAAGAGATTTTGGTAGAGCAGTCAAAAACGTAAATGCGCACGATTTATGGCCTGGTAAATTTCTCTGCATATTATCAACTGCGTACTACAGAACAGGACAACAGTGGTCAGTTGTGAAACGGAATGTATAAGGAAAACACACGGTGTATCTGTTCCCTAATCAGACAATGGTATCATTACCATGGGAGTGATAAACTAACAAGAGTCCTTCCGCAACTACATGTAGTTGCCAGGTCGACTACATTGGCATGACGGAACGACAGCTGAAGTTTAGGATCTCGGAACACATCTCACTGTGGGTGAGGAAACATGCGACGTAGATGCAAACTGATACCCATGTGTGCATTCAGCAACCGCCACACAAACCACTGGCATCAGCGAACGCTCGTCATCTTCTGGAGAGCCATCACCAGGTGGACCCCATGCAGACATTCTCAGTTGGTTACGCAACTGATAAACCCCGGTTGTTACGATATGCTGAGACTGTTGCTCTGAAACGTTGGTGTCCACCTCTGTGTGTCCAGAAGGAATCTGTTGTTAGTTTATCACTCCCATGGTAATGATGCCTTTGTCTGATTAGCGAACAGGTATACCGTGTGTTTTCTTTATACGTTCAGTTTCACAACTGACCACTGTTTTCCGCCTTATAATCTTCTTTTCTGTACTACGCATTTCATAACACGCAGAGAAATTTGCTAGGTCATAAATCGTGAGCATTTACGTTTTTGACTGCTCTACCGATAATTAGTATCATTAACGTTCACGAAAACTTAACTAATCTTCTAAGTACTGCAACTTCTACAGTTTGTGGGGTAAATTGTAAGCTGACAGCAAACTCCCTGCAATTAATATCATTTTATTGTTTAAAACCGTCAGTTCTAGGGGTGTACTCGATAGTATGAAGTATTTATTTAATGGAATGCATCAACCCGGGTTTCCACGGCTCACTAGGAGAACACCCCATCTGAAAGATAGATAAACTCATCTAACATGAAATAAACATATCTGCGACTAACATTCCGTTCACTGTTTAAATGATGGAGTGATATGGAACTAGGTCGGTTGAATCAGATGTTCTCAGGATTTGCCTCATTAATCCGGCAAGGTTTGACAGCACTCCATCAGTGAGCGATATTGGCAGCATGACCCGATTTTATCTCGTTCGCCGACAGTGCCACTTAAAATGGCATGATAATCCTGGTTATTTTGATTAGGGTAGTTTGGTTTCGCAAAACATTAACCACATCAGGACAGTTACTGTTGGTTAGAATCACCAACATACTGAATTAACCAATCAACCACAAAATAACTTTAAAACTCCGATTTACAATTATAGTTGCGTTTAACATATTTTCGCGTTTTACATATCTCAAATAATTGGTGCACACAATAACAAAACTATTTTATTACAACTTCAAATTCATTCAGCAGCAGTAATGTTGTCTAAGTAATGAAGCCGAAACAGAAAGAGTTCTCAGTTGAATTGATGAGGTCAGATAATGTGTATCCCAAAAACATTTACATTTTCTGTCCTGTTCGTCCTACTCAGAATAAACTGTGTACATTCAAGTTATAGCAATTGCATCAGCAATAATCGTGAGGTGGTCTTGGCCCTGACACAAAAATACCATTATAACAAGTGAACCGAGTAGAAATTTTAATCAGGCAAAACACAGATATGTACTATATTTTTTTAATAAAGTCATGCAAGACTTTTCATCCTAAGATTAAGTGGGGCCAAATAGCGGGTTGACATGTGTCAGACGAACAGACGAAGCAACACGCCAAATAATTAAACGACTCGAAGTTCAGATGCAAATCAGACCCTGACAGACACTGAAGAAAAAGGCACAGAGCGTACTGAATCAATAAATACTCAGTGGCACTTAATCCCACATTAGTCTATACGAAAACGATAATCCCCTACTACTAGCCATTGCACTCAATTTCCTTGTCAGTTACAACTCGGATGAAAACAGATCAACTGTCATTGTAGGTTTCTTTATCGTATGCATAGCCCAGTGTTATATCCCACAAGCAATTGCAAGCAACTAATAATTCCTACGGTTGGCTAAGATTTTAATTAATTTTTGGACTTCTGTAAATAATTGCAACTGATTGTTCAAATTAGTTTTCTTTTTGCCCTAGGTGATGTGTCGCTAATTTTGTGGCACAAAAGCTTTACTTTTTCCCGCAAAGGTTATGGTTAAATCCTTCATCTGAAGCATAATCTAAAATGTTAATGAGTGCCAACAAGTCATTGCTCTCATTAAAACTGAACTGTTACAATTGCTTGTGCCAAGAAAAATATTATCAAATTTATGGTTTCTCAACTCGAACTATTTGGACAAGGCTAAAGGTCGAGGCAGTTAAGTGTTATTTTGTCTATAGATGTGCGCAGAATATATCCGGTATTGCGAAAGCAACTTTCACTGAACACGACATTCGCATGTTTTTGATAACAACCCTCCAAAGTTCATACCAGGACAAATCTCGATGGAGGACAAATAAACTTGAGTGAATCCCAAGAGTCATCAATTTAATAACATGTGAATATGTAAGCGACAGTTGTGTACAACTTTATTTGTTTCGGACGTGGGAAAATTGACTGTAATCAGAAGAAAATATATGGATGACTTATAGGCAGATTGTTGTTAACAAGTTTGAAAGGAGCAGATGTGATAATTCCGCGGTTAATGGTTCGCCAAAATAGGGAGGGGGGAGTACGATCAAAGTCAAAGTAACATATTAAGACTGTTTGAGAAAATCACAGATAAATTATTCTCAGGCTATAATCGTAGTCTTCATGTTACCGTAAACTTCATGTGCGCAAATAACGCGGGTTTTATAGAAGGATAACGACCGTTCTCAGTCAGTCCGTGAACAATATTCGTAGTCGGTCGTACGATTATGGTATGCGACCAACGGTGCTCATCTACCAAGAACGGTACACATTATCCACACAGACTAAAGGCTCGATTCCAAGCAATTTATCATCTCATTTCAAAAACGCTAAAGCTTTGCAAAATTTAAGGTTAAACAATCACAAAAACTTGCTTAAATTTGCCTACTTAACATAGTCGTAAGGTTAAATCATTATACCAACCACGGTTGTACCCTCTCGGCCGAGATTTGGAGGTTAATTACTTGTTTGACGCTTAACGTGATTAGTTTCTCGGCCATTGTATTCGCATCAGTGTAAGGATTCTAACGAAAAATGAAAGATATATTTTAGCCATATATATTAAGCATTAGAGATTATATTACTGATCAAATATGTTAAGATTCCCATAAATGTTTTTGCAGTAAACGTGATTTCAAGCCCGTCATAATAAAATGTGGACTTCTGTTGTATGGCCTTGAATGAAAATATCGTACCAAACCTTCAACTATGTGAAACTTTGTGATAATTAACATCAAAAGACGATGTGCCTCCGGGTACACTCAAGGGGTAACACAGCGTGACGAGAGTAAATGTTCTACAGTATCTGACTCAAGAACAAACCTCACAAGTTATCTTTGTTTTTTTTCAAGTCCCTTAGTATTTATTCAGCGAACGTTTCTCCGACCATTCCTGTGGTGACAGCATGGTATCGTGGTTAACAAGGGGGGTCGAAGTTCAGATTTCCGTTCGAAGTGAAACGGGAGATACTACTAGGCTCTAATAATAACAAAATTCTAGTCTAACTTTTCCTTTCAAAGTGAATCAACCAGGGGTTTCTATGAGTGAGAAGGCTGTAATCAAGGGTGAGTAGTGTTCAATTTGAGACTTTCCAAATGTTAACTGGTTCGATAATCTTTTGAATGATATATGGAATCCAAACATCTTAAACATTGTTTCTGCAATCAAATGTAGTTACGTCGGTAGATGATATGAGTAAAAATCTTGGTTACGTCTTTAATTTACCAAGTTATATTAAGTGACTGGATGCCTATTCCGTCTGAATACGCGGATATTACTGGTTGTTTAGAATCAACTATTGGGATGTTAGTCATCTAAGCCCCCCCATATCAGCTTACACCTGTCAATGCAAGCAACAAATCAAGATCATCGCAACAATCAGTTCACTTCACCCGAAGTAACACTAAAGTCGTGTCGTAGAAAGGTGGAAATTACTTGCAAATTACATGGGTATGTTGAAGTGCAACGGTACAGATAAGATTCACATCCCATAATACACGTAAGCTTCATAATCATCAAGGCTTATTTTGAAAATTATCTAGTCACACAATGTCCTTTTTGATGTATAATGAGTTGCTGGACGTTTGGTTATTTTTTGGACTGTTGTATAATATCTGGAATCCCTGTGTCGGTTCTAACCGAACTAATCACACGTCTTTCATGAAGTAGTGCGGAAAAGAAAAAAGATAACTGGCAAACATAGTACGAATAAGACGAGTATTTGAAACTCATGCATGCAAAAACTCGCACAGTCGCTTAAATCGCGTTATTAAGTCATTTACCACTTTTGTCCACAAACGTGGGTGAATACGCAAATTCCAGCTTGTTAAAATAATACGTTGAATAGTTAGCAGGTCAAAGGTCTCATTATTCATGACTGTGTCTATGTCTGATCATCTTATGGTTTTATCTTCTAAATAGTGGTTGATTTTGACGAAGTTCATTGTAGCTCACGCTGAGCTGGCATAAGGTGTGCTTGTCTTGACCAACGCTGACTAACCTTTCATTTGTTGGCCAGTTGGTTCCATATTTGGATCGTTCCAACGTGCGTGCCAGCAACAATAATATTTTCAAACAATGACATCAAGTTGGAGGATGATGATGGTCAGACTACATGAGACTGTTCACATCCTCATGAATAAAAGGTCCGTTTATCGAAAGGCAAGAAAATGGACTGCATGCGTTTAGTAAACGCGCGTTCTTCTAACAGTAACTCCAAGTAATTCCAATGTCACACGTTGAGAAGGACAAAACCGGCTTCTGGTAGTCCAGTTAAAACTAGCTCCACACAAGTTTAATTCACTTGGGTAATGTTAATCATAATGACACGCCCTGTTTCGAGACAAGTGACTTGCAAAGGAAAAAGGGGGAGTGGAATAATTTAAATCTTGGAATACTTCGGCGTGCTTCAAAAATACCAGGAGCACTTCACAACGACAACCCCAAATATTCCAGTTTTTCATAAATTCCATATATATGTATCCATATATTCCTCCTTATCGTGAAACAATGTAAACTTACGAATAGTCTCGTTTAATATGGCCAAATTTCCGAATAATTTCTTGCATTCCAGGGTCAGTTCTGGGTGGATAACCAAACTCGCCCCGGTATCAATTTTACATAAACACGACTGAGTTCGCGATTTTCACATTTTTGCACAGATAAAAATATAAAAAGCTGCAAGGTATTGAGGGTATTTTGCAACTTAAGACATGTTCAGTTTACAGACAAGTTGTGAATTACTGAGAACAAATCAATTTCTTTCTTTGTACAGCAGAGTTAACGGTGTATTTGAGTGAATCAGTGAATACAAAATGTTTCTACTGAACACTTTTTACATTTTAAGTGGTGAATACAAGCAATTAGATATTAGTAATGTTTGGCCGCCTAATTTGTACAGAGAGTTCTTACAACGTCCGCATCGTTGACGTCAACAATTGACCTACCTCTTTACAAACAACCTTCAGATTTTAAGGCTGCATCACGTAAGGTGGAGAGTAAGTGGAATGAAACCGTATTCTAAAAAATCCTCAATTAAGTTGAAACAACTTTATTGTTTTTCTGTGGAAGACTGCCGTGATCAAATGAAAGATTTTGTTGACAAGACAACGCGTCAGTGAGAACTGTCCTTCCGCGAGTACAACTTGCTTGATTCACATCAGAGAGTCTACTAATCACTATTCAATAAATTCACTTCGTCAAAGACAACCTGTCATCTAAAACTATTTCTCGTATGACCAGACTTCGTAAAAATGTAACTAAGGTGTTAAGTATGTGCATTTTTTTTTTGTAATTGTAGGAACCCGGAAACAACGGAACAGATAATCTTACTCACACATTCTGAAAAACATGACTTCAACTTTTCTAATTGTCACAATCTGTCTGTTTTGTCCAATTCTTTTGCTTCGTCACCATCAACCCTTATTGAGTAATAACATAAAAGCTCAGTGTTCATTAACATGTATCATTGTCTAGTAGCATGAAACAGATGTATTCCAGTAGTTCACGCTTGTTATGTACATAAAAATGTATAATGTTCCACGAATAGTTTGTTTTGAGTGTCATGTGCGAAATGTTCGTTTTCCTCTCAATCATAACTCGTTATTAATCAGAGGGTCCTGTCAGTATCAATTGAATTGCAAAAAGCTTCCCTCAAAGTGAAAAATCACGCGACCCACCAAATACTTTTCGTTTGTAGTGTATGTAATTTTGAACAATTGCTTTTCACCTTGAGGCAAGTTTGTACATTCAGTCATAATTAGTGTTGGCAAAACATGGTAAAAAAAACCCTGCCAAAATTTATTTTATAAACGTGAACATTCCCGGACCTATGTTTTGGGTCGACGTTTACGCCCACATTTTGTAACACAGGTTGTAAACCAATGTGTTTTCAGCCAAGTCTTGATTCAGAACGATTATCGAAGTCATACACAGTACGAAAATAGCTCTCTTAAACATCCCCAATGAATAGATGTGTTCCAGTTCCAGCCGTTTCACTGAAAAGGACCGCACGTAACTTTACGGACCGATACATGCGGAACATCGGGGTTGGCCACATAATCGGATTTTTCTTATTAAGTAAATGCAGACTGAGCGCTTATTACTCGCAGACTTTCCCAAGTAACGGCCGAGAAGACAATTATTTGCCACCAACACAGAAGTGACTTAGAAAGGGTGCAACAAGCAGAACGTTCGATGTAATGATGTTACACTTCACAAAAGTTTGTGATTATGTCAGCACAATTGAATCGGTCATCGCAAGTATGGTTCGTATTTTCATAGTAGCTTGAATAAGGCATATATCGACAACAATGCTGTCTTGTGTACGTCCTATAAAAAAATGTAATTATCTGTTGATTATAGAAAGAGTTAGATTGTAGAAGACAGAAATATGGTTTCCGAGCTCGTATGGCAAAGTCTAATTCTTTATAGCGTTCATTTGAACGGTATCAAGTAAACTTCACTCAATGTGCTATCCAATACAGTCACAGTTTAACAACTATTCCGCTGCCTTTGTAGTTTGTTCCAATAAACACCTATGTAGCCGTGCGGTTGTGAGCAGGAATTAGAAAACCAGTTGTCTGTTTTAGCGCTTTTGTCGTTTCAACGATGCAAACATTGTTGGGGACCGATAAGAAACGTTTAGTACAAAAGATTGTTGAACCGTATCTCAGCTTTATGCCGATCATATCTTGAATTTTACCGAGTCAGACTACGCGCTATATAATCATACATATATGTATATATATGTACAAACAGAAATAACTGAAGGATCACAGAAGCTGTGGTTGACCCTTTACATGATGTTACCGACCTGATTTTACTGATGAACAACATTACCTTAGCAAAGAACAATAAATATTTAGTCGCCATCATAGTAATGGAACTCCGCTAAACTTGAGTAGATTTTACACTTACCTTCAAAGTTTGCCGACGTAAACAAGCAAAAGACAGGAAGTTTGTTGAAAAGTTCTGCGAACTATGGTCCTTGAACAGTGAGTTACCGGTGCTCATTGAAGGATGCAGTTGGATTTACTGTAGCAGAAGGTTCCGCAACAAAGTTACGGCATCACCGTAATCGCAAACAGTGTAAGCTCCAGAAACGCTCGTGTGTTTGTCTTTCAAAATCTCCGCCTTCTTGTACACAAATTTATGTGTGAAGTTCCGTGCACACAAACAAAAACATTTTCTCAAAGTTCCCCATTTCTCTCACCGTCCTGGTACTGCCTATTCACTGAAATTTTTGAAGTTTATTCCATACTTTACCGTCCCACCGATGATATTCATTACGAACACCAAATCCGTCTAGAACAGCACGACTGATTACGTTATGCGAAACTATTTTCAGTTCTGAACTGCTGTGGAACACGCCAACATACTTTAATTGTTTGTTCTCAGTGTTTAAGTTCCAGTTTTAGAAACCACTGTATACCACGTTTGGCTCCACAACACGTTCGCTTGTCACTAAACAGACAAGGCTTAAGAAAAGCGGATCTAACTAGCTCATGGCTGGAAAGGCACAAAGCTGGTAAAGATTGTTGTACCATGAAGCACATCTTAGTCCAGAGGTTATTCACGAACACGAACTAGAACTTTTAGACTGTTAATAAAGCGCCAGGGGCAATGACTAATAATATTTTAAATCCCAAGACCACTTTACTTTACAAAGGGCCAATCGCACCCACACATAACACCATATGTTGATAACCAAGTTGAATGAATTTAAAATATTCAATACTCAATCTCTACAAAAACCATCTGAGATGTCAATTCTTTGATGTTCCACAACAAGGATCTATGGCAAATGCATAAAGTGTACAGAAACTAGTTCACTCGTTCTAAGCATCATAGAAGATGAAGTTCTACCTAGATATGTCAGAAAACCAAAACGGTTTAAATTTGAAGAGTAGCATTGTATGTTTTATACAAGTTTCAAAAAGTTTCTTATCATAATGTCACAAGATAAAAATAAATGCCCACAGACTGATTAACTTTTTCATAGATGATAGTGAGATTGGCACATTACCAAGTAAAATTACACCAAAAACTTCGCAACACATTGTAGGTTCATACAATATGAGCATCTACTCGTTTCTAGACGACAATATGAATGCGTTACTGTATATTTATCACGGCGTATGTAAATAAACGTAGTGCATCATTCTTATATAGGTTTTGCGTACAAGTAAATTCACTACATGAACTGAACAGAGATGACTTTGGCTACTGATAAGTAATAGCGAATTTGGTTTTTATAAGTTGCGCATCAATAACTTTATTTATTTTTTTGATTTCAATTTGCTGTGACCAAAACGGTTTGAACCGCGACTGCTACTCTTTTGGTCGATTCTAATCATTCCATCAGTAAGAAAGATGTTTTTCAGATTTTCTACTGACTGCTAGGAAATCGCTCAAAAATGGTGAAATTCCGAATGCTGACCGTTGCCGAGGCCAGTTATATCCGATTGCACAACCCTGACCTCTGCGCTTAGATGAATTCCGTGCAGACACCTAATCTTCCTTGACCCATAATCAACCAGGCCCATCAGCAAGAACGGACTGCGTTACCGTAAACGAACTCGTCTGTTCATAAAATCTGGTGACCGTTTTTCCGACTAGCCTCAGTTATTGCTTTTATATTTATTTATGTTTATATATCTATTCAACCTGATAATCAAATACAGAAAACATGTCTTGTTCGCTACTTTGTCCTTTCTCATGACTTCGCATGGTGCATTCGACTGAATTAAATTGAGGAAAGGTCATCGACTGCAGTTAACAAGACAGTTACTGTGTATCCTCTCGGGGAGATTGGGCAGTCAGAGTGTCACTCACGGGCGAATATGGCTGGGTGTTTAAACATGATGATTCAACTCTGCCTAATGTGAGGTCAGTTGCGCGATAGTCAAAATGGTTGCCTCAAGAAAGCGTGGCCAGTTTTCTAGTCTCAGTTTCGTTAAGAAAATGCACTACTGACGAGTTCTAACAAAAACGATACTCGAGTGTAATGTTTCATCTCGAAAGGGACGGACAAAGTTCACGAGTACGCGATGGCTACTATTAACTGTCAGCGATGTGCAGCTTATAAAGTCATTTGATTTTAGCGGTTCGGGTGACTTTCAAAATCAGGTTTAAGTCTAACTCGATAGATGAAGTTTTCGACACTTGAAATAAGTCACCCATCCATATAGGATAAAGACTGTAGACTAACTGACAACAGCAGGAAGAAAAGCACGTATTTCATTCTCACAAGCGGATATAGAAATTTTAACGTAATATTTACAAAGATTCCCTTGAAGGGGAATACAGCACGTACATTTGCAACGGTGTATTTTGTTTGCGGCATACGTTGTATCAGAAACGGAGCTTGGTACCCCAGGACAATATCAGCATCCAAGTTTTCTAAATCCATATCATCTTCATTCCCTGCTTATTCCCGTGTTAGTATTTGACGCGCATTCCCATCAAGTTTTAATCTTGTAGTTCTCAAAATAGCTTCTCTTGTGTTCTTCTTGTACTTAAAAAATCCTACCCCCCCAAAAAAATATTCTCAGACAGGATGGAAAATAACTTACGAGTATTCAATATAAAAAACTAATTCGTCAGCCTTTGCTCGTGACAGTATACCGTGACCATAACGTAAGTGAATAATAATTTACTAAGTTTCACATGAAAAAACCGTGAGGAACAGCTGTTTTCGATGATTTATCATTAGTTCAATGAAAATAAATAGATTCAATGAAATCAAATATTATGTAGACAAGTCACAGGGGTTTAGCAGAATATCACTGGTTCATGTACAACGTTATGAAATTTCTAGGAATCTATAGGCTAATCACTTAGACAGCAAATCACAGTGCTAGTGATGAGTAGGTTGGAATTGCAACTTTGGAGTTCCCAAAATTGATTGAGTGCCGGCTATCAATAGAATGTCTTAAATAAAGTCTGAAGACAAAGGAATGCCGAGAAAGCAAATAGGTGAGTTTATACCCAGTGCAATAAACCTAACGAAAGTTCACTGCCTTCTACTAAAAGTCTATCCGAATGCAAACACGACTAAATCTGAATGGTCCTAATTTGCGTAAACGAACCTCAGGAATTATAGGTGGTAATTAAAGAGCCTTCTACGGAAGTTTTAATTTTGTCATGTCATACCAAAAGTAACAGGTGACAGTCAGAACTACAAGTTCAGGAAAAAGACTAAGAGGTGAACAAGTGCCCATTTGCCCGCTTCATCCACCAAAAATTAATAACTATCTAGATAAATAAAGATATCCCTCAATAAATGTCTATAGTTCGGTTTTCGAAGCAGAGACAAGGGTGAACAAAACAGTCAACGTTTTCCAGTGCCCGTTTTTTGACAAATTAAAGTAATTTTTGATTATCTCAGTGAGAGCAACACTTTGCAGCATGATAATTAGGTTGCCAGAAAGGGATGAACGAGCAGTCGGAACAATCTGGATTCATCGCGGTTCTTTGGTTTCGGTCAATGTAAGGATCACTTTAGTTCCCCGTCATATTTCGTAACAAAAACGACAACTAGTCCTAAGTCCTGATGCGACACCTAACAAAGGTTCAGACCATACAAATAGTGGATTGCTCAATGTTTCATAGACTTTCGCTGATTCAGAGGATTTCAGTTTGAACACGACCCACACTTTATTTCAGCACTCATATTCCGAATTAACCCTACAACCGGCTCACTTCTGAAGAAGGCAACAAAACCGGGTCGCGAACCTATCACAGCACATTAGTAGTGAATGTTCCTTTCCGGTCCAGAATTTTCAATCCTGCCTCGTGCTTACAAAGCCAGTATGTCATCCACGATGCAATAATTTCACAATAGTTATGACCAAGTAATAAAATCCGGAAGCTCAAATACGGCCTCAGGCAAATAACGTTCACCCTATCCCACCTTTTCGGAATTGCCTGGTCCAATACAATCGATAAGCTTTGGTCAGAACTTCTCAGTTATGTCGAAGTTAATCTTTAGTTGAATCAACTGAGCATGATTCAAACCTATCCTAGAAGTTAGAGGGTTTAAATGATTTCGGACCGAACTCCGTTCATACAAGCTTGTGTTCGACAGTTTGGATGCGGTCGCTCATTCCTGTCTATTATGAAATTATGGCTCCATGGTTGACAGGCTGGTTTTGCACGCGTAAGGGTAGGACTAAAAATTCCAGTCCGGAAGAGGATATGCATCACTGGTGAGCTCTCATGGGGGCGCAATTCTGGCCCACTGCTTCCTTTTGAAATAAGCCATCCAAAACGCTAATATGAGTGTGCAGCCTGCGATCAGGTGTGGGCGACGTTCGAGCCGAAACACTCACTGTTTGCTGCTACCTACCAAGGACCAGAAAACGAAGTCGCAACTAGACTAAATAAATGTAATATAGTGCTGATAGTGGTGAACCGACGTATTGGCAGCACCGTGGTGAATTTCTTGGCCAGGTCCACAAAACAAGCGTCATCCAACGGATAGATTTTGATGGGTTTGCAAAGTTTGTGTAGAGGTTTCAGACTGTGTCGGTGGGCTTATGGAGTGCAGATGACGATCCCAAAAAGTATGCGGTTTAGGGATTGTAGGGGACTGAAAACCAGCATTGAATGTAACTGTGTTTGACGGCAGAATGAACAAATATCAGCCTCAATCTGAGCAATCAAGAGCAATGACGAAGGACAAGTCCACCTCACCTGATAACAAGTTCTATACAGTGTCTCGTTAAAGCTCTTTTTACTGAATGGTTGAAACCTTCATGACGACGAATAACAAAATAACATACAAGCAAGTACTGATGCTAACGGAACAATAGAATAGTCCGGGCGATAATGTAGCCACGGTCTCTTGGTTTTTCTCCTAAAATAGCGTTGACACCAGTAAGAGCAGTTCGAGGCTTTGATGTGTTATGTAATGGCGTTCAGATATGTGGTGTATCTATAGTCAACTGAATATGAAAACAAAGTCTTGGTGAGTAGCCAGAAATCAGGCAGGCGTTCTTCGAAGCATGTACCACACGATGTTTGAATCAATCGTTAACGGTGAGAGGAAAACGGTTAATGGACGAACTCACATTGATTTCTACCAGGATTTTAGTCCGTTTGGTCGTTTTCCATCAACTTTTTTCATAACTCTGCTAAAAGAGAAACTGATGATCAACAGCAGTCATCTTGTCAGACTTGCTAAGTCGCATATCGAACTGGCCTGTGAGACCCAACCGGGCTTTATTGATATGTCAACTGTTATTATTCTTGTATGCTATATATATAAGCTCAAGAATTTCAGCAAAGATTTCACCAAGAAAACCGTAGTAAAAACGATACGGAGTCCCCGGTGTTTGTTGGATCTTGCCACCGACATACATAAGTTTCCAAGTAATGACTTTAAACATGTTTACAACCTGTCAAGTAAACAGTTCACATAAGCGTAGCTACAGGCAGGTCCTCTGGGATTGAAGTGCAAAATTTTGCCTGAGAAAGCCATCCACTCAGTATAAAAATTTACACCATAGTTAAAAAAGTTGCTGCGGAGTAGTTTCTAGTTAAGATAATTTGTTTCACCTAAGTCTCTATCGTTATCTATCTACAGTATGCTTGTTCACTTCCTAAAAATTATGAGGCTATTGAACGGATGAAGCAAAAGCAATATGTGACTTTTCTGAGAATGAACAAGGACGAAGTAACATTCTCGACTGGTACCGATTAAATGATGAAAATGCGTACCCTCTTGCCTGATGGAGTAAAGTTCACAGTTGACCCCAAGCCAAACAAAAACGTTTTAATGGAAACGCTTATCCAGAAAGCTGCAGATGTTTTCAATGCATGGCTTCATAAATGAGTGGGATTATAGCCAAATAAAGCCGAACGGGACTAATAGATCTAGAATGAGAAGAACATATAAATCACACACAGTCGGTGTTTCTTTAAGATCTATCCCTGTCATGAATGATCCAGGATACTGAGAAATCGTTCGGCGGCTAGTTCAGCTTCTTAAATTCATTCGTAAAACCCACGGCCCCCGTTTCGTGAAGGACTTTTCTAAGTTGTGTGATATATTGCGGACTGTTACGACGAGTTCTCCACAGAAAATTAAAGAGCTGGCGTTGATTTACCTGTTACAAACTTTCCTTTAAACGAAGTATTTTAATATTTAGGTAACTTTAATTTGTTACGTAATAATTCTTCATCTATTTTCGTCAACCATCTTGAAGAATTATTCCCTATGTGTTAGGAAAATAGTTGATTTGAATTCAAAGAATGTGCACATAAGCAAGCTGATGCTATAGTAATGAACATCCCGCTGTTATTTTATGGGTTGGTCGAAGATGGATTATTTGAGTGTATTCGCCGTTCTTTAATCTATAAACGGAATACGAATAACCCTTTAATATTTACCGTTTTTGAACAGTTCGTAATTCGAACCATCGTGATCTTTTTATCATTCATGAAGCAGAGTCGGATGACTGGATATCACACTTAGATATTCTTATTTCCAGGAATAGACGGTATACTTGGCAGATCTGTTCATCGAAAAGCCACACGGAATGGCAGTGCTTACAGATCTCATCATTTGCTCCTGTGGGTTAAAATCATGGCCCACTGAGAACTTTTTTATCAAGCAGTGAAACTAACAACAATCGAAGGCTTAAAATCTGAAGAAGAGCTCAAGAGAAACGTATTGTTTGCAAATGGGTTTCCGATCATCTTTTGAAATTCATTGCAAACAGCTAGTGGTCAAGTCTTACTAAAGATCAGAGCCAAATGAAAGTGTTTTCACCAGTCTTCATTTCATGGGAGACCGC
>LUCH01000246.1:236208-265055 GCA_013368495.1 Paragonimus heterotremus | reverse complement strand
ATCCTGCAAACAAAAAGAAATAGTATGAATAACGTATAGACAAAGATACTGGGAATGTTGTCATACAAGTTTCACCATCAAATATGTTGGTGTTCTTGTTGAAATGCAAAGCAAACACAGTATGATCGTATATTCCCTTTTCGGTCATATCTTTGAAACGCCGTAAAATGAAGCACTTTCAGACTATAAGATGACGTATTTCATTTCGAAAATGGCAATGATTGCGTTTATAAGACATGAAAAAGTGAGCTAACGCCGATAATGAGACATTTTCGCGAAAATGATGGGAAAATTGTTCATCACCAAGCCAATACTTTTGGGACTTATTCGATGTATTTCAATTTTCCCATTAATGCCGCTTACTTACAATTGATGCACCGTAAGTACTTTGCCTGAAATTCCGATTTTAAAATATCGTAAAATATTTAAAAATTGAGGATTTGCGCCAAAAGGGCCGTTTTGCCCTGTGAACGGCCTACAAGGTGAATCGCGTGAAACGCATAACTTTCTGTCTTTCAATATGACATTCAACGGGATTAAAAATGATTAGTACCATATGCCCCAAACACATCAAACATAAGTTTCTCATCAAATCACTCATGTATTCGTTCTTCTTGTTATGCGTGTTAAAATTCATTCGGAAGGCGTAGCTACTAGTGAGAGCGCATACTGCAGACTCAGACACCGTTCACAGCCTGAGACAAGCGGGTCCAGCAGCTACTAGTCTGAAGGTGCACTGCACTCTCAACCACGAGAGACACAACAGGGAAACTTGTCAATTCATGAAAATGCATTTGAAGCTCATACTTCTAAAAGACATATCTCATTATTGCCTAGATTCGGGAAAACAGCTGAGCAGTTATACCAATTTACATCTTACAAGGTGACCCCTAGCCCCAAAATCACGTTCATACCAAAAATTATGAGATCTGAGAGTGGAGAATGGGAAAGTCGAAGGGAGTCGCCATTATTTGACGTGGATGACCTTGAAAAATTGTGCGGGAAGTTTTGTTAAGATGCGGGGATTCGGAAAACCACGGGCTTTGCAGAAACTTGGGCAAGCATCTGGACAGGACTTCGTTGATTGCCCAAAGTCGAAGAACTTTTACAGATATTTCAAACTGTCCAGCCAACACGAAATTCCGGGTATCCGGACATTATGGGGTGTTTTTGGGTTATATGTATTTGTGTAGTCAGGAATGGAAAGCAGAGTTATGTGATCAATCTTGTTTATGGCAATGGAGGTTGATTTCGCTGAGTTTTGTTGGATCGATTCTGAGACAGCTTTTTTGGTGTGATTAGTTGTGAACGTGTGGCGCTACATTTTGCCACGTTCCCTAAATAAGCCGCATTAATCATCTTTATTCCTACTTCAGCTATTGCTACCACTGCCTTTACTGTTATTCACTCTGAGTGACGTGTATTTCTAATTGCCAAAGTTGAACATCTTCCTTTTATCTTCCCCGCGTGAGTAAATTATAATTCCTCTCATTTCCGAATCTACGAAGAGTCGTTTTAAATTGATTTAGCCAGTGATTTTTTCTGAGTGAGCTCAATTCCGTTTTATCACCTTTCATAACTGAATGTAGCCTAGCTGTTAATTTTGTTATACGAACATATTCTCCGCCCAGCTTCTACGCATTTTTCACCTCCGAGGCGAGAGGTTTAATTTTCTTGTACGTTCATCAGTTAACATCGTACTCAATCCGGCCGTTGCAACCGCGTCCTCACCAGCCGTTTGAAGATGAATTATCCTCTCTACCGTTGAATATTGAGAAGGGCGTTTGTTGGTTCATAAGACTGCGCACAGCTCGATGTGGGATTGAATCGCTAGCGAACGACTCAATAGCTTGTTTACTGTTCATTTGCAGCAGCTCAAATTATAGCCTCGGAAACAGGGGGTTCACTTTGAGGCTTTCAAAGCTCAGAGAATTGCGCTCAATATTTCCCTGGCAAATTATTTCCATATTTGAAACAACCTCCCGTGTGCATTTACAGCACGTGGGGATATGGGCTGAATTAAAGGGAGCTTAGTTACTTCTCCAACGTTAACGGACTTCATGTCTATTTTCAAACTATGCTTGCCTGAAGAAGACATCCTTGAAAACGGACCTAATAACAATCGAGTGAAAGCCCTCTGTGTCGTGCAATAATACTCCATGTACCCTCCGAAGTGGTCCGAGCTATTACTTTCATCATTGGATGTATTGGTGTAAATTTCGGAGCTTGTGAATGCCTCGAAGCTGAAAGATGTATACGTTTCTGCTTACAGCGTGCAAGTGACCAAGGGACCGTGGTTACGGACGGTACTTATGGGTACGCCTGTTCGTAATAAACCGATAATTCTGGTGAGTTGTTACATCATGCATAATGGGAGCTAGCTTAATGTGGTTGTTGATCACTATGTCAACGTTATGCACGCCGAAGCTGAAGGGAAAACAAAAATGCAAAAATAACATACTTGACCTGTGTATTTTTTAACGTTTGTATGAAAACTCCACGCTGTCAGTTGTGGTCCTTCTTTTATTTTAGACCCTCCTTGTTACCCGCCTAGCAATCTCTGTGTCAGTCGACACCCATTTCAACCTATATACCAGCCTGATGGAGCAAAGTGATATAAAATTTTGATAACAGTCATATACTGTAGGATTGTAGTGAGATCACCTTTAATGTCCCCGAAATCCTAAACTCCTTGAGGGGTGAGAGTTGCCTTACCGGTACCACTGTGTCTGCTCACATTATCTTGTGGACGTAAATTTACTACACACCACTAACATCAGAGTTAGTGGGTTGGTGTGAGTACCTCAGCCGTAATCACGCAGCCGCCCTCCAGCTCAGGGCACAAGGCATAAACACACCAGGCCAAGTCACCATCCCGATTTCGTTCATTATCCATAACGCTGCGGAAAGCAAAACCACGTCGCCCAACCAGAAAGAAGTTGATGGTCAGTTGCAGTGGAGATCCCTTTGTGACCTACGTATGCTAAGCATAAAAGATAAACCAACACTATGCAGGCTTCGCAAGCCTCGGCAAGACGGAAGCCTCCGGCCAATCTGTGTCACGTTCGGCCAGACCGAACACGTCCGGGAGGTTCTGTTAACAACATTTTTCTTGCCCGGATTCAACGATTCTTTTTTATGAGCGAGACCTGACTTCCCTCGGGTTATCAGGGAGACTCGACGAACGTCATGTAGCAACCTGCAGAATTCCAAGTATTGTCTACCGTGTGGTTTAGTGGTACACCGCGCACAGGGGCTGAAGGATGCGGATGTGTTGCACACGCACAAAAACGACATTGACCAGTGGTAGTTTATCACAGCCAAACTAAACCTGGCCGGAGGCGAAGGTGGAACACGGTCTGTCCAACGCTTCCCGCGCCCAGTAAACCTGGGTCCCATCTCAGCCAGTTGACTCTTGCGAATCACCCTCTTCACAAAAGACGTTGTCCACTGTGCTTCACAGGCGGTATACGCTAAAAATCAGCCTCCCAAACAAGTCACGACTTCACGCAGATAAAGCGAAGTCTGACTATGAAAGGCCCTTCTTAGTATACACCTCTTGGCGGCAAGTGCGGTAAAGATGACCAAGAGGCCGGAGGTCATCAACAGCCCACCGCCTCCCGCACAGACAAAAACTTGGTACAGCCGACCTCAAAAGGGCCGGCCTAGTTCAGGTAGTACCCGTTACACATCTGAAGATGGACTATTCAAGATAAAGGCACGCAGATATACGCATCTGGCTGGTGGTATATGTTTACTACTATTCCTTCTTTAAAGAACAGATTACAGGAGTTGCGACAGATTGTCAACTCAGAGAAGCCCAAGGTCGTAGGTGTGACGGGGACATGTCTAACGCAAGACATACCCGATCACGAGATAGAACGTCCTGGTCATACTATCTTCCACAAGGATCGGCTAGCAAGCGGAGGTGGAGGCGTAGCGATATACGGTGGTGCTGAATTGCGCGCAGCCATAAACAAAGACCCAACCCCGCTTTCACTTGAAGGGTCCTTGTGGATAAATATTAGGACACCTCACTTATCGCAAGTCATTTTCGGCATAATATATCGTGCTCCGTCCACAGCCTCTGAAGGGGATGAAAGAATGCACAGTGCCATTAGACGGGCCACCACAATCCTCGGACATCGCACCATTGTTCTAGGGGACTTCAACCTCCCGCATGCAGGTCTCTTCAAAGGACTAACATCTGGTGTTGCGGCCACGAAATTCTACCACCTTGTGCAGGAAGCAGGGCTCACCGAGCATATCACTCAACCCACAAGATGAAGAGAACGTCATAGACCATCCCGACTAGCACATGGTGTTAACTACTGAACCCCATATGGTGTGTACAGTCGAAGTTTGTACGCCGTTAGGTGCAAGCGACCATGTCACAATCAGTTTTCGCCTAATACGCTAGTTCACTATCACCCGCCCTTTACTGTCGGCTCGGCGTATATTCAGACGAGCCAACTTTCGAAAGATGCGGGAATATAGCACGGCAGACGAACATCTAGAGCGTATTATGTTACATCTGGATACCGCGATAACTAGTTCAGTATCACCTTACACTACACGCATTGTCTGCGAGTCGTCCTGGTTCGGACCATCGACCAAGCTTCTAATGGAAGAGAAGCGGGACCTGTGGGATGCATTCCTCCTCAAAAGAGATGGCGCCCCGCACCTAGCATACAGATGCCGTCGTAATCAATGCGCAACGGCTGAACGTGCCAACCGCATGGCTGCCCAAGTATCGCTCACGAGATCCGCCGCTGATTGCCTCAATAGATTCATCGGGCGCTTGGCCTCCATGAGCAGACCGAAGGCTGCCATATCCTCTCTCGTGGGACTTCCACGAATCTCTACCTCTAACTACGAGGCAGCTGGGATATTACGTGCTCAGTATGCATCTGTATCAGTAACTTCGCTGTGACGAAACCATGCGTCACGGTTTTCAACCTTGATCGCGCCTCGGATTCATCCCCTAACTTCATCCCAGCCAACGTGCGCGCCAGGGTATTCCTGCTGCGCGTTGATAAGTCGTCGGGGCTCGACGAGATACCCCACAAATGTTGAAAGAATGCGCAGCTGAGCTGGCGGAACCGCTTGCTCGTTTGTTTCAACGCATATTATACTGATTGTATCCTAGCCACTTGGAAGCACAGCGTCCTCTCCCATCTACAAGGGTGGGGATCGAACGAACGCCAGTAACTCCAGACCGATCGCTCCACTACCAACCATGTCAAAGGTAATGGACAACACAGTAAAATATTTCGTAAGAAGCTATTTAGATACTCACTCACCGATGGTGGCGGAGCCACACGGCTTCAGAAACAGTCACTCATGCTGGACCAACCTATTGATTGCCGCCGACTCGTGGACAAAGACTACCGAAGAGCACCCGCTACTTGTTGCTGTGTTTCTACACTTCACGAAAGCGCTGGATAAAGTTGATCTCAGTATTCTGCTGGACAAATTGGCTGATATGGGCCCACGCAGTGCGGTCTGTTTCTGGTTCAAACAATACCTATCCAGTCGCACATACACAGGTAGATTCAATGGTGAGCTACCCAGGCCAATGAACGCTATAACCGATGTACCATAAGGCCTGATACTGAGTCCCTGGTATTCCCAGCCTACGTTAACGATCTCTCAGGTGTGAGGAACCCTATCGTCGTGGTGTACGCTGATGATAAGGAACTGTGGTGTGTCGTGTACAGCTTTGAAGACGCAGAAGACTTTCAAAGAGACATAGTTGCCCTGCATCTATGGTCCGTAAAAAATCGATTGTCCTTCAACACATCTAAATCAAAGACTGGGCAAGTTCGTCATCACAACACTAGAACACATCGCATCGGTGGCGTTACCCTATCCGCTGTGTTCCAGAAGTGCGGCCTAGGTGCCGACTTTACGTTAGACCTCTTCCCTAGTATAAGTTTCATGTTATTGGTGAAGAAAGCTAGCATCAGGCTAGCTGTGCTTAGTAGGATCTTCGAGAATTTCCCAGCCGACAGCTTCTCACGTATCTACGGCACACTGTTAGGGCAAATGCTTGAAGCCAACATTCAGACATATGTGCTATACTGGAAGAAAGACATCACTGCTCTAGAAGCTATCCAGTGACTAGCCACTAGGCGGGTCGAGGGTCTAATTTTCTCGTAGTGCGAAGATCGTGTGTTGAAGCTGGAACTATTCCCTCCTATTCTACAGACGTCCAAGGGGTACCTTATACTGGCATACAAAATCTTATGCTGCCCAAGTCACCCCAACAAAAATCTTTGTGCACTCACTGATACAGTGAATCTCTGGGGCCATGACTACAGGATTTCCATATCACTTAGTAGACTTTTATGCAGACGGCATAGTTATGCTGTCCGAGTATGTCCGGCATGGAACACTTCCGGCGACGGCTGTCATGGGAACGTCAGTCGACGCATCCGAAAGACAACTAGATGACTGCATTATCCCAAGATGGCCGTTGATAGTCGGACACGTATAGCCTCACATACCTTCATTGTTGTCATTCCCTACCTTCTTCTTTTCTCATTTTTTTGAACCTGCTTCGTGTAGTCTTAGCTTTCTTTTGTTATACAACAAAACGGTGCAACCTCTCTAGGTGCCCGGCTGTTGCTAGAACACACCACACATACTCCCACCATTTCAGCACTTCACGTGGTTGCCGCGGGCGGAGATACAAACTGTTGTGGAACCACAGACCCCGTACTACTGAATCTTACCGGAGTATCTCGAGGCGGGGATACTACACAAGTTATGTGCCTCCGGTCCCGCAAGAAACCCTTGGAACCAGTAATGATTGTGAATAATCTGGAAGCGGTATGTTCCACTGCCAGAACATGAATGTTTTCCGCGATGCTAGTTCCGAGGTTTGCAGACCCAAGGTTTTCCCAGCCTTATATTGAATAATATATATTTCTCAACGCATTTGTGAGAAGCACACTCCAGGGTGCGCGATCATGACAGATAATTACATGCGATACAAATCAACAAATGGATATACAACAAGACAAACATGAAACCTGGTGACAACTAAAGACGTGGTCAAAGGGAAAATAGTAACAGTTTACAGCGTTCAATTTACACACAAGAAAAGAAGATAGTTCGTCTGTTCCACAGGTTTAGTCCCAAAAATAAGATGTTGCACTAATTTATCTTTTACGAGGTTAAGTAAAGACGACTTTCCAACTATCTCAAGGTCACCTTGGGAAATACGTGCAAATGTATCTTCGAAGGATTTCGCCGTTATTTGACGGAGCTTCGAGCGGAAAAATGTTGATGTAATTCGGTTTGGACGAGGGAGGACAGGAAATTCCGAAAACCAGCATAGAATTGAGCAGACTTCAGAGCGGGACCGCGGTGACCGCTGGGAAGCGTTGAAAAGTTGAAAGTGTCACTGATCGCTCGGCTAATATGAAGTTTTGGGTTCCCATTCATCGCGAAAATTCTCTTTGCATTATGAGTGCCCGTGCGAATAAGAAAAGGAGCGCAATGTCATGTATTAAATGAGAAAATGTGAAGTAATCACGCGTAATATGAAGATTAATGTGAAGTTATATTTTTTGACAAAAAGTTTACGCGATACTAATATTTTTGTGTTTTTCCAATAAAGTGTATAACATTGGCGCATCCGAAGTCTCAGTGAGAAGAAGGTGAATCTGCAAACAAACTTTATTTATTTACTCACCGTTCACAAGCGGATTTCAACGTCAGGAATAAGGGCGCTAGGAAAATGGACGTGAGAGCACCTTCAGCACAACCGCATGGCAGCTGTAACGTTTTCTACACTATTTTCTATTTCATAATTCTGATTATTATTCACACGTTTCACTCACCTCAACTTCTCATGTACAGCTAACATTTAACACCCACTTAATCGAACTAATCAATAGTCAGAAATACAACTCACTCACACTTCTCGGTTCGCGAGCCTTGCGTTCTCTCTGCGTCCAGTACCGCTAGTAAAAACACATTTTTGGAGAATTAGGAGTTGACCGAATCAACCGGCTAGTGTGGCGAAATTTTCTCATTTATCTGCCTACGGAATTAATCTATCGGTCGTCCAACGAATCTCATCTCTGGCGCTGTCTTCCTATCTAGTAGTGGTCTGTTAAACCTAACGGACTTTGACTTATCAGTGAGTTGTTCGTATTTTACCGATATATCTCCCGTTTAATTTGTACGTCTATCTTTGGGCCTATCCATAACTGTTACGACTATTCTTTGATACTACCATATTTTGGTTATTTTTATCATTTGACTGATTAAACCACTACACAGCCGCCAGAGAGGACGTATGTCAGCGGAAATCCCAACTGGATTTCAGGATTCAAACAAGTATCAGCATGGTTGGGCGGCGTTCCCAACGGTTGTAGCTAAAACACTATTATCCTAGTGAATGTGGTCTACAATGTTGGGGATGGCGCGGATTCCTTATACAGCTGCGAGCAAACATGTGATACTTACGCCAACTCACTAACCTTGATGTTAGTGGTTTGTAGTAAATTTACATTCACGGGGCAATGTGAACCGGCGCGGTGGTACTGGCAAGTCAACTGTCACGTCGCAGGGAGTTTAGGATTTTAGGGACGCCGAAGGTGATCTCACTACATGTTCCCGTCCTTCGTCGCCTAAGCCGATTTATCTCAACGTTTTTGACGCTATTTATTTCGGATAATGGCAAAATCTTTTGAAGATATACTTGTTAGTATTTGAAATGGCAGCTCGCACGTAAGCTAATTAAAAGTAAACTGATGTTATGCCGCAACTTTTCGACTGAATCTATGGAACAAGCAAATTGTCTCCCGTCTTGCTTACTGTATCAAAGTTTTGTATACTGCAGTCCTGTTCTCTCTGCTTACCCTTTGTTGCTGGAAGATTTCTTGTTCGTCGTATTACAAGATTATTTTTCATCTCCCCCCCTGTAACTATCTGCAATGATCGCACACATACAAGCGTGCTTCTCACAGATTCGTTGAGAAGTATACAGCATTTTATGGACCTGACTTGGATGTAGGTGTTTGTCGTTAGGGTGTGAATTTCATTTATCAAGGCTCATTTGATAACTCCGTGCCATTTTTCACACAAATATTTAAGTTGTCCATGAATTTGTTGCACGCGTACGCGCCCCCAACACTGCCAATTTTTGCCAGACCCTAGAGTGATTCATCTGTTGATATCATTCAACAAAGTGAGTTCATTTACAAATGTGCACGTAGTCATCCTGCAGATATCAAACTCAAACACGATGATGCCCTAGTAGCACGACCGTTCGCTGAGTGATATCCAAGCGTTCCCCAAGCGTTCCCTGAGCGGTCCCCCTGTGATCTTCGAGAGCGTTAAGAAGAAACTTTGTGAACTCTCGGGGAACGGTTGGGAGAAAAATTGCGCGCGGCCTTATGATAGAATTAAATTGAATACTACCTACATTTTAAGTGCCTAATATACCAAGCCAAAGTTGAAATTACCATCTGCCATCAAAGCCATACACACTCTTCCGGCTTGCTCGCGCGCTCGACTGTCGGATCCTCAGCCTTCCTAGATGCTTCTGCATATTGGTGTCGTTTAGCGATGATCGAGACCAACTATAATTATCGTGTAATATATCTTCGGTCTCCACAATTATCGGTAATCCTAGCTCGAGTCTGGTATTGTTGCATGTACCTGAGAAAGCGTTGATTTAGTGGAGGTACGCACCAAACCTGCAAAAAACGGTTTTTGGCATGCATTAGAAGTGGAATATCTCAACTAATAAAGAAGACACAACAGTAACTCGTTGGAACAATCTTCAAGAGAACTTACAATTGTTTCAGAAAACGAAGAGTTCATTCATTAATGTATTCAGAATGATGTTGGAAATTTCACTAAACCTGTGCGACATTCACCTCTTGCAAAAAACAAGTTTTTGTCACGCGTCAGAAGTGGAATATCTCGGCTAATAGGCAGTCTGGTGGAGATGTTAGTTGTTTCAGAAAATGAAGGATTCACACATGTTTGCATCTGGTTGGATGTCGTTCATCACGCGTTACTGGCGTGTTATACGGAAGTATCCGCGCACACTACACACAACCGATTATTCGACTGCCCTGGGAAAAATCATCAGGTATATGAACATGTAAAATTTATATCAAAAGCAATACGTACACCATGAACGTTGTCATCATTTTCAATAATAAACCTTTGGATGTGAATGTCGAAACATCCGCGTTGTTGTCGTTAGTTTTTCTCACTGCTCTCAACCTAGCCTTCTGGACTCACCTATGAATGGTCCTCTTAACGTCTGCGTGCGATAATCCGGGAAATCCCTCCTTCATGACGGATCGTGCATTGTAGAGTTGATGGTTGGTTTCGGTGTTACACATCAACAATAGCTGTAGCCAGCGGTGCACAGGCAACCGATACTCAATCGTGTGTCAAAGACTTTGGGCAGCCGGCATACTGGGAGCTCTCACGAATCCGCGTAATGTTCTCATGTACGACCCAAATGGAAACACTGAATAAGAGTCTAGCGGGCCATGCAGTCTAACATCTGCACAACGATGGGTGATACAGTGGAAGTCGAACGCGAACTCGGATACTCCACAGGGGCCGGCGAACTGAACCAATGTTTTCTGCAACACTGATCCCACATAATAAACATTGTGCGGACACCACTTTGGGCAACGTAGCAAGTAAATGCAAACGGAGAAGTTTAGGAGGTTTTCATACATTTCGTCCTCCACTGTTCTTTCCAAAGCCACAGGACCGACGTACAATAGGAGCTGAAGAAATTCCGTGGCTTTTCAACGGTCGCAATCCACAACGGACCGACACTTCCTGGGGAGCTCTAACGTCAAGGCACCTCTAAGTCCGTTCATTCAGCTGTTCGGCTGAATCATTTGGGATGATCCCAGACGAATTCTTTTTTCACTTAAACCAGCTCTACACAAGTTCACGAGAAGCCTCATCACTCCCAGGCAAACCACTTGCACGTAATCTATGAGGAACAGGTTATCAAGTACACGTGTAATCCGTCAAAAGGAGACTGACCAACATGATGTTCTTGTTGGTGTCAGGTCCTGAAGTTGATGTACGTCGGTAGGCGACATGTGCTTGGTGGGAACACTATTTTCCAGTTAGTGTACACTGCTGCTGTACATTTTTCGCAACAGTAATAACGTCTGTGGCTTTTCGCCTGAAGAATGAAAGCTCCAGCAGGTGCATCACCAATTATACAATCCAAAGCCACTTGCATATAACGATTATACATTGATAGCATTGAACCGTCCCTCAATCTCCTCAACAAGTATTCACTCAAATGATCACGGTATTCGTCGACACTCAAAATTTTAGATAAACCACAGAATAATCCCACGACAAACACATGTGCTGAAGGGGCTGTCAATCTTCTCAGTATGGGCCATATTTGCGAGCGTGAACCGCTGGAATGGGTAACGTTGTCGACGTGCACCTGAAGTCGGAGCACTTGCAAGTCATTCGTCAATCGCCCATGTATAGCATGGTCTATGCAATCATTCAAACCGCACTGAACATACTCATCGCCCTCAATGAACGTAGAAGCACACCCCCGTGGTGTTCTCAACAGATTGGGTGCATCCAACGACAACTCGGATGATATTTCCAACAAGTGACGGAGCCTAATACAAACAGATTTCAAAGACAAACGAGCCTCAACGGCGATCGGGCGAACAATTTCCGTGAACATCCTCATCCTCTTGTTGGTACCGATGACGTTGTTTTCTGAAGCAATGATGATAATAGTGTTTAATGACTTGGTTACATACATGCATCCTGCACCGTAGAAGGGGTCCTTGTGATCACTACTGGATTGACAACCGAATTTGGAGACTGCAGAACGGGACCCGCGGACCTTCCGTCTGCAAGTAAAACTTCCTCAACAGTTTCCACAAAACCCGGAGTGGTTTCAAGAGAACGTTCATCTATGTTCGTTAGTTTACATCGCAGCAGTTACTTACCTAAATAGTGTTGCAGAACGAGGACCGCGTCTGAGTCTTCCAAACAGCGGTGGTTGTCAGGTTTTTACAGTTGCTTCGGGAACGTTCTCCACGAGTTAATTTAGCCAAACCGTAGACGTGAGCACGTGAACAACCACGCGGCATATTTAATGCCTTAGAGATTATTTCACACTTAACAGAGGGAACGACATGGCTGAAAGTATTCACTGTTCGCATCAAAAATTATGTGCAAGGGTTCGATTAAACAAATTTGACACGGGGGGTGTGAGTGCACCAATAGGTTTTTGAATAGGAAAACAGTTTGTACTTCTTTTTATTAACAGTTGCGCTTGCAAAATTACATGTGAAAGTATATCTATCTCATGTCGGTGAATGTTCCTTCTGGAACAATCAAAGATCATTCAGGAAACGACTGTGTTGAAGTATGCTACTAGACTGAAAACTTCATATGATAAACCTACCCCGTCATCCGAATGAACCACTGTGAACTGACAACTGCATGCTAAACTTAAACAAGCCGTCGGAAGTGTGGACCAATTTGTACAAAGGCTTCAAGCACATAGTTGGTATTAAACTTCGCTAGCTCTCGGAGACTTCGTTGTTGCTTGGCGCAACTCGTAAAGTGTTGATTTTGTTAAGGTTTGTTGCATTATTTTGAGATTGCTGTGCCTTGTTTGATCAGTGTTGAAGGGTGGCCCTATCTTTCTTCATTTTTCTAAGAATAAACGGTACCAATCATTTTATTCTTACACCAACTACTATAACCGTTTCTTTTACTCTTATTCAGTCTGACCCCTGTACATTTCTAAATGTCAAAATAAGACATTATTCTTCCATGTTCTTTCTTGAGTAGCTTATAATTCTTACCATTTCTCAATGCTTGAACAGTCACTTAGCTCCAACCCGACCAATTACCATTTGTTTGAGTGAACTCAATTCCGTTTTATCGTCCCCCATTACTGAGCGGTGCCTGGTTGTCAGAGTTGTTGTACCGGCACATTCTTTGTTTGATTTGCGAGGATATTTCACATTCGAGGTATGATATTTAATTTTCATGTACATCGATTCCATTAGTACCGTATTAAATCCAGTTTTCACGAGCGTATTCTCATTAACCGTTTCGAAGATAGATTATCTTCTCTACCGTTGGATATTGAGAAAGACATTTCTGGATTAACCGATTACGCGTAACTCGTTGTGAACCTTGAATCGTTAGCGAACGATTCAATATAAAGTAAGACACATGGTGTCTCGACCCCACCTGACAGAGAGAAAACAAGAGCAAACGCAAGACCGCGAGCAGTATCTCTATCATCAACGAACGCAACGATATTGTTAACGGTACGAAAACCAGAGCTCAAAAATCGGAACGCAAATTTCGCAACTTAGAACCCCCCCCAACAAGTAAGGAAAAAGATGGCCTTCAAACGAGCTTTATTTACTGCTCAGCCTGAAGGCGAAATAGCGGATCATAGCAACTGTATTTATAGGCTCTTGGTGACCTTGGACGTAGGTCGCCGAATGGACCAATCAGGAGCGAGCGCAGCTTCACATATGTACGAGAATTCTGGCGGGCGTTCAAATTCCCAGAAAATGAAGGAATCCATTTTCCACGCATGCGTGGCAAATTTTTGGGAAAATGTGCCTTTTCCCAACACCTGCGTGGAGCAGTTATAAGTGTTTAACCATGGGGCTCATTGTGGTCTATCTCGTGAAGTAAGGCAAACGGGTGGAACGCACGTTTTAAGGAGACGATAATTTTCATTCTTTAGGACATTTAATTCTATTATATCGAAACATGCGATCTGTTGTTAAGCACAGTTTTAAAATGTCGTTAAATTTCGAATTAATTGTCACGCCATTGAACATGTGGCATTCTCCTGCTTATGTCACTGGAATGTTGAAACAAAACATTTCCAACAACAAATTTGCGCGATTTTCCAACTTGTAACACGCCACAATTTTGTAATAACCACGGTAACTTAAGCACCACAACTATACCAGAGAATTCATAGATACTTTTGATCTGCCAATTGGATGCAACCATATCTTCTGCAATATGCTCTGAATGAAGTGCGCGTTTGATAAAACAGTATCAGAACATGCGCACTCGACGCATTTGGGTTCTCCGCGGCCAGCACAAATGACCCTATTGATAGGTAATTTTTTGGGGAAATTACCCTAAAAATTACCCGTTTTCCCGGCGTGGTTAATTGAGACAAGCAAAATCAACGTGAATAAGAAAACCGGACTTCAAACTGAATTTACAAAGAGTTCGTTACATTTTCTTTCATGATTATCGCCTGCCTCTTGATGCACAATTTGTTTAAATGGTGGCAAGAATATGCAATGGCCGGTGGGCGCCACTTTGGAAGTTGTTTTATTGTCTGATGGTAGACGAGTAGTTCCTTCTCCGTTTTCTCCGAGTGCACCTCCCGCGTGCATTAACAACTATGTAAGGTGTTTATGTTTGAAGATAATTTTTATTTCAACAGTAAATAACGATATCACTGTTGGGAGGTAGGCCGTCGAACGCTGATGTTTGGGGAGGTTATACGCCTGGACTGGGTTAGTGGCGCACGGTGAATGGCGCGCGCTTCACAGTCTACCAGATAAATGTTCGTGGACTATTTTTGCATGCCCTAATTTCGTATCTACCCACTTTTGTATATACCTGCGTAGCAAAATGGTACGGGGCCCACGCAGGTCTCGCGCAGACAACGGTAAGCAAGAGAAAAAATTGCGAGCGAAGCATTTTGGCCTTTCTAAAGCCGGCGACTTTATTCACAACAATTTCGACATTTGTTTGCAACGCTTAGGAAGCTTTCCGTCTTCTCTGAACTAATTTTCAAAGGAAATCCGCTGGAGAAATGGGAATTATAATTTCCAGAATACATATATACTGTCTTTTACATTCTTCATCAGGCTCGTCCAAATATTCCGGAAACAAATTTGTCCACCAGACCAGTTAAATACCATTCCTCAACAACTCTATTCCTCCCATAGCGCCCATGGACAATCAAAACAGAAAAAATACAGCGAAAAATTATGTATAAGGTGAAGTTGCAAGAACGAAGCGGAAATAGCATATCTCCGTAGATAATTGAGATATTCTTTCTAGGCATTCCGAAAGTACTGCACATATTTGCCAGCTCATATCAAGTAACCAGAATATGCTCTCCTGAACTCGTAGAAAATTCTAACGTGAACCATAATAATGCAAGTTATGTGCGTTTGGAATTCTATAACTCCGTGAATACATCAGGTAGATTGAAAGCACAACAACGATCTGAAAGTACTCCTTCTATATTTTGCACTGGAATGTACGAAACATGTTACTTATATGCATAATCTGGAGTACAAGCAAAAACGTCCAACTTCCTCCGCACCTACCTCAAGGATTGCTACATCGCAGCCATAAGAAAATGTCTGAAGCTATGACTGAGCTTAAAAAAATCACTAAATTTGGTGGAAATAATGGCCAACTTTTCAGACTGGAAGTAAATGACTTTTGCTTCTATCATAATGATTTCGCTGGATTATTGTTTTCACCATTTTACTCAGTGCCAGCCGAAACCCTGTGATGGTCCCAGAAATGCAGAAACGAAGTAATTAATTTAGCTTAACTCCAGAACTAACTCCGACTCAATAGTACTGACGACGGAACTAAGCGAAGCAAATATTTTATTTCTCCAGCACAACTGTACAGCTTATTATCAACAACGTAATAAAACAAGTGTTGAGAAATAGGTTTAGTGACAATCCCCACAAACCCGCACGATACCGACATATCAGGACAGACAGTGCGCTACGTGGGGCTCATACACATTATTTGTCGGTCTCGTGGCGATTATGCAATTAATTTGATTATTCTGTTATTGTACTGGACAAGTGGGTACGCGCTTGACGCTCGTCCATCAACAATTAGGAATGGCTTTCTGGAACAGCAGTCAAAACGTTGTCCCAACAGACATCAAAAGAGAAGAACGCGGTACAGTATGAAAACAAAACATATTTCCAATAATGTTAGGTAATAAGATAAGTAAATAGCTCTTACCTAGTCTGGGACCAACGGCAACAACCAAAAGAAGAGAGAAAAGAACCCGGGGTGCCATCCAACCCAGTAAGCAACATTCGGAAGCACGCCAAGTGAAAATTGCGTAAAAACATCGAGTGCATTAAAAAACACTCGAAAAGATGCAAGTGAAACGACTTTGAGGAATGGAAAAACAGATGGGTCATGGGGGAAACGTCAAGCATTTGTCACGTGAAACCACTCGGGCGACTGAAGAAAGTGGCACTGGGTTTGTGTCTGGCATACTGTAGCGGACGTACACAGAATCATACGTACAGAACATACAAGCGAGGAAAAGCAGTTGCAGCCAGGATCCTTAAAGCACCTTCACGATCATCTGGCACTATAGCATGCGTCACACGAGTGGCATATTTTGCTGATCTGTATGATTCATCGAAAGGACTTACTAAACAGCTCCTGGTGTAGTGGACAAGTGGGTATGCGCTAAACTCCCGTCAACTAACAATTTAATACGTCTTCCTGAAGAGCAAACGAAACGTAGTCCCAACAGGTGTCGAACTAGAGAAAGCGGCGGCGTTTAGAAGCAAACAACATTTTTCCAACCGTGTTTGGAAATATGATAGGTAGTTAGCTCTAGCCTGGTCTGGGACCAACGACAGCACCCAGGGAAAAAAGAAGCGTGAGATGGGCTACAGCCCACTCGGAGGCGCTCAAAAGCGCGCCACGCTAAAAGTGCCTAGTGTGTGCGTATAACCAGATTCCTGTAGCCCGCGGAGACATCACGAAGACAGCGGTCATAACACCGTTCGGACCTTCCGAATTTTTACGCATGCAGTTTGGTCTAAGCAACACCGCTCAGACTTTCCAACGTTTTATTCACGACGTGTGTCGTGGACTGGACGGTGTCTATCCATACTTGGATGACATCTCGGTCACTAGCTCCTCACAGGAGGATCACTGCGCACGCTTACGTTAATTATTCGCCCGTTTGTCGCATCGTAAAGTGACTATACACGCAGCAAGGTGCTCGTTTGGGATGCGCAGTGTAACCTTCCTAGATCACAGTGTATTCATGAGCGGGATCGAATCTCTCCTCGACAACGCGAAAGCCGTAGTGAACTACTCGGAGCCCACATCGTTCAAGCAACTTCGCCGTTTTGGTGGTATGGTAAATTTTTATCGTCGTTTCATTCCTAACTGTGCACATTTGAGGCAACCGCTCACCGATTTGCTCAGAAGCAAGGTCCGTTCATTTCTGTCCGTAACGGCCGCAAAAAAGGCCTTCGTTAACTTGAAACCAGCTATCGCCAATATAGCGTCGTTGTCATACAATCACCCGTGCGCCCCTTTAGCTCTAACTGTGGATGCATCAGACGTAGCTGTAGGAACAGCCCTGCAAATCAACTCGTTGACGACTGGTGCCCATTAGCGTTTTTCTCTAAACGTTCACAAGCAAATGCATTGGGGTATAGTACTTTCGGAAAGGAGCTGTTGGCGGTATATCTCGGCATCCGCCACTTTCGACATGTCGTTGAAGGCAGGGGCTTCATCGTCTTCATGGGTCATACGTCGTTAACGTACGCCCTGCGCTCGACAACCGATAGGTACTCCCCTAGGGAGAGCCGACACCTGGATTATATCGCTCAGTTTACGACCGATATCCGTCACATTTCAGGTGTTGCGAACCCAGTCGCCGATGCTCTCTCGCGCATCAATGCTACAACGAGCAAAGCAGAGAACTCAGTCAATCCGGCAGCAATCGCAGCTGCAAAATACAACGATCCAGAGATAGAATAACTTCGTCGGTCCAGTTCCATTAAGCTAGAGAGTGTTCCCATGAATTCATCCAGAGGGATGATTATTTGTGACACTTCACAGGACATCCCTCGCCCGGTTATTCCACTAGCTTTCCACCGCCGAATTTTTGACACGCTCCACATGTATCACCCAGGCATATGTTCATCATTCAAAATGATCACCGAACGCTTCGTCTGGCGCAATGTCAATCGCGAAGTCCACATATGGACCAAAGCGTGCATACAATGCCAACGGTCCAATGCTCATCGTCGCACGCGTACCCCAGTAGGAAGTTTTGCAACCACTGATGAGCGTTTCCGCCATGTGCACGTTGACCAGGTTGGACCTTTGCCACCCTCAAATGGGTGTACATATATCCTGACATCTGCAGATAGATTTACACGTTGGCCAGAAACTATACCCATTAAGAAATGTTCATCGGAAACCGTCGCACGAGCATTCCCGGAACGTTGGGTTACCCAGTTTTGTTGTCCCACCGTAGCGACCACCGATCACGGGTCACATTTTGACTCAGCTTTTACGTCACCTCTCAACACATTAGGCTGTAGTCGAATTCGCACAACAGCTTATCACCCGACAGCCAACGGGTTTGTTGAACGTTTTCATCGGCAGTTGAAAAGTTCGTTATCCGCTAGCAACAACCCTTCGTGGCACGAGGCCCCGCCATTAATCTCGTTAAGTAGTCGAAACACGTTGAAGGACGGCCTGCATACCACCCTCGCCAAGTTAGTCTATGGGTGTTGCTTACGTCTACCTGGAGAAATGGTTGCCCAACGAGCAACGGGACCCATCAAATTCGCGGATTACGGCGAGCGGTTGGCCCAGTATATAAAACGACTCCGACCGACCCCACCAAGGGAACAGACGACGCCAGCGTACGTAGATCCTCGTCTGTCAATTTGTTCTCACGTCTTCATGCGTGCGGTTACTTCTAGACGACCTTTACATCAACCGTACACAGGTCCAATCCGCGTACTCACGCGCTACGACATGACTTTCGTGTTGGAACGCAAGGGTAAACGCGAGGTTATCGCCATCGATAGACTGAAGCCAGCGTTTTTAGAAGTACCTGATGTGAACATTGAGTCGCGACCAACAACATCCTCCAAAGCTAACGCATTGCATAACGTTGGTACAGATACGGTTTCGGTTACGATTGCGCCTACCTCGACGGAGCCAAACCTCCAGAACAGACGTGGTCGAGAGTTGCGGAAGCCGGTGCGATTTGCAGGCTATGCGGACGTTCGCCGTATATAGTCTCTTATTTTTGTCCTTACATTTCTTTACCGAGTAAATTGTAGATGGCTCCTCCTATAGCAAACGCGATCCGTAAGATTTCAAGGGAAAAACTACAAAAAGGAAGAAAAATTCCCATTCTTTTGGACACAATGGATGCATAAACCCGGTGAGGTTATAGTTTTCCACTAATAAGTAATGTATATTCTAGGTACTGAGAGTTGACCGGGACGCTGGGGTCGCGCACCGGGAGAGCACGCTGGAAAAGTCGAAACTCTGCAAGGACCGCCTACGATGGACGCGAACATGGCTACGATCCTACTAGGTCAACTACAGCTGATCTGTGCCCAATTTCCCTGCTTGCGTATGGTCATTAACCTTCCAAACCTACTTCCAACCCACTTTCAATTGTTCTCCATTGTTTTTTCACCGGCCGTTGACGTGAGCTGTGTGGCAGCAGTGAATTGGACCATTCATGCTTCGGTCAACGGTTCCGGCTAACTGAAACACCGCAAAATTTTCAAAGTCAACACTGGTTGCCTTCTAGGAATTGAGCTCTGTAACGACCCTATTCGTTACTGTCAACTATGTGAGAGTTACGTGTGCCATTTGTACCCTTTTTGTTTCTAACTTTTGTATGTATTTAAACATTTGTTTGAACGAGTAGAGATATCGATAACCACCCCGCGCACTCGAACGTACGACCCCGCTACGTGCAAACTTGTCGCTTCGCTCTGTAACCGTTTTGTCTTGGTATCCGTTTACTCTCGCATTGACCTCGTAGGTCTACAATATACTGTTTGTCTACTCGTTGTGTTATTCCTAACCGGTCGTCCTCGGTTCGCTGAATCCTACGCTGGCGAATTGGGATAAACCACTGAATAATGCGTACTCAACCATTCCTATGAAGTCTATTCAGAAGGTCGGGTTAGGGGGAATGTCTTCCAAATCCAAAAACCGTCAGAAAATGCCACTCATAGGTTTCGGTACTCTTGTCAAAATGACGTTAAAAGTGTGCTCTTACCGTGAACGTGAAGTAGGCGGATACAAACTTTGTCCAATAGAAAAAGCGCTCTAAATGCACCAGCCAAACACGAGTCTCCAAATGACCAATGGCCAGCGAGAAATGAGCTTATCAAAACAACTGGGTCCAGATGAAGTGGAGAACAAGTCAAACAAGACAAAGAACGTTTCATTAAATGAAAAATGACAACTATAAAAAAGAAGATATTCTGCGTTCAGTTATGAGATAAATCCCATCAAGACAGTTTACTGCACACCTCAAAGAGAAAGTAAAACATATTTACGGTCAGCTTCCAACAGACGAACCAAATGTGTCTTAACAAAGCCAACGTTTCATATCAGACCAACCATAAGACGACAAACGTACCAAAGGAACTTCTATAAATCCAGCAGGACTTGTGCGGTAGCTTTGTACGTTCGTTTTGCACTTGTAGTTCAATGGTCACACGATGTTGTAAATCTGCTTCTCCTTTTGTTCGCTCAACCAGTCGTAATTTTCATCAGGACGCCATTACCTATCATTCAGTTAAATACCTCCTACTATGCAACTCGGTACACGGTGGCCTTTGAGAACGCGAAAGTTTTGAGTGAATGAATGTGTAACGGAATGCGTGCTTGGGAGAATTGATAGATGGTTCAACTCCTCATAATATGACCTATATTCAGTTCAGCTATCTTTACAGTACATGTTACCGACCAGTGCCGGGCGTAATTTGAAACCGACATATCTCCTTGGACTTTCTACTCACGCGGTTATCAGCCACCTGGTTCACTTCTCCCAAGCGAAGCTGGAGCTACACCATGAGAATTAAGCCGAAATTTTTCGGCAACTACCGGAACACTGAGTGGCTGAGTATGAACTCGTCAGCCTTAGTGTTTCAACAGACAAATATTACAGCGAGTTTACCAAGCAGCCAAATCCAGCTAGTAACAGTGTACATAACTGATGTAACGCGCCTTTTCCTTGCCAAACGTTCTAATACGGTTTGACTTCTTGACCTGGGTCCCTGCTATGCGGCTTCACCCAGTCTACTTGCGCAGAGACAAGAAGAACACGATTGCGGACAAACACGCTGTATTGCCAAAAAATTTCAGTTCGACAAACGAATAAAATGCCTGTAAATATATATAATGAACTAGTGGCCAAATATGGCCATTTACTTGTTGATTTACTGTCTGCTTGTTTAGGTCACTTCGCTGCCAAGTGGCCAAGTAAGGCCAATTCCATAGGCGTTGGTTCTCGGTCTGACGTGACACCCACGCTCACTTGCACTTGTCCTCCTGGCGCGACACACACGTTCACTTGCACGTATACTGCTGTCGCGACACTCATGCTCACTTGCACGTACCGTCCTGGCGCGACACCCACGCTCACTTGCACGTCTGCTTGTTGGTCCGACGTGCCCCTCAGTGTTTTTTCTGATTTCGCCAGCCGTCACCGAGGCCCTGACTGGTTTGCAATGAGGACTGATTTCCTCAGCCGTCACCGATGTCCTGATTAGATTGTTTTGATGAATTTGCCTCCTAACAATAGCACTGGTTTTTGAGGTATGCTACCGAAATATGTAGACAAAAGCACAAAGCAAAACTGACCTATCACAATTTCGAGTTATGCTGGGACATTCATTTTTTCGCAATACCTTACGTCAACACACAATGAAAACTACAGTTATAGCACCTCCAGCAGTGTTGCAAGGATTGCAGTGACTGGAATATATATTGTGTTGTTACCTTTTTGATGACAAACTGGACGGAGATGATACTGGTCTGTTGATAAGTCTGTTTTATTTCGGCTAACTACACTTCATATCTAGGTTACAGGTTACTAGTGCAATGGGTGTTCAGGAAACAGAATGCACAAGCGGGTGACTAGATATATACAAGAAAGCGTGCAAACGAGAGCTCTCGTGTTGATATTATGAGGTAGGATAAGGTGTGACTATCAAAACAAATTCCTTAATTAATCTGTGGAATACACAATTCAGTCCGTTGCTTTCAGTACCAAAGCTTTGCAGACGGTATTGCTAACATCTACTTCAAATCAATGTTAACTCGTGTTAAATAACCACTAGATTTTAATATAAAACAATTCTTCTACTAGTTCATGAAAACCGTAATAATAAGAAAGAACCCTGAGAGGAAGAGCTGTACAACACTGCTGATGATTCATACGCAGTGTACAATGGGCAGTCGATAAACTACCTATAGTTTTCTCAGTTCCGAGAGTCTAAGAAAGTATTCAATCAGAATTTGTAGATAAACGTTGTTCCGAGCAAAGGTCACATTAATTCGCTTATCCAAAATCAATTTCAGTCGAAAACGCGAGTAGAAACAGGTTCAATCAATCGGTTCGGTTTTAGGAACCGAGAGGCTGGTTCAACCTGTTCGATTCATCCAATTAAGAAGTAAGTACTTTATTATACTATTCAACACATTTTTCAAAGTATACAATAAATCGCACTTAACCCATGGATAAAACTGGGTATGGTACGCTTTGATAAAAGTTTACTTTTATGTTTGTTTGATAACTGGCATTCACTTATGAATTTTTATATCTATCCTTAGGAGCAGTGACCATTATGACTCTGCCAATTCAAACATGTTTACTTCTTTTGGTTGCGTGGTGCAGCCATGGTGAGTTGTTTTTTGTAACTTTCCAGTTCACTAGGCTTTATAATTTCAGGCATAATACATATGTTTATAACAGTTGATCAACTTTTCCATTTTCTTGTACACAAGCATTTCAAACTCGTGTAAGTGCTCATGCATAAATTATAGTTGGGAGATTATTTCCTCTCTATGGTTTCCCTGACCAGTCTTTATACAGTCATTAAAATACAGTGCATATGAATCTGAGGTAGTAAGGTGAAACATCCTTCTTCCTACAAGAATCATTTATGTATTTCCTGGGTTGAACGAATGAGACACCATGAAACCTTTAAGACTGTGTAAACGTTAAAAAATGATCAGTCGTCAGGATAAGCACTGATGCAAAGTGAGTATTCGTAGAACAAGTCATTTCGGCAATAATATTTGTGCCCTTTGAAATGGTTACTTTCAAGTTCCTGCTAATTCCCATACTTAGTACGTAAAGCATAAGTAACCACTGAACATGATTCACTTAATAATTAGAAGAAATAGTAAACTTCCCAGGAAATATAGTTTACAGTTACAGTGGTTTTGGACAATAGAGAATTTCTGTTATAGTTCTATAGTTAAACCATTAATAAGGAAATTGGATATGTCTGGAAGATCAGCGAAGTAAGGATTAACAGAAGACAAATAAGATTTGGTGAGTTTAACCAAATGTGAATAAGTGGGTTAACCTGACTTTCCCGAGGAACATGAAGCTGAATCCCAGTAGAGGTGGTGATTTACATCAGGTAGACTGTATGACAAGTTTGCATAGTGTAAAATGATCAGAAACGACAAAATTAACTCAATTTTATGTGAAATTGTAGTAGCACGTGATAGGCGATCTTGACATTTGGTAAAACTCTCCAACACCTTGTCAATAAGCCCAAGGGAACAACAATTGCATTCATTGGTTGGTACACATACGCTGGCTGACTGTCCTGGTGCTGCGCCGCAAGAAGACTTACCGTAGTGCAGATCGAAAGAACGTCTTTAACTTTGAGTAATGTAACCTCAATTTGAAATAACGTCGCAGTGTAAAAAAAGCAAATCTTGGGTACTTAAAAATGATTCCGTATGAGATTCATTAATATCCGCGATGTAGAATTTCCTGTGTTGGTTACTTTTCATATGCAAAACTAAAATTTCCACACACATCGCTTCTGCTAAGAGGTAGACTGCTGGGAAGGCATTTCTGGGCAATTTGGTTTTGGGGATAGTACACAATGTGTTAGAGCACAGAAAAAGAAATCTGAACGGTTAACTCACGATTAGGTCTTCACTCGTCTACATTGGTTTATTAGTGAGTAGACTAATTTTGCTATTACAAACTGGACATTAATCTTTTCTAATGTGCAGTTTCACGGTCTCCATCAGCTTTCATCTGACCCATTTTGGAACATGCAATTGACGTCAGAAATAACTACATCACGGCGAATCATCTGTACTTCTGTTTGTCTGGATATACCTGCCAGACTGTAGCGAATATTAGACGCGTGTATTAAATATTGAACTACTGTAAACAGAGCCGAATGATCACAATCCACACTTTGGCTATGACGGTATATAAGTAGGGTGAGTATTGGCATTTAGTTTGGAGCATAGTATATAGTATATAGTATATATATATAGAAAGCATAGTTTGAAGTATAGGCATTTATTTAGTATAACTGAAAGGATGAACGATTGCAGTGAACGTAAAAAAGAACAACTAGAGGTTTTTGTTAGGTAATGCTGAATAGTTCACACGGAATACCTGTTCTTATACTACTCTCTAAAGTGACGAAAGTGAGGGTGCATTGTACTGATAAGGCAGTTGCTAGTGAATCATTTCACGCGGACAATAAACCTGAAAGGATCACCAAAGAAGGTTTCATTCAAGTAGTATAGCCTATGACAGCAAGCAAATTTAAATAGTTAGTAACTTCTTTTTTATTTTTTCTAAAACCCTATGGAGAAACCACCGAAATATGTTGGAGAGGCCTAAGCAACATATATTTTTTGTTTTAAAAGTTGGCCCTGTTGTGTTCAGAAAGGTAACAGTAGTGCCTGGAAGCAATTCCTCAATGTTCAATCGGTGAACGATGTCTAGTCCATTCACTCCAAGGAGGCCCGCAGAAAAGGCCAGGTAGTAAAATGACCACAGTATGTTCAAAGATTTTAGTCTTGTTTGATTGTCAAACATTTCCTTAGAAATACTATATTTGATCGAGCGGAATGTTAACCTGGAAGTACAAACCTGAGTTGTTTTCCATATCTGGTCCAACAAAGCATCCAAACGTTGCCTCGTACTGAGCACTTTTCAGGCTAACCGTACTACATCACTCACTTTTAATATGTGTAGCCAGTAGCCCTTTCATGTTTGTACCAATTAACTGAATGTAACTAACTCTCATGAGTGACATTCGGTGTATCGGCTACCCAGTTTCTGCAATGCTGTCCGTTCAAGCATCAGGTTGGGTAGAGGTGAGCTTCATCCTCCATTAACAGAGTGTTAATATACCTATTTACCTTCTTTGATACATTTGTTGATCAGATCTGCAGATCAAGAAATAAGTTGACTTCAGTTCTTGCACCAAATACACTTTTTTATGGAGTAAGGTTGACCTAACAGAAATTTCTTTGTAAGTTTTGCAGAGACATTCCAAAATGCTGTTTGGTTCCTCTACTGCAGGTTTGGAGTTTTCCAAGACTTTCCACCACATGAGGGCAATCTTAGCGTTGGTTCAATCTGTGCGGCGATCCTTAAAACATTGAAGGCCACAAGTAGTCAAATATTGCCGAGAACAATGAAATACTTGTATAATTTTGGCTGGATTTGAAGCAACATGAACAATAAAGCAATGACGGTGTGTTCAGCCGAACAATGGTGATTGCCATGAAAAAGTTGTTTCGATCATGTTACTAACAATGTTTGGCTCATTTGTAAGATGTAAAAAAATCTTATTATGGAGAAAACATTCTCCGACAGGCTACGGTGAATAGAGTGCGTGGTTGTAAATCGCCTAAGATAACTGTATTAGAGAAACTACTCTCAACGTTTGTGGCATGACGAGAAAGTTTTGCAAGTCACAGTTTTCTCACTGCACCATTTGGTTCAGTGTACTTCACGAACGTACAGTTTGAAGAATGTTGCCACGAATAGACAGAAACCAGATCTTGAATGTAAAAAGTCTACAATGAAAACTGCAAAGTAAATTCATTGGGAGTTTCCGTAACGACCAAAAGGAATCAACTTTATGGGTATTTAATAACATTAGAAAAAATTACCTTCGATCATCGATGATAACATCAACAGAAAATGAAGGGGAACGAGGGAGGTGATCGATTTAAGCATATATTTCAGCTTGTTCGTTTAATGTACTGGTACATCCCATGGCGTCAAGCTGAAGGATGTGAAGTCGCAGGGGTTGACGGAACTAAGTTTCATCTTGCCATCCACGTAAGTTCTGAGCAACAAAAGGGATAGCCGTAATCGGCCGTCAACAAATTACTTTTCATACCTTTTGTGTATTGGCTGATTAACTCGTCATTAACTAGACTTTACAAAAATGAAGTCCTAAGACAGTTATAGTGCCACTGATTGCAAAACACCACAGGATTTTTAAACATGTCATCGGATTTCAGGTCTACTGCTTGCTGAAGATAAAACTATCAGCTGACGTTCTCACTCATTCCCTAAAGTGAAGTTAAACTAAGTCGATAAATCAGCAGTACATTACAAACACCATGGAGGGGATGAATTTTCACATTTTTACATAATCACAACGGAAAACCGAACATGTTTGAGTCACACAATATCGATAACGACAATCTTGAAACTCCCGGGAAAGTTAATCGGCGTCCAAAATTAGTATCAGCCAGTAAAAATCTATCACTTGAATTTTATGGATAATTCAGGGATAAAAGGGCTAGTTTCCTGCAACTTCCGAACTAACTGACGGATGACAGAGAAACAGTTTGTCTGTGTGCGCGCAAGTGAATGCTTATAACGAGGTTAAGTGAACGATGCAAAACTTCCAATAAGGAAGTGAGTTGTGTTGAATAGGATTTTTACTAAAGACTTTTAGCACACTGTGAAATGCTGAGCAATAAGATAAACAACCAATCGTTTACAGGATATACTGCCAAAACAGGACAGCATTTATTGGAATCTAGCAAAGCTACGAAGTTTTTGGACTAAACATCAACTGACGCAACGTGAACAAACAATCCGTTGGTGCGATATGTAAAATTTAATAGTTTGACTAACCGGGTAAGGGGAAGGTGAAGGATATTTTAAACGTTGGAAGGACTACCAAAGTATCTAATGACGGCACTGCATTGCGTTTACTAGCGTCCCCTCCAACAGCACAAAAATACAGTCTAGTTATAGGTCTATTCAGATGACTAAGACACTTCGTAGACGGGTCAGAACATTCCGCCAACAATACTCAACAGTTCCTACAGGAACTGAAAGCCGTAAGAATAGGGAAAAACGGAGCAAAGATCTTCTTTGACGTCGCAGCGCTGTTTGCTTCTATTGGTCTTACGCTGAGCAAAGAAACGTTGTACACACTACTGCAGCAGAAAACTTGTCAAAGGAGTCCCTGAAACCTGAGAGAATATGCAGTCTTGTGGCACGTTGTTTATTTGTGTACTTCCGATTGGGTGGTCAAATTCGCGATGAGTACTTCCATACCCAGATGTATCGCTGAAGCTGTTAACCAGATGCAGGAGAAGACTGTACCGGGAATCTGACAAGTTGATTATACATTCAATACCATTAGGGACTCGATTATAAAAGACAAGCACAGTCTACCCGACATAATTTGCGGGCGCAATAATTTTGAGTTTGAGACTGAAAACGACTGCAGGCTGTCTTTCTGGATAAAATAAACAGCAGAAGACTTAAACGAACTCTACAATCCACAGTTTACCAAAAGGAAAAATGCATGAATGAACGCCACATTATTCACGTTAACTACATAACATGTTACAAAAAAGCCCTCTCTATTTAGAAGAGCTGTACCATGCTAAAGCACCTCAATGCAGCAGAGAAAAGGAGAAAGTTACGTGTATGGAGTATTTCTTCGTGACGGGTGTCCACGAAATTTCATCGGACGGAGTCTGCTACAGGAGGAAACAGATTCACATCTTACGGGGTCTTTAACAAAATGACATATTCCGCCAAATCTCAAAACCATATCAGAAATGAGAGCAAGACTTTTACGACAGCAAAGAATAAAGCTACCACTCTCAAAACCAAGGAACAAGCCAACCCCATGGAAAACAAAATGTTGTATATGAAGGCAAACACAGTGACCACGAAGAAGCACTACGTCAGCCAATCTGCGTGAAATTATCTATACGAAAACATGAACACGAACTGGCCATGAAAAAGCGAACAGCATTAGTTAACATCTGTCTACTACGATCAAACATGGCATATTCAATTAGAGTATTACAAAAATACTTATCCAGGTAGGCACTAAACATGTGAGTGAATGTTTTGAAGCTTAGCCCGTTCTATAAAAAATTACCGAGTCGAATAACCAAATACTTAAGTAGATGTAAACGTCATCACAATGAAATGCAAGCACAGCGGAACAGAGCAGCTTGAACAAATTGAAGAGATGGCGGAAGCTGGACGACGCATAGCCAATCAGCTGGATGTTTAAGAACGAATGGTTGACCGATCTAATCAGAAGAAAGTGATAACAAGATTTCAGGTCAGTGTGTGTCAGCAACAGAAAGTGATAGTCAGAAACTAAGTAGAACGTTCAAAACTTCGGAAAATGGCTAATCAGGCTCCTGGTCGAAGTTCAAAAACCGTGAGTGACAAGCATACAATTGCTGTCGACACGCCCAAAGTAACCGAAAGTAATAATTTGAAACCGTTTGTTCCCTTGATGAACTTTAAAAAAACAGTGAGAAGACGCAATTCATGTGATGTTCTCCGGAGTAACATTTCGTACATTCTGATCACACATGGACATGTAACTAATTTTAGACGAGTCAACATTCCACAGAGCGGAAGTCATGGCTTAAGGGATTAAACAAACGGACACCAAAAATGAAAAAATCAAAATTGTGGGAATGCTGACTACCAGGGTAGCCGCAGTGTCAAC
>LUCH01000246.1:216900-235426 GCA_013368495.1 Paragonimus heterotremus | reverse complement strand
ATTCCCATAAAATTTCCTGTCGTCCTCTTTCGAAAACAAGATCATCAGTAATGCATATCCTTGCCACCGCCGTGATTAGAACTCTGATCACCATTTTATGAAGCAACTATGTTGACCAATACGTCATTGACCTCACATTAGGCACGACCGAATTATCATATGTGAACGTTCAACCACTTACGCATGTGAGTATTGATCCAGTTGCCCGATCGTCTCCAGTCCAGTGATTCTATTCGAAGAGAGCCGCGAGGAAAGTCTATGAGAATACGACAGCTGCGTTCAGTTGTGGGTGATGTTCAACTTATAGGAAAAAATTGACTCAACTGAAGATTTGATCGAAGTTTTCCGCTGCTTTATGTGAGGTAGGGCACTAAATGTGAACCGAATTTCATAGTTCATGACGTCTGCTGACGCAAGTGTGATAAATTGGGATGAACTCATGGGAATCAGAGTTAAGCATTGCCAGGTTATAGCCGTAGATGGAAAAATTCCCGCCGAGATTTCCCATGTCGATCCATCGCAGTATATATTGAGCATCAGGTAAACACATCGTGTGGTTTGCAGACAAAACGTTCAGGTAATCTAGGTGACCTTGTGTTAAGAGTTAGGGGAGTTCAACAGTCTGACTGTCCTGTTGGACTATTTTTTTCCGCTTTATCAATCGATTCGTATGCAGAACATTACAGATGAATATTACACACAAGATCCTTGCACAGAAACGCGTTCTACTATTTGTTATACAGCGTGATTTTGGGAAATGATGAAAAATAAGAGTTCAGTGCTATAGGAGTAAGTCAGATCCCTTTTCAATTGTGTTTTTACATACAGAGTGATGAACACCTCAAAATTCACAACTGTTCTTCGTGATGAGTAAGATACGCACAAATATCGATGAAGCTGTTTTGCTATCAAACTTCATTTATTATCCTGTCGACTTCATCTTCATCAGCGGTACATAGTAAACGGTGTGATAAGACTTTTCTCGCAGTTACAAATTTTAACAAGAGTTGATTTTGAGGAGATTGATTCAGTTAGAGTCCAACAGTGATTTTTGTTTAACAAACATAAAAAGGCATTTCAACCCAGAACTAACCAGATGCGAAAGAGTGTCGACAGTTTTTGGTGTGCGTGCAATTGTAACAAGTTAGGTCAAAGTACCGGGTTATACACTAAACGGAATTTGAATTTTCAACGGGTTTCTTACATTCGAAAGGTTATATCCCAGAAACATTCAGTTAACCTGATCCATCGATTCAAACACCATTTCATAATTTTGCATTAGAGTTAAACAAATTACTCCATCAGATTCACCTAATGTTAACTGTGTGGATTTTCGGCTATTGTTTAAAATATTTTAGACTCAAGAGAACTAAACAAATATACAGTATGTACTCTCTTCGAACGTGTCTAATCTTCCAGCCAAAGACTTAAAGATTTCTCACTAACCTTTAATACAGGATGAACAACAACCTGTAGACCTGTATATTGGGTATATTGTTTGCTTTTTTGCACTGAGTTCGGATATCGTTTATAGTAGCTAACCAATTACCGTTATAGAAGGGTTGTCATTTTATATAAAAGATCGTTTTGTTGAAAGCCACTGATTCGTATTCTCTGATGAATCTTTAGCATCAGTAGACGTGGCGAAATACAACAACTGGATGAAAAACAATAACAAAGGAACTTACCATGGTACGTTATTTTTTTTAACTCTTCGACTAGTTTACATAATACCTCTTGGTAAAGGAAAAACAATTATACTTTAAAAATGTCCTGGGAACTATTTGAAAAACCTGTGTGGTTGCTAAAGTTGCGATCATCTGTGATTAATGCTCAGCTGATGGCAGCTGGTTCCCTTACCGCTCGTTCACAGTTTGTTAATTCACGTTGTCTCTTTTATCAGATACTATTCCATCTTTTCCAACTTAATTTCACCAAGTTTAAGTTGATTGACTGACTATCTACTTACCAACCCACTATTTTTCTGCCGACAAGATTTGTGTATAACCGGAACAGCTTACCAAAATGGAATGAAACTACCATGGAAAGAGAGGTACAAGAACAAAAGCGACCCGCTCTTTCGTTACTTGTCGGAAGATATCTGTCTATCAGTAAGTGCGAAATATACACCACAGTAAATTTTGAAATTAACCTTCTGCCGCAACCGTTTTTTTGGGTTTGAAAAGTAATGTGGTGGAGTTTTCGAAATCTAAAACCGGAAATCCAATACAGGTTTGCCAACTGTTTCATGTTTACTGTCAGGAGAGAGGACTGAACAAAGGGGTTTTTTAATTGGCAAAGAGACATCTTGAATTCTTCAATTGTATACTGCCAAAACTATACATGTTCTTTTGCACAGTTAACCGGTGTAGGTATCCTGGGCTACTGGCGGTGATCCAAGTCCTCGATTGAAACGTTTTATGCAATGACCATTTACAGAATTGCTTCGAGCTAACATAGACGTTTCGACAAAAATGGACACAGTGGTTTACAGTTCTTGACTGACAAACACCATACGTACACATTACACGTAAACTGCAGCTAGGTAAACCAGACTTCTTGTATTTCAGAGGTAGGCAATCAGTCGGAATGAATAGGGTTAGCTGATATTAAAACCAGCGTCCTGGTAAATGCCATTCATTCGTCTGGTCAACATTTCTCACTTATCCGCGGAAGTGAGTTTCATTCGCCCATTGGAACTGTCAGAATTACAGCATGCATCTTTCACACTTACGAATATGATTAACAAAGTTAGAAGACCTGACTCAAAGAATAGTAATATCATTTTATATGCTGTTTCCAGCTGCCGCATACAACAGTGATGGAACACGAAATAAACGAACTAACATAGTTCATGAATCAAGTCTATGCTTATATGAGTATTTCACTGATCAAGAACGGGGTAAATGCATGTTTAGGGTCAGCAAAGTTTGCACATAGGGAATACATTGTTGCAGGTAACGAACAACACTCCGACTGACTTGAGGATGACAAATCTGTGACGAAGCGTGGATACACAGGATGCGTATGTAAGATCGACCACATGTGAAGTGGACAGTTCTGGTATTCACGTCTTAATGTCAGTGACTTGGTCTGACTGAGTAGGTCCCATGCGGCCGAACTAAACTTCCGTTGAGAAGCTATTGGATTTCGTCGAATTCTCTAGACCCAAACATATCTCCACCATCTGAGTTCCAAAAATACGATACTCTCACTTTCTTGGATTTCACCTTTAAGTGACAGGAAGACCGTGTTTTGTATTGGTCAGTGCAGTGCGAATCAGTCCAGGTAGAGACTACCTGAACTTCGAAATTCTCTGGTCTATCTAACAAAAATGCTGTTTGATCTGTTGTCTGTTTCACTCAGTATGAACTGTATATACGCGTGATACGTTTAATCTAAAACTGAAATCTTTGTGATCCCTTGATCTCCACCGATTGCCTACTGAAGTCTGCTAACTAACAGTAAACCGAAAGTAGAGAATCCTGAAGAAGCATCCGTATCGTAGAATCTCTTAAATACGCAGTTTCCATATGACGTGGCATCCGACACAGGTTAACGAACAAAAGTATAAGGCAGCCCTAGTACGTTTACTCAAAAGTAACACTCCCTCAGATTAATATGTGCGTACCAGAAACCTCTTCTTCGTATGTGATCGATTCGATAAACGCTTCCTGCGTATCCCTGTGTGATAACAGACCCGGCATACTCTAGTTACTCACAGCGCTGCTGACCAACCTTGACTCACCAGTCTTCTATGCCATGATTAATTGATCATGCTTATTGTGAGACCAATGGTGCAGACGTCAACATGATAACACTTCAAGAACGTGATCGGAGTTCTAGCCACGGCTGTGGCAAAGATATGCATTACTAACAAGCTCTAACTAAAGTGAAACTCGAATCCAGTGGTTTTTCTCAAAAGAGAGTGTTTGAAAAACCTGTCTGAATGCGAAGGCTACTACCAACTGTGTACTATCCAACCTAAAATTAACTATATTACCGACAACACCAGCAATCCTTTGAGTAGAAAATTTATTGACTATGAAATTTCGTTCAACCCGGTTGTTACTCCTGGCAGGCTAGCACATCTGTGGACTTGATTTGTGGGCCAGATTCTTTTGAGCAATTTGCGTTTCAGCGCTGTCACGTAAAACGCCTAACGCGATGTACGAAATGCTATCACAACGATAAAATATAATACATGTTGTGACATCAGGATCCAGTGGGACTCGGTATGCTGACTGGCCAACATCGGAACTGGGGATTGAAATGCAAAAGAGTGCGGAATCCCTTGAATGGACGGCACAAAGTGATGGTCACTTATTCAATATATAATCACTTCCTGATGAACTGCGTGAAGCTAGCTGATCTTCATTGAACAAAAGCCAAATGCTGAGTCTAGGAAGACCTACTGCGTGAATCGTCCGTGTGAAACTGCTGAGTTCCATGTGGAGTGGACTGGCAAGAGTAATATGCAGAACGGATGAGAAGTGGTGATTGAAAAACAAATTGTGAACAGGGCCCACACCAGTACTGTTTACCAAGAAGCCCACAGCAGTATCAAATAGGATTAATCACTCCGTGCAATCATATACTCAGCTATTTGAAGCTTGTAAAAATGTAATACGCTTGAGGGGAAATAACAAGGCCCGCCCAAACTGTGCCAGTCTGATGTGAGGAGGCTGAGCGTCGTTGGAGAGTAAAATGCTTATCACAATTCTACTTAGGCTATGAAATGATACTTATATTCACGAGTATATATTGTTACACGTCTACATATTATTTGTAAACAAAGGTAAAGTGACATGTTGAGAATTCCATAGGAATGGTTCGATTTTCATCGGCCACGTATATGTTTCTGATACAACTGCTGTTTTGTAGTATCAACCGTAGTAGCGTACAACCTAGGCAAAATCGACCGTCCCACTTATTACAATTTACTTCCGTTAGAAATATACGTGGACACATACATAAACCGGTTGATACAACACGACTGAGACTTGGCTTATGTTTTAATTTCGCTAAAGGTATTTTTAAGTCTAGGCAGAGTACATGTTAATGAGGGCAAAGTTTTACAGCAAATAAACTTTAGTTGGATGCGAATCACGGCAAACAAAGACTTGTGTTCTTCGCTGTTACACCACTTCCTTCAGAATACGAGAGAAGAGCCAGTACATCAATCTGAACGCTAGTTCTGGGGTTACTGTAAGTGTGGCGGATGCGGTGATTATTAACGTCTGTTACACATGTACATTAAACTTTAACATCAATTCATTTTATTGTGGTATCATAAAAATCTTCACTTGTGATATGTAGGAGTACGAAACAGCGAGGTGAGGTATCTCTGCAATTATTACCAATGGTGGAACACGAGGCTTTTCGTTGATATATCCAGCACAATGCATATACACATCTCCAGTCGTCGATTTCTGTTTTCTGTCTTCTTAAAGTTGTTGATCACCATTGATTTCAGAGTGCTGGACAAAACTGCGGGCCTGCAGTATACAACAGTGGATCAAAGAATAAACATACTCATTTGTTGAAAAGGTTGACGTCAATTTGGTGCTTCTTACGGCCTAGACTAATCCCTGTTTTGCGGAATAGGTAACGTTGCTGCTCTTTCTTCTAATCTCACCGTAGACATCAATTATTCAGAAGTTCATGTAGATGAACACAGTTGTCTTACAATAGGGTGAGAACCGATACAAAGCTTGAACCATAAATGTGATCTGTTCGGACCAAAGTCACGAGCAATATCAAGAAATATGTTAGGAAACAGGGTAAAAATGTCTGAAGCCACGTTATTAGTCGATAGTCCGGTGAATGTGCTGCGGCATTCAGAAACATATATTTATTATTTTCAAGTAACTGCCATAACATGAGCCTCATAACGTTTATCAAAGGACTGTACAACTCCGCAAAACATTTCTCGAAACTGAACTTATACACTTACACTAATGTTCCCATTTATGCCCATTTAGATTCACAACGCCTTTATACCTAATACAACCCTGGCAAATGCATGGGCCGTATGTGAGCTAGAACGTGCTAAGAATGGTTCGACGGTTGCGACGGTTCACGTATACTTGACAAAAGATCGTTTGGCAGAGCGCCACGTGAAATTTGGTACCGGACACTTTTTCAGGACCGTAAAACAGTTGCTGACCAACTTCACGCGTAAACCAGTGTCAGGCCTAATTTATTTCGGAATCATAAAGAGCGTCAAAGGTACGGTTGCACAAGCTTTTATTTTAAAATGAATGTTTTTTTTATTGGTAAAGATTACTTGACAATGTATCTACAGATCTCATAAAAATTTGATCCCAGGATGAGATTAAAAATTGTGATATTGCTTTATTGGACGAGTTCTGAGTTCCCGTGCTATATATCTGAACGGGAGGACTAAAACGGGGCACACGTTTCAACATATTTGCACACGGCAGCAGCAGCGTCACATTGGTGAAATTCTGGCCCACAAATAAAGCTTGGATGGGTTGGTGGTGGAGAGTAGCCCATCACTATGGTTGTTTTAACCAACACGTAGCCAGTGCTGTCAGTTTTGAGTACGCGCCAGATTTAAGGTATGCTCTTGGATAACGAGAAAATTATAAATATTCTGCTAACCACTAAATGTGTTTCGTGTGTATCTACTCATGTGTCTGGTCACTTGCGCCGGATAACCAGTTTGAAACAGACTCAGTTTTCATGTTTCGCAAACAACTACATCGACTGATAAATGTTAGCTGGAATTCAGTTTGTGGTTGAACAAGTCTGGGCATTATTATGGTTCTCGTAAGTTGAATCTAACCAATAAATACGGACGAAAACCGCGTAGACACTGCATTTGGAAAGTGACGACGATGTTCAATCACCTTACCACATTTTATTCCATGCACATGTGAAAGATATTTACATGTTATTTACCACAACATTAGTTATTGTTCAAAAAATAGGCGATACATCAAACAGCTTACAACCCCCTGCATGATATGACAAGTTACGTACAATTAGATGAGGCTATTGCTTACGTGACTGAGCTGCTGAGTTAAGACTCATGTTTGCTGACAAGATATTCACATTATTTGCTGCTTATTTATATGTTTTTGCAAACCATAACTAACTATAATGAAACCAAATTTCTTTACAGCTGAAGGATCGTCTTTATCAATCACGGAATGGAGTATCACCGTACCAACAATTGCCATGGTTCTGATACATTATTTAGAACGCCACTGATGCAGGATATATTGTACTGGACGTTCAATTAGTGTTGTTACTTTCGAATAAGTCATAGTTGAGAACCAAATCTGACTTCTGATTATCAGACAGATGCGGTTGTTTGCTGTTCACACATTTCAATTTACATGAGACAGCAAATCCCTAATGTGGCAGACTGTGATTCCTAGTTATCTCGTGACGCCTTGGGAACGGCTTTATCAAAGGAATTTGTAGTACAATAACCCGAAGGAAATCTTGACTCCCAATCCGCTATAAACACTACGCGCTCAACCACCTAACAGAATATCTGTACGCATCTGCAAAGACAGAAAGTTTAAAGAATTTTCCTCCTGAAGTTAAAATACATGTGGTTGGTGGGCATGTCAGTGACATTCAGGCTATTATGGCCTAACTAGCATGATACTGTGATCATAGTTGAGCTGGTTCGGCGCAAGGTGGAAGTTGACAAATGTATCCCTTTGTGGTTACCAGAAATATCCGGTTGTCAGCATGAAAGCTTGTATCAAGTTGTTTTTGTGTCGACCACTCCTACTACGATGCTACCGGGACATCCTGAAGTAGTGAACACTGAAATGCCCTACGTCAGTTATTGTGTTTCCATACATATACGAACGTTTTCACTGCATTTGTGAAATATACTTTATTACAAAAGTGAGTGGAGTAAAATACACCGTAGTGTACATAATAGAAAACGATCGTTATTTGTGTGTCGTATTGTGTGAAGCAATTAGTCTTCTGACTCGACGACGTTTGGACAGTAGGCGATATCACATGTCAAGTAAAGGGACGCATGGTCTTAACCATTTTCCTAGTTTGATTTGAAAACCTGTGCAACCAGATTAAGCATATAACATCGTTGACTGATTATATTGTTGGAGCGGCTTGGTGAACCGTATACTTTTGAGCATCCACGTCTACGTACCGCCGTGTACATGTACTATTTTCAGCAGGTCCTGTGATTAGTCCACGTTACTTAGCACACTGATTTTTCACGGTAAGGTCATCGTTCGGAGATCACTTTCTCGGTGGCTTTTAAAACTTCAGAAGCTTCACTCAATCAGTGACGAATAGTCTGATTACTAGACGACTTGATTGGCTTATTCATAGGAATTCCGTCACACAAAATCAAGTAATACGTGCTTCCACGCTGAAGATGAGACTGCCTAAGTGTTCTCTCAACTCAGTCATTTTTTTGTTCCATATGAATCGATTTACCTGTACAAGCGACCGGTGTGAGTAGCTGAGGCAGATGATCAATGGGACTCAACGTTATAGGAATTATGGCTTTCAGTAATCCAATTAACCCGTTTATATATATAAGTAAACATATAGATAAATATCAGTCAGAGCATGAAACCAGTTGGTATGGAATAAATGCAATGAACAATTTATTAGTTAAATTGAAGCTTTCGTTGCATGGGTGTCAACAAGATAACGTATACAACCATTATCTCTACTGGGGACATATTTTGCGATTGGTGCAGTCCTGCTTTAGAGAAGCTGTTTCGTTAGAATGGAGTTCGTGATAGCGGTGCACCTGACGAACAAGTGTTGTAGAAGGAAATCCCGGACGTAAATTAATAAAATGGGGACGTCAGAATTTTGGTCCTAACCACCATGGGCTACCGTTACAAACCTAGTCCTTCCAATTAATCTTTACACAGCTCATGTTCTTCTCACATTCACAAGGGCCAGAGGGTAAATTCCCCTCCTGTCATGGATAATCCCTGTTGAATGACTCTAACGAGATTAGTACTCGAATCCGACACCTCTGTTCAGAGTGAGTCACTCGAAATGATTATCTGAATGAGATAGCTGCTGTGAAACATAGGTGACTTTCAGTCAACCAATCCAAGGTCGGTCGTTTGGTTTAATGAGGGGTTTACTTCGAAGTAACTGCAAATCCTGAACAAAAGCTTAGAGATGGAGTTGAAACGAATCTGGGTGAGAAACGTTATTGCGCTGTTTATTCTCATTCTGAAACATACAGAGATCAACAATACATTTTGCACTTCATTGATGTTAGTAAATACGAAAGAAAGCTCTTCTCATAAGTTCGGATGTGGAAGTGAACCTGACAGTCAGTGATGGTTAGAAAACTTGTAACACGGGGTATATCTTAAGTATTTGCCTGTCGAATATCAAGTCACATTTCTCAACCGATTCACTCGTGATCACGAAGCTGGACAATACATTACGGTGTGGAAAGATCGTAATTGTAAAGCAATTTCATATGCAAAGCAACTTGCTAATTCTTTGAGCTAGTTTCAGGGAGTAGCCGCCTAGACATTCAGCTTCGTTTAGTAGAAACGAACGTGCTTATGGCTGACTGTTGATTCGTCTGTACCTGACTGAGAATTGACACACTTCTGACAGGCGTTCCAGGTAGGGGTTTTTCATAAGCTTCACAACTTTACTGCTGGTCTTCTGAAAATTTTCAGTAAATGTCAAATACGTCCTAATATACGGGCAGCAGTCTCATATATCCGTTTTCAGGTGTACAAGCTTTCACGTCAAAATAAATCAGACTTCCACTAAGGTGAAACTCATGGAAATGCTCAGGTAATTCAACCACGACTTCAATATTGAGGTTGTCATATGCACTTCATAGTGACTCGAGTGCGTTCATGTGCTAACCGGCAGGATTTTGTTGTGAGCAAGAACGGTCAAACTCATAGCTCCGGAGTAGAGCATACGCATTCGATAACTGAGTGGTTTATGGTGAACTGGAAGTTCGAGGGAACCTGTTTCGGCGATATTATTTCTCTTTCGTTTAGGTCACGTAAACTACATCTGGTTCTATCCTCGATTTTAAGAACATAATTGTGTTTCTTATCCGTTAAGTACTTCTATTTGTCGTCGACAACTGACTGTTTGTTATAGCTATAATCGTTTTTTTTACAAGCGGGTGTTGCATTGAGAAAATGCTTGTTGGTTTCCAACCATCTCAGCACCTTGAAGTTTGCTGGACAAAACAGACTTCCGTATGAAACAGTTTCTAAGCCGTTGCACAATATCTGGAAGTCTGACTTTGAGACATTTACATACATTTTTACAATAGGGTACTGGTGACTCATTTGATGGAACCATATTAGATTATAAGCCATGGCGGTGCTAAACCGCTTGTTATGCGGCTGTAAAAAGTTTGTCCTAAATTGGGATACTTCTCCTTCAACATGCGTCCTCTCCGTTTCCGTTTATCGGTTAACAACACAATTCACGTCCTTTAAATTCGCCGTCAGGATTAATCTCTCCGTTTTCAAATGATAATTATATGCTTCCATGCAATGTTTCCGGAGCGATCATGTTAAACTAATAACTTGTCAACAGTGCTCGTGTGTTTATCATTAATTGTATTCCGTGAAGGATTTTTCTGTCGCGACCGTAATCAATTAGTCAGTACTTTGGACCACCGCAACATAATAGATAACTAAGTGTTCAGGTGAATTTTTATGGATTGCGTTTTACAGATAGTAAGGGACCAGTTTCTTGAACATTCGCAAGACTGAGACACGCCCAGATTTATTTATTTTGGATCAGATTGAACATAGATATTTTATGTAACCTTTTCACGAGGACTTATCCCTAGGGTGAAAAACGGAGGTGTGAAACTGTGAGGTCAACGTTTTGGTACTAACCGAGAATCCAGCGTCCAGTCTTACGTTTGTTAAAGAATGGAAAGTAATAGGTCAGGTTGCTTCCAAATTTTGAAGGGAATCCGTTGAGGTTCAATTGTGCCGGTCATACCATTAAACTCCGGTGCTTGACCATAACCACTGTGCTCTATTCAATTACCTAAACTCGGTCAGTTATTTTTCTCTGGTTGAGTTATACGGTCGGAAAAGTCATTTTTAGTGTTGACAAATAAACCAAACGCTCAACACAACACATTGTTGACCTTTTCTTTTAGCTATACAGGTGCGGCACAAACATGAAGTGTATTGTGGACATTTAAGGAACTTCAGCCTCGTATGGCTGATTAAAACTTCCGTAGACCTGTTTCATACATAAACTAGCTTTGGACCTACATTTATGTAAAACATGATTATCTGACGAATTGACCGTTCTCCGATAACAATTTGCAGCGTGATAGTTTAGATGCATTCATCGTAAGACTGCGTTAATTTATTTCTTTAGTTAATGCGATGTAAAGTGTGGCTAGAGATAATTCGTGAAAATAGGAAATCTTACTTTAAAACCCCTAACGACGTTTAATATCGACAGTATCAGTCGGTTTGTTTCATGTAAGGCTTCACGGTTAACCCAGAGAGGATATAAGAAATACTTTGATATAAGAGGGCTATAAATTAATTGGATCACGATTTTCAGGAACCCTTGAGTCGTTCATGAAATTCAGCAGGTGCAGTACACAAACTAAAATAAGGTTGGATTGTAATTATTCCCACACTGTGATTTTATTCCAAAAGTAGGTTCGAAGTGTGTAAATTTACGAAGGTTCACATGCTGAAGATATTTCCAGGAGTACCTAGCTCGCGTAGTAGTAAATATTTGTGGAATGGTGACTAGCAGGTTGCACTGTTGATCACGAAGGACCTGGAGTACACAGAATACTGATAACAACTGTAAACAACTGTTCAACCCATATTTATTATAGTATCTGTGAACGTGTAACAGTCAGTACGATAAAGACTGTTTTAGAATATTACAAAAAGAACAGTGTGGTTTTATTGACATCTGATATCTAGCGAATGATTTCTCTTCAGCTGCCAGTAAACCAGGACAATGGGATATTTACGTGCTTTGATTTGTCAATATATGCAAAGAGAGCATACACAGAACTTCGATAAGAAATTTGAATACATTGCTTATCGAAGAACCGACTTTGGCCAACTGAGGGGCAGTGTTATAGTTTATTGTGGGAGATATTTTTTTTTGCATTATAAAGAATGTGGCTAGAAGTTAAATGAAACATCGTTCTTCATTCCCGCTTGATTTCAAACTCAGCTTCAAGTTTTGATGTGCTCCGGTATAGTTCTTCTATTCTTCCCATTCACCGTTACTTTGGTATAAGCGTGATCGCGTTGCCAGCTGGTGTTTGTGTGCTGATATGAGACTCAAGAATGTAAAGGGTTCAGGTTTCTTTATTCGAAGGCAAGTTGGAGAGGCATTAGGTTCAATCTACTTTAAGGGCATTTTCCATAATGGTCAAGCGGTTGCTGACCGGATAAGCGCTCTCTTAGTTCTAAAGTCTGCACTACTTCAGTATTGCTATCAATGTGAGAGGTAGAGCATTGCAGACAGTAGTTAAAGATGAGGATTTTTTAACTAATGGGAGGTTATATCTTCGATAGTCAAATGTCATAACGACTTAATAGTTTCTTATAGATTAAGACTTCCAGTCATAATAATGTTTCATTGGGAGGTGATCATGCAGCGAAAAAAATGAGCAAAGAAGGTAAATATACAATAAACCCTCCAAAATGATACGCTGACTCCTCCTTGATATAACGGTGCGTCTCGTGAAGATCAAGCTCTTCTTCTTGTAATATAAACATGAAAATCTCGGTCCCAGAAAATACCGCTACCGTCCCATGGTATTGCTCCCAGGACATGCTAAAAGGCGCGTACAGAAAAACAGCTTTGTTCCACCCCAAATCGTGTGCGAACAAAGCGGGAAATGCAAAATTCTTATATGGTGCGCGATGCCCAAAAAACATTCCCGAATCATAAAAATGAAGGACAGGTGCCAAAAAAACAGTCAGGGTCATTAATGAGCATAAGGGAATAAAAAGTCGGCCCGTTAAAACATATCCTAATTCACAACCCGACCGTTCTGAACAGTTCCGCTAATTACGATTGGATCAATCGTTTTTCTGTCGAAGACGAAGGCGATTTTCGAAGAAGAAGAAATGGTGTCAGCACTAACAAAAAATTAGTGCTTGAACAGTTAAAAATATTTGCCCATTCTAACCGCTGCACCAAAACATTTGAATTTTGATTACTGGGACAACATTTACAATGATTATTAACCAAAATTATGTTGAAGCGGATATCTTCATTCTGATCGTTCAAAGGATTGTAAAGGATGGCATGAACTTTCATTGTTTACAAGAAATAGCCATATTCTTTTTGAGTTCATTGGGTTTCCTCGGTTACCCCCGAGTAGATATCATGCATTTTTTTGTCCGATTTTCTTCATCGGTCAAGTAGTTTTGAATTGATGAACTGTTGAACTGTTTTGCTCATAGCTACAACAAACAACACACGTGCTGACAGTAATCTGCTCAACCTCAGCTGAGGTTACTGAATGTTTAAGATACTATTGTGATTTAAATACTCTGGATGTGTAATCACTATATGTATGCTGGTCATCATACTTGGTAAATATGGGAAATATCTCCGATCTTGAGCCAATCCGGGTCTTTCACTGTGCTCGGAGGTAATTATGACAGTTATATCAACCTTCGGACTCCGTAGAAACTAGGATAATTTCAAAGACAAACCCAAAGTCTTGAAAGAACAGTCAAAGTATTATTGTGCACGATTAATGGCCTGGCAAACGTTTCGGCAATTTACTAACTGCGTATTATATAACAGGATATTTTAAAGTGGACAACAGGTGTCAAATGTGGAACTGTACGTATAGGAAGAACAAAACTTTATCTCCCAATCAACTATTTTCACCGTTATCCTGGCAGTATTAAGCTAGCAAGCGACTCTTTCTGCACAAAAGGAGGTTAACGCTAACGTAGTAGGGCAGCTGTGTTGCATACTGCAACACTCTGGCACACCATTTGCTTAAATAACCGTCAATACCTACGCGAGTTCTATCTAGTGATACTTCTCGAAAAAACGTCGAGTGATCGCGGATGCTGGCGCTGTATGTGGTGATTTTTGGGTACTAACTGCCTTGCATTAACTGCACGTGTTTCCACACCAAGTCTACGATGTGTTGCAAGATCGATTAGTTCACAACAAGGTCGTATGTCGCCCTTGTGTGGTTACTTTCAAATTTAACCCTTGTTTTCCCATTTATGCTGCAGTAAGCAAACGACAACACATGGAAATTTGTCAGATGAAAAGTCGTGTGAATTGACGATTCTACTGATATAATAAAATCTGTTACGGGAAAGTTTTGCTTCACACTTCTGAAACAACGCATTCTCCTTTTCTAATAATGGAAATTTTTTTTGCAATTTGTGCTCATGCTCATTTGTGACATCCTTGTGAGTAGATCGACTGAAAATGACGAAAACATTCGGCCGACAATCTTTTCTATAACGCGGCTGAATTTCTACTGTTTGCATGTAATTATTCTCCAAACACGTATAAGACTTCTGTGAAATTACTGAAGGATTTCACTTACTTAGATTTACTGAGGATTTTGTTCTTTATTTAAATTGAACATCACCCAAATTCGATCGCAGCTGTCACATACTCATAGGCCTTCGAGTCGGCCGCTTTCGAGAAATGCACTAGACTGGAGTTACGCTCCTGTTAGGTTGGAGTTAACAGGGCAATTACCGTCTCCTCTCGCGGCAATCGGATAATTATAACATTACTCACAAGCTGGTTTGGCTGAGCGTTCACACATGATAATTCGGTTGTGCCTAATGTGAGGTCAACGGCGCAGTGGTAAACAAGCTTGCCTCGTGAAAGTGTGGCCGGAGTTACATTCTCGGCGGTGGCAACTATATGCATTACTGACGAGCTCTAATGAGAGCGAAACTTGAATTTAATCACCTAATGTTGTTAAATACCCATCACTTGATGGTAAACTTAGTTTCGTGAAATGCTGTGTATTTAAAGTTTAGATTGCCATTTAACCATAAGAAACTTCTGATGGATTTTGTAGTGTCATGCAATATCCGCTATCATGAAATCCAGTTTTATCAGACGTGGTGCATTTTATTCAGAAAGCGCTAAATATATCGTCTTCGTTTTGACGATTGACAAGACTAGAGTTTTATGTAAAATTCTAACAGAGAAAAATGCACGAAAAAATGCGTTAAACTCTTGCTTTCTTTTAAGTTCAAAACATTGTAACCACAAATTGACTTTGTTTCAGTCGGATTTATAGCCAGGTAATCTAAAAGAACAAGCACATGAAAATTCGGTCATTTCTAATACTTGTCTCAAAAACGCCCAAAACTTTTATTTGCGCGGTGGGGGTCTTTCACTTATATTCATTGTGAACGTAACTGCTTAAGGTCTTAATCATAACTTCGAGTGTTCTCCGCACGCCGGGTCACTCAAGTGACTGGATCGTACCAGCAGTTGGTAATTTCCTTACATTTTGGTTGCAGATGGCTAAATTTCTACGCTCACGCCACCTCCGATATTGTACGCACATTGTGGAACATTTTTTCAATATGTGTTCACGACTGCCTCTTTGAAGTGAACAAATGTCCGTCTGGTGGTCACCCAAGTATGACATCATTTGAAAGCATAATTATCTGTTGACAAATCCGAGTAAATCAGTAAAATATCTGATGCTAAAGGCCAATAGTGGGATGAATTTTTCTATCGCTTAACAAGTGCCCACTACGAAATGCACAATTTTCAAGCGAACTTCGTTGATCAAACTTTTAGCTATTGAGAAAAGCAATACGTGTAACCCAACCATTAGCTGATCAGCTGTTATTAATATTTTTATGGCATGGCTTAAGTAACATATCGTTAATTTTGAACCTGCAGAAATGGAAGGTCACTTTTGATTGCCGCTGAGACAGCACTGCGCAACAGCCAAGAACTGAAAGTTGTGTGAAAATTACAAAAGTTTTTGTTAGGTTTGTCTACTAGTGGGTGACAAACTTTAGTTTCTGAGAGTGGTCTGTGTATTCGTCGCTGCAGGAACACATGTATTCAGAATATAGCTCCGGGCAATGGATGAAGGCATTTGCTTGAATCACAAGTTTAACCACGTAAACTAACACGTGAAAATACTTACGTCCGGGGAGCAGAGAAATTCAGTATTTTTGAGAAAGGGAAAGGGAGAGGAACAACTGCTAACAACTCGACAGGTCAGTTCGACAAAACCCATTGCTGGCTGTACTGACTTTTACGGATGATCCATTCTGTTTGTTTGTTTATTTTCACTTGGTCCAACAATTCACGCATGCTTCGAATTGCATTGTTCCACTTGTGTCAACTTTACTTGTCAGTGTGCACAGGCGTCATGCAGACGGATAGTGCATACCAGATTGTTACGACACAGGTCAACATAACGACTTAAATTCTGTATATCAGTCAACTACACCCATTATCCGAGTGACAGGACTGATGGACTATACACGTAGAGTTGACTGTACTAGATTCTTTTAGCTGCAGGTTGCGAAATATTCATCATAAACCCGCCATGCTATCAAGATGGATGAAGACTGATTGCCATGACCTTAATGTTTCTAAAACAGGGGTTCCTCATATTGGTTCTCTGAGTGAAAGACAAGAATTGTCCACCCAAAGATCGTTGACATCCAGATAATTACAGTTTGTACAGTTTAATCCAATGTGGTCATGCAAACAGACGGCAGTTCACACTACCATACACTAGCAAACGCTAGAATGCAAGGATAATTAACATATTTCAGGTATCTGCCAGATGAAGGAACGATTTCCCACATTGGTCTCGAAGACAGCTAGAACAGCTGATAGACATAAGAATCAAATTAGTGCTAGCCACACCTTCTTGCAGTCAAGTGATAATGCGATTGCTACTGGTCAAACATGAGTGAACAACTCCAATTCATTCAAAATGTTGTCCACCGTAAAAGTCATCTGGCTTGCTGGCCAGTGCATTTACCGATGTGCGTTTATGTTTGGCTTATATGAGTTATCGATTGATAACACAACCATAATAAGTTAAAAATATGACTTACAAAATAATAAATAGTAATTCACATTGTACAGCAAGCACTGATATCCTGCCATTTGTGGAAGAGACTTTGGAGTCGGCCGTCTTTGAGTCAGTCGAGCTTCACAATATAAGTACAAATTCTCTAAGGAGTAACTAATCAATTTCAAGAAAACGTTATATTGTCAAGGTTCAGTTCTGAGGGAAAACCACTAGGCTTTAGAAATGAACAGCATAACAACACCTGAGCTTGCAACGTTATGGTACCTACCACATTATCTCGTGCCTTATCTGAGTAGGGTAAAACCCAAATGGCACTGCACTGCATCTGTACTAGCGAGCCGTTGTTTCAAAGATCTAATCTAAGTGTTGATTACAGGTACTTTCATAATCTATAGCTTGGTTTTCACATTCTTTCAGCTCCATCTTTCAAGCTACAGACGAGTACATATGCAGCGTTAGACATGTTGGAAGCGCTCCATATTGTATACAAACACCGTCGTGTGCTGGACAAACCTTGGACTTCAAGACATTTTCATCATATTCAGCAGTATATTTGTAAAAACAATAGATGTGATAAACAATTATTTTCCCTAATTCTTCAGTACAGTTACTTGGGTCATCAAATACTCATTTGTAAACGAAACTGAAAGAATGAATAGCAATAGGCATCAAAATGTGAACCGTAGAAAACTTAGGATTAAATACATATTCTTCTTCGTTTGCTTTACCTGATCAGCCGGTAAAGCCTGAATTATTCGTCCGCGGCATATTAATTTTTTTGCACAACTTAGTCTGACCGGTTGCTTATTTTGGTAGGAAGCGAAAACAGTTCCAACATTTGAAGATTAGCCTGTTAACACGACGACAGCATAAAGGCCGAGCACACTAACATCAGTCTAACGTGAGGATTGAAATTTTTTCATGTCTCAATTCATCCATATTACATATTAGATCATTGAGAATTGATTTTGCGTTCACGTGTTTTCTAGGCGACCCTGTGGGCTAACGTTCCATCGACCTCATTATTAAACATCCGATTATCACATGTGAACTGGCGATCGGCGCTCGAGTTTTTCGGTTCTCTCGGAAGAAGATACAGACTAATCCAGTAAATCGACTGGTGTACTCCATGACAAAAAAACCTTAACAAGTCTGCTTGGCTGTAAATTCTAAGGTGAATCAGGGTTTCGGTACTTATTTTTTAGAAATATTTATATACATATATGTATATATGCATACGTAAGCATATAAGATGGGCATCACACACATCTGATTGAGGTTTTGTCTACCAGATATTCATTTCTAAGGAAGTCTGTTCAAAATTACAGTAGGCATTCGCTGCTTAAGAGCACTTTCGCCTATTGAACAACTCACATTGGTTTGATTTTGAGCAGAGGTTCTCAATACACAGTTATTCCTGGAAACAAAAAGAGAGGCACCCTTAAAGAGGACTGATAAATCTGCTCA
>LUCH01000246.1:112040-204821 GCA_013368495.1 Paragonimus heterotremus | reverse complement strand
GTCGCTCATTCGAATCTAGCCGAAGCCCCGATTTTTCTCAGTTCAGTCTCATTCAGAATCATTGATCTGCCAAACTACTCATTAGTAACACTTTACAATCGATGATTTTTAGTGAGTTTTAAGAAGGGATCCATCGGCGTTTTAACCGAGTATACAACAGTAACACAGACGGAACCGGAAATGCCAAACAAACACAGTCGATTCAACAAGCAAACTGTCAAATCAAGCGCAGTGATCTAAAACCGATGGACGTTAGAACCACATGACGAAAACGGACATTTGCTATGATTGGGACTCGGAGATACATTCAGATTATATTCCTTCGAAAATTCTCTTTGATAATTCAAGCTGCGAGAGATCCTTCTACTGTGTTTGCTAGAAACACTCGTCTCACGAAGTCTACCGCAAGCCTTATCCAAAATAACCCCCAAGAAACCACACCTGAAAGTAACTTCGTGTGACATACTCTTGCTTGGTGATAATGAAATCCCTCGTGGGATGTACCTAGAACTCCACAACTGCGGAGCATTAAAGGGAGGTCAGACGCCGAAGTACACCAGCTTTTCTTCCCACTATCGCTCAGCAATTGCTCCACCCAAACGTAGCTGGACCTTATGCCCGAACTTGAGTAAACACATCTAGTGTTCTCTGTTGTTTCAATATCCTTTCGTCTCGTGCAAAGTGCAATAAGCCTGTCCAAAGGAATGATTGAGAAATTAGCATTTTCATTCCTGAATTTCAAGCACTGGCTGCCAAATATCCATTTCAAGAGCAACTACAGATTTGTTCATTCCAACGGTAATTTACGGCTGTTGGTCAAGCAAATCGCAAGGAAGTTTTTAATACTTTAACTTCATGTTCTTCGACTTTGTTAGTCGTGTCCAGGCGAATTCAGAAAGGTTATATATTCGCTGAGGTCAACATAACTGCACCAATTGATGGAAGTAAACAGATGTATTCAAGGAACGCAAAGTCTTCTGGACAACTTATGTCCGTCGGAGTGACCTAGTTAGACTATCCCCCGCGTTTACACTCCAGGAGCTTTTAAGTTTAACTTTCTAACTATAACTGCGGAAGAGCACTTATTGTTTCGGTTTGAAAGAATGAAGCGACAATTTTCAACATGATGGACAAGACATGTGTAATAACCGCGGTAGCTTTTGGGTGCTTTGCATCGCGTGGTGCAAACCAAGTGGTGAAAATGAAACGAAGCGTGACAAAGCGGTTTGTTAACTAAGAGGTGGACGACCGCTGATAAGGCGATGGATGACATGGATGTTTGAAAGCAGTTATTGCGAGGTGAATGGTGAAATGTAGTGAAGAAAATGTGCCTGAAAATCCAATCACTAGAGAGTTGAGTGAAGAAACGTCTTGGATCAGAATTACCCTTCCCAAAATTGAGATAGTCAGTAAGAAGATGGCTGTCAACGAACAGTCCCATTTGCTCGATTGATCTTTGCAGTGAACCAGATAAAGGCGGGTCGTGCATAGTTCAACACATCTTGAAACCTATCCTGCTCGCAGCTCCATAATTGCGGTTGCTCCTCGCTCGTTCAACTGAATGTCCAGCCAATTCACAATTGAGGTATGAGAAAATTATCCTTTCGCATACCACCTACAGTGTCGCATAAAGTATAATCTTTTCGATCGATTTACTCAAATTGTTGAGAATTTCAGGGTAATTCTGTCCCTCAGATCAGCGTGATTTATGTTACAAAGTTTAGAAACTATTCGACACAAGGTGATAAACCTCAGTCGACTCTTGTAAGTTCAACTATCTTCTAAATTGGGTCGGGTCTTGTGCAATGAAGGGCGTTTGCAGAAGTCTGTTTGAATTAGTCTTGGGGACAATGTTTTGGTGTTCTCAGGCATTAGTACCTTCAAGATTAATTCATTCATTAAAGTGCTTGAATCTATATTCGGGTGATCATCATCAGAATGATTCCAGTGAACCGTGTTGCAAATATTTTCAGGTATTACAAAGGTTCTCGATCGTGAATAATCATTACAAACGTCATCGGTAGGCTTATGTTAAAATTGATAATTACTACCATGGTATGCGATGTTTCACGCCTTTGTAACCTCTCTAATTATAACCAACTGACTGTCCACTGTGAGGATCACAAAGGAAATCAAGTGAATTTGATTTTTATTAATATATCAGACAAATAAACACACTGAACGAATAAATAAGGTCGAACTTGTTTTCAGATTTCAGACTTTTCAACAAGTACCTAGGACAGCTTATGCCTCTACTGTGTTAACTATATGCTTGCTGAATCTCAGATCAATTAGCAAGACGGCTTTGCTTATTACTGCTGGTTTTGATTTTGAGGACGCGTTGGTTTTCTCTTTCACATGGATTCGGCATTTTTGACGATCATTATTATTTTTCGATAGTCGTTTATCCATAAATCATATGCCACGCATAAATCAGTGTTGATAGAACGTTGGCAGGATTTGACACGAACAGCTATGGTGGTAATCGTTTATCCGGCCCCGTTGTAAGTTCTCTGTAGAAAATGGCTTTTTAAACGTGATTGGAAACGGCTCACTGCCACTGAGTAAAACTATCGAAATGTATTCACACTCACCCAGCTTATCAAGAACCGCCAACAAGCAGTGTACACTTCTCGTTTCAATAGAATTGCAGTCGTTGAGACTTATGAACCACACTGTCTGCCGTCAGAATCCTAACCCGACGAAGTTTACGACCCCGTGTATCCGTCGTTATCATGCACGCTGTCTAGTCTTCAAGAGCAATTGGAGCTTGTTTCACTGATCCACCGCACGTTTTCATAACTAGTAATAAACCCCAGCTCAAAAGCAAAAACTATTCGGCGTCCTGTATGCTCGGGAAAATTCATACCATCGTACAGATGGGACTTAGTTCGAGAGTTAACAAGAGTGGACTCAAAAAGTGTAGTTGCAAGGGTCAGGCCTGTGTTAAATTCATGCTTCGTTCACGCCTAAAAGAAAGCTCAACATGATAGTAAGCTTTGAGGCAGCCCTTTCTTCAGGTTTGTCAGTTTCCAGTCCATTGAAAAATACGTAACAAGAACCGCCGTTACTTTCCGCTTAACAACCATCCGGCCTTAAGCAGCCTGCCAATTTGCGTCATCCATCATTTGTCAGTCATCATCTTTTTCGAACGTTGGAATGTTCCCAGTTCGAAAGATGAGTGGACCTGTTCGTCACTGTCTGCGTCAACAACCTCAAATCGGTTTGTATGAAACGACCAAGGATCGTCTTTACCTCGCCTGTGATTACTTTCTATCAGTTTTGTGTAATCAAATATCTCACTGACAATTTCCATGATTGATTTTGGAATGTCACACTGCACCATCATTGTTCTCATTCTATATGCTTTCAGCTCAGCTCTACACTCCGCCTGTCGCATACCGTCTGTAGATTTTAGTCAAGTTCAGTCAACAGATATTCACTTGTGTGGCTGAACTCTACTTATAAGAAAGTTCGTCACGTTCTAGCAAACCTCATGTAATTTACTGGCAAATCAATAGTCACTTCTGAAATAAACCTCGCCAAACCGGAGGTGAAATATAGAAGGAGATCATCAAGAAAAAACGGGGACCAATTGCATGTTGAAGCATGCAAACCGCCATATGCATTTCGCGCGAAAAAATGAGGCCTTACTGTTCTATCACCCTAAGTAGGGTCTTAAATCGTCTCAGTTCATTTCCCGTATGTGTGCTAGGCTTCTGAACCCTAGAATAAACTTTCCGATGCCTCGACGGTGTGTATGAAAGAACCTGCATTTTTACTGCCGTAACGCATCGGAGCAACTGTCTGTTACGATAGCAAAAAAGGGCATGCTGAATAAACTTTGCTGTTGAAATGAAATTCCAGCGTTCTACAGTTCTGACATCAGGGTATGTGGGAAGTCAAAATGCACAGTAACTTGATTAAAACTAATGGCTTACTGTTTAGCAGTTCTATTTAAGTAAAGACGATAGACTCGCTGTTGTCTGAAGGCCAAACGAAACGTCCAGCTTGAAGTTTTGACGCCATCAAGTTTTTTTAAACTGAACTTTATTGACAGAAGCTATCATGTCATTGATCTTCGAACAGCTCAATTAGCAATTGAGTAAGAGATTTCCGTTGACTGAAAAACAGACTGACGGGTGAGATAAAACAAATCTTTACTTTGGTTATCAGGAAATGTGATAAGCTTGGGGATGAACAGAATAAACACCCGACCAGACGATATATAGAAAGATTTTACAAAATTTCTGTAACCTACCGTTTTTTGGGCAATACTTGCACCAATAAATACTGTCTGATAAAGCATTTTTTTTATCAAAGTGGACTATTGCACTGTGTATTATCCCAGGTACCGGAAATTTCATTGTTTAATTCGAAACTTCTGAGAAATGACTGCTGCTCCCCAACAAGTTATCAAGCTGAGGTACCCGTCTGTTCTCTTTAAACAGTGAAACTCGTTTGATTGCAACTACAATATGGAGTGATCGCAAGCATGCATGACAGACTAATAAAACCAGCTAAACAAAATATGGACGTACGTAATACATGGTGAGTTTTAGCAGAAACAGTTGTAGGTCGTGAGTAATCTCGTCCATTTATCAAATTGCCACGCTGTCCCAAAATACTTAAACAAAAACACCTTGAAAATAAATGGTCATTTGTGGAAAATAGAGGGTTTCATCTTATTCTTATTTTTGTAATTTTCGAGAAAGACAAGTGAAACAGATGTAAATTTCAGACCATATCTTACTGACTTTCCAAACAGACCACCATGGAATGAAATAAATTCATCGTTTACTGCGATGTATTGTTTGTTTTGTCAAGGGTAACACTTAGCTGAGACCATGAGTCTGTTTTGGTCTCACTTGGTTTTGCGCATATGCGTTCAAACTATTGAAATTTGGTGATCATGAGGTCACCGACTTCCCGACCTACTAAAATAAGTAACCCTTCCAATGGTGTTGGGTTATTTTTTCGTTTAAATTCCAGGTGATCTCGTATCACTCACCAGTCGATTTGACCAGTTCGGTGTGCATACCACCTGGTTTCGATTTTTATTCAAGATTGTGTCTATTAGCACTGGTTGGCTGTACTTGTTCTCTAATTGAGACCGCTGATTCACTCCGCTTGGCAGCTTCAAATTATGGACTCAAGCTCGCAAATTTCTGTTACATAACTCTTCAAACTTGCAAACGATTACCGTATGCGTTAGCTGTGTTAGCTGCCGTATCTAACTAGGAGTAGACGTGATTATTTCAAGCTCCCAAAACTGCAGTAAACCATATGTTGCTTATCCAAATGCCTGCCACTTAATGTTTGCTTACGCGCCTCGAAACTGAAAATGAAATCATATAACACTGTTAATTCACTTTCATGGGATGCAATTAAGTCTGTTTAGGGAAGTTCGTGAACTGTGGGAATGCTTAGAAAGGTGCGATTTTCGGTAGATGAAGATGTAATGTGGGTAGCTCTATAAATCCAAGCGTATTCTGCATCAGGCTGAGAAAGAATGTAATCAGATTCATCTCTGAGGTTGTTTATGTTGTACCTATGTGTTTTTACTGGATCTACAACCTAAGAGCGCGTAAACAGATAACAGAATAACGGCTAATGAAACGATAGATAACGGAACGACGGTCAACAGTAATGAACAACTGACTACGAAGTATGCACGACTAATTCATATTTTCCTGGCCAACTCAACAACCCGAGGCTAACGAATGGACACAGAGAAATGACTGGCCTCCGGACAGAGCTTTTTTTGTGTCACTCATTCGGAAGACGACATGGTCACAAGCTGGACTTCAGTTAAACGGTTTGTGACCAATCAGAAAAGAAGGACAGAGTTGGACCAAACAAAGATCCAGAAAGTAGAGTGATGTCCCCATTCAAGGACAAGCGTGTAGGCGGGGTGCCAGAAGTTGGCACAAAGGTTGAGGACGCCCGTGCGCGACGAAGTGGCACATGACCGCGCCGACTGTGAAGGTCACTTCACACAGAAGTGAGTTAAGCCATTCCGAAGGCAAATAACACGGTATTTTTGGGAGAATTAGATTCTTCACCGACATTGTTAGGTAGCGTACGTAGGTGGGGCTGCTGTTCTATGCGCACTGTTGACACCGATGAGTATGGATAAGTTTCTGGTTTGGACGGTGAACACGGTACATTCGAAAATGATAGTCCGTAATTTTTTAAATTGTGTTCCATATCTAGTTCTGCATGAATCAAACTGTCCAAACAAAATTTGTGACAGTAGGTTAGAGAATTTACCTATACCTCACTTAATTGACTGCATGATTGTGGTTGCACATTATAAAAATATGGTTGGGTATTCTGTGATCCAACGTCAAGGCAACTTTGATTCACTTGCTTTTCGGTATACATATGTATATATGTATCTATATAATAAAGGAATTTTTTTCAAATCACAGATCATTCACGCGGATGAGGGATAATGAAATGTTGATAAGGTGAAAAGTGATCTGTAATCAAAGCTTTCTGGAAATCAGCGCAAGACATTCCTCCCTTGCTTTATAGGTGTTGAGTCTGTGCAACTAGTGAAAGTAACTCCTGGTGAAAATCTCTGTATACAAGTAATACATAAGTAAAATGGACCAACATACATCGGATATACTAGTAGTACTTAGATGAGAGTGTAAATAGATCAGCGTTCTTGGATAACACACTGTATTCGCCGAAAACCAATGTGGGTGTAAATCAGATGATCAATAAAATGTGACAGTACTGCTAGTGTCCATAATGATGTCAGTTTGAGCACACCCATCACTTGTTCAGTTCAAAGTTTACCTGAAATCGATTACCACTAATGGCGTTCAGTTAAAATGCGAGATTCCACACGTTTGAACTAGTGACAGCACATCAAGTTTATCAACAGTTTTCAAGAAGAAGAGGTGAGCATTTCACTGTTACTCATATGAAGTTCAAAGTCAGCTGTCTCCGAACAACGATCAAGTGGTTGTTCCCAAAGTGAGAGAGTTAGCTGAGCAGAAATTGACAAACAAACTTGACTGTTCCAGTCACAAGCAGAACGTAAGTATAAAAGTATTCACTATAAGATCAAAATTACACCTCAAAACTTACGTTTAATTTGATCACTTATTAATGGTGCTCAGTAATTGCTAATCTTTTGCACTAAAGTTAAAATCTATTTGAAGTTTTTATCTAATTATCAGACACTACTAAGATCTCATGGATTACAGTAACTACCATGTGATATATTAAACTTGAAATATTTATTTTTCTCCCTAGAATCGGTCGCAGAAATGTATACGTTATGTCAGATAAGTTTCATCCTCCTGGTTTTGAGGGACAGTTTAGGTAAGTAATGTAGTAACAGTATGCTCATATTGATCCACCGCCAAATGTACATATTTACATATTTATGCGCTCTCGTTTCTATGTTGCTGGAATATTATATTTTGCTGTATAAATCCTAGTTGGATAAAAAATCCACAACTGCAGCTCAAATAGTCAGACTATTGTACAACAAAATGATTTAATTACGCTGTAAGCTATGTAATTGTTCGAAGTGATGTACTAGTCTTCTGATTTCAAGTTGAACATCACCCACAATGGACCGTAGATGTCGCACTCCCATAGACTCTCCAGTGCGCCCATTTCGGAAAGAAGCACTAGACTCCAGTTTCACTCTCATTAGAGCTCGTCAGTAGTGTATATCATCAGGCAACCTCATCATTACTCACAAGCACAAGTGGTTGAGTGTTCACATAGGATAATTCGATCGTGCCTAATATGAGGTCAATGGCGCAGTGGTAAACTCGGTTGCCTCATGAACAGCTTGTCCGTGATTCAAGTCCCGGTTGCAGTGGCGATGATATGCACTATTGACGAGCTGTAGTGAGAGAGGAACTCAAGTCTAGTGCTTGTTTTCGATAGTGGCCGACTGCAGAGTCTATGGGAATGCAACAGCTGCTTGGATCAATTGTGAGTGATGTTCAACATGAAATTAATCAAATCCCTGACTACTCCTCATCAGTAATCTCCTGATTATCAACTAAGAATGAATTGATAGACTTGAAAACGACTTGAAAACGAAACTCGTCCATGTTAAATTATGTGTATGAAGCACACACAAACGGCTAACTCTTGGTGAGTAAATCGGGCTGTTAACTGTTACTAGCACAGTACCAAATTCATTCAGTTCATCCCTCGTCATTAATATGTGTCTCCGCCGGACTACTGTTGAAATAATGTTCTAGGTATGGGGTCCGGAAACGTTGAAATTTAACAGTTAATCTTACACTGCATCGAATGTTCGAATCAAACCTCAACTCGGCGCTCATTAGATAGTAGTGTTCATCTAAGCTACATTGACTTTAAATGAGGAATGCCCGTGCCCTCAGTTGAAAAATGCCAACCTCGCATGTCTGGGATTAGTGCTCATAGTTGAGAAGATATAGTTGAGAAGATATAGTTGAGAAGAGATATAGTTGAGATATAGTTGAGAAGATATAAACTCAAAACTCTGGAAATATGGAGCTCGAACTGTGTGAAAATTAAGTTGACTTCAATGTCCTCTAGATGTTTTTAGGAAGTTGCTGGGCTTGTGACATAACACCGGCTAGTGGTGTTTGAGTCCACTAAAGCTGAGCAATGACACAGTAACCATAGCGTATAATGGGTCATACTAAGTCCTAAGAACCAATGTCAGGCATAATTTTCATTAGAGTATGTAAATAAGAGACGTTAACTGGTTTCCCGTTTTCTGTCGTTGTACATCACCGTTCTGCAGTAGACTAGTGGCAGTGTATACAAGAGACCAACCTATCACGCTTTACATTGGTAATTGGTTTCTATTGAACGCACTTATGTAAACAGTTTTCCATGGTTCTGGAAAAAAATGGAAGGGCACGGTGTCATCACACAGTGACGTTTGCTGAAATTGATTGCTAATTTACAATTGTTTTGTCGAAGTGTACGCACACTGACCGATTCAATACATGTAATTTGTGGTTAAAAACGTCAAAGTAAATATCTGTTTCCATTACTTTTGAAGACGTCCGCCGATGAACAATTTCACATAAAAAATAACCACTCACTAATATTTGATCAAGTACCAATCTAATTGTTTACAAAGTTTTGGTGACTTAAAATAAAGGTTAGTGGTTTGCACGACATGGTGAGTTGCTTTGCATCTTTTACGGAGACCAGATCGCCTGGGCAGCAAACACTAGTGAGAATTTAGTCCGCAAGGTTGTGTACATTGTGCTCAGCATACTGAAACAGTGGTTGTTGCTTGAACCTTGGCTTGCACAGGGATAAAACTAAACAAATCATTATACTCTGTTGGAATTGCTAGGTATTCGATCATCGAACAATAAATATAAGAGATATTTTCTTCAAAGCGGTAGGTAAATTATGGTATTACAGTATAGGAAACGAAATAAATATCTAAAATTAAATCAGGAGGCTGGCGTTTGAACCTTTTCATTTTGAATCTCTGAGCTTTTTGAGTTTGTGGAATGATAGCATGCAAGGTAGAGAACAACTGTTATTCGACAATCTGAAGTGCACTCAGTCCGATCTTTGTCCAAAAGTTTTCATTTAATGGCTACTTAACAACGAATATTGATCGATCAGCGACGGTCACGTGGGCCGAGTTATCGGAGGTTTATAAACCATCATAAACAAACCGGCCAATAAGCAAAAAGAAATGGCGCAAGTTTGAGATAGATGAGTGGCTTAGCTGGCAACGAAAACAACCGACTACAACTTGAAAACTACCATCCATTCGTGGTGACAAAGCCTACTGAAAGTGGACGAATAAGATGAAGATTTTTTAAAGTGGCCCAAAAAGACAGATGGAAATACCCAATTTGACACCATATATAAGTAGAGCGTGTTGAAGCGAGGTTGGTCTACTTGAAAACTCCTAGCACCTAACCGATGTCCCTTTGCAATTCGACAAAGACTGCGAACAATCAACACACAGCCGAATAGTCCCGGGTAAAGCTCCGTTGGAAGTCGAGGCCTCTAATGGATACACATGTTTAAACCCATAACAACATTATTCGGTTTATACCGAAAAGAGCTGAGTTGGTTAGTTGCATATGACAAGCAGACACTTTCCAGTATAAGCCAAATAGATTGTAGACTTCCGTAGCAGGGCACCAGTTAGTCAGAGCAACCAGCAAACAAAAGTTTTGTGAGGAACTTGGATCACCAAAGTTTGTTTCCCGTGTTTTATCAATGGGCTTAATGCAGCACGCTTGATATGACGTGGAAAATTTGCTTGATGTTCCACAACTAGACCTCTAAAAGACCTGGTTATTTCGACATTGATAACGAAGTCTTCAAACAATTACTGTACATTCTTTTACGCGTATTTTACCCTCAGTGGTGTTTTATATTTATCTTGAGGATGAAAAGACAAAAGTGCGCCTGGTGGCTGCATGACTGTCACATAAGCGAACAGAGTTTATTAAGACCACTTGGGCAGAAAATATTCGACTGTCTCAAGTAACTACTTAATACCGATAGATCTGAAGTTATATACTGATAATTAACGACTTCTGATATACTTTGAAATATATTTTTTCTGTTAAGTTTTACCGGTAACGCAGATACTTGTTGGTATCTCAAATTATCCTGATCTGTCATTAAGTCCTGATTTTATTATACGTAATATCGTTATCTGTTTCAAGACAGTCGCAGGTATACGGTCCCATAAATTGATAAAGAAGAGCCCATATAACAGTTTGCCTCCGACTGTCTGTCTTCAGATAGGTTTTCTTCATCAAAAACAACTGGAAATGCCTGATCGTTCAACAGTCTTTAGTGTAAATGAAAAATCACACTGTTCTCGACACTCCTTTCCACAACATTTGAGGCAGTAATGTGTACCTTATCTTTCGGATTTCGTTTCACATAGTCGGTTGTAGTGGTTTCTGGGTAGTTTTTACGGAATGCTTTCTGCGATCCCTTAGGAACTCGTCTAATCCTAACGGTACTTCTCGCGATATCCCCATTATATTCACTTCCGTTCACAATTTGGAAGCGTACATTCCATTTATCTCCAAAAGTTTTTCTTACTTCATTCAGACTTTTCAATCTAGATTTTCTAAACATTTTCTGATAGCAATATAAAGCCCGTTACTAATTTACACATATGTGTGCCTGTGCCTCTTACTTATCACGCTTGCTCAATACTTCCAAAAGTTTTCCAAACATTTTCACTGTAACGTTTCATCCCTGAGTTTATTGAATATTGCTTCAAACACAGATGTGGTTGGGTAAACGTTATATAAACACCATCCTATAGGGGAAGAACTCAATTCCCCCAAAATACCGTTTTATTTACCTTCGGAATGGCTTAACTAATTTCTGTGTGAAGTGACCTTCACAGTCGGCGAGGCCATGTGCCACTTCACCCATCACGTGCGTTCTCAACCTTTGTGTCAATGTCTGGCGCCCCGCACACACGCACGTCCTTTTAACTGGGACGTCAGGGTACTGTCTGGACCTTTGTCTGGTCCACTTGTGTCCTTCTTTTCTGATTGACCATAAACCCCTTAAATCTGGTCCAGTTTGTGACCCTGTCGTCTTCCGGTTAACGCAGAAGGAGCTCTGTCTGGAGGCCAGTCTTTTCTCTGTTCGTTGGTTAACCTCAGTTGGTTGCGTTGGCCGGGAAGATTCGTATTAATTTTGCATATTTCGTAGTCCGTCGTTCAGATCCGTTGAACGTCGTTCCGTTATCTACCGTTCCACTAACCGTTATTCCGTTGTCTGTTTTACGCGTTCGTAGGCCGCATACCGAGTTACAACACATCCGAAGTGCGTTAAAAATTTTTGGATGTGACCTGTCTCGATGCAAAATATTTGCTAGAATGAGTAACATGTCATGTGACTGTTTGCCCCATCAGTTTCCATTGGGTTGCACATTGGTTTCACCCCACCAACTACTGTTTTGATTCCAGTTCTGCGGCCACCAGTTTAGAAGAAATGTCCGACTGGATAACTTTGAGCACATCTCTACTATCGTTGAACAGCATTGCCCTCACAAGAAATGATCAGACCAACATAAATTGCACCAGTTGGAAATGTACGTGTTTGATTTCACGTGATAGAACGCACTTAGCACTGTCTTACTGGTGAACCAACGACGATTAGCGGCAGTCTAAAATATATACTTTTAGAACCTCGACGTTGTTGAGGAGCAGTCTAGATGATTACAAGTTTGCTGGCAACTGCTGTTTAGGAACAGCTTTCATGTGTCAGCAAACAACACCTTTCTTGGAGAGTTCATACCAGCAAGAAACATTACAAGTGAAATTCTGATCTAATGGCCATGAGCACGCTCCACGTTTATGGATTGCTTTCTGTGAATTTTGCGCTTCTTGATTGAACTGGTTGCAGGTGCTGCTGTGTCTGAGGTTGCAAACACCAGAAGAATCCGTGAGAAACTCTAACAATTAGCTGCTCACCAAAACAAAACTGGCTAGGGTCTCCACACGACGCACGAACAGTCCGTCGGTTCCTCTTTAAGGTAAAAAGCACTTCCCCCAGGATCTTTCAAAACATGTTCTCTTTTATCAGGAATGAAAGTCAGTTTGTACAGATTGCGGCCTTGAAAACAGCATAACAGTCCTCTTCATAGTTCTGGACTGGAAGATCACCTCATCAAGAGGTCAACGTTACATCTAGTTATCGGCTCCGCGTCTTCAACAAGCTAAACCAGTTCGATTATTTTTCTCATGACAGAAAACAAAACAACACTCTTTAGAAAATGCATTCAAAATAACACCAAATATCCTTTTGTAGTCTATGTCGTCAGTCTGTGTTAACTATAGCCCTTTGTAGGTCATCCTTTAATGAAACGAGAGAAGAATTCAGGATCTGCAAACGCGAATCATGAATGTATTAAAAGTAGAAGAGGTAAGCAAACTAATATGAGAACTCCGGCTACTGAAGTGGTTAGTATCGGCCTTTCGACGTATCACACATTAAACGCAATTCTTATTAACCAGTTGCACCGCTATTGATGCTTTTATTATATCCTGGAAACTTGACCTCCATTTTTCCTAACGTCACTTCGAATATCGTCAGGCACTCCAAGTACCAATGGACGGATTCCAACTAAGCCACACTCTACACGACCTCTGCTGTGGTAATTTGGAGGACGGAGGCATAAAAGCGATCAACCGGCAATTTCAACAAAACGGAATAAACGTTGCGTTTACGAACGCCAGCCGTCTCCGGTTTGCTCGACGATATAACCGAAAAGGTGACGTTCACCAGCGCACTAATTTTTAAATCGCTCTATTGAAGAAAGCCGTAGATGGGATGGAAAAATCCTTCAGATTCACCAGTTTTCGGCAAATGATCCGCCACAAAACGGTAATGACCGGCGCCAATGAAACAAACCTTTTTTGAGATTATTGTTTAACTACCCGCTAATCTTGCAGAATTATACTTCGGAAAATTACCCCAACCTAACAGCTGTTGAATAATTATATGGAGAGGTACAGGATGTGCGAAGAAATGGGATAAAAGTGACATAAAAATATTTGCCTTACTTTACTTAAACGACCAATCTAAAGATTTCGATTGTGGAACGTTATGGACCACTAACCGATTACACTTCATGCCGCTGACCAGAATAGCTTACAGTACGTTTCCTTCTGCGTAAGTGACAAGGTTACTTTGCCGAACACATCAGACAGTTTCATCGGCATGGAATTATGCAAAAATCACGGGAATGTTGCTTCCGGATGAAGATCTTATTTTGTGAACTCTAGATAATTTCCACGATGATAACTGTGCTGTTGCACACTCAACACTTGTCGAACATCCACAATCCGACTGTCAATCGACCACCCAACCACTTTCTTTCTTCTACAGAAATAACCTATCTATAACTAGGGTTATAGATCATCCTTGGAACCAAACACCTATTCAACAGGCAGATAAAACGGTTATTGTGACTCATATCAGGTTGACTACAATGGAAAGTGCGCTCGCAGTCACGGGTAAAAATTCCAACTAAAGTGTTAAACTCTAGTTTAGGTAGAGGATGTGGCTTTTTAACAGATTATTCCCAACTTTTATGCCTGAACCTTGGTCGTCATTTTCAGACTCGTCATTTTGGGTGAATTACTCCTCCAAAGCTAAAAGACTACACATGCTATCAGCCTTCTACAGGGACGTTTCCTTTGCATTAAGGCTAGCACCTCCAACTACAAATGCAAATTCCATATCTTCTCTTCAAAATCTCTTTTGAAAATCCTGTAGCTTATAACGCACTCTGTTGTTTATGACACGACTCAGCTTTGCTAATACGGAATGAATGTTCACAATTCGCGCGAAACCCTCTTCATTGAAGGCTGAAGGGCAAAAAATAATCAGTCGGTTATCGTGATACGCTTGCAAGCCCATTTAGTCGTGTCAATGGTTATATTTGACAGTCAGTAATTGCATCCTGAACAAATGCTACCGACCCTCAATAGTAGACTTTTACTATCGGTGTGAAGCTCCTATTAAAACTGTCACCACTTAAAAAATGACTGACAAAATCATGCTGTACATCAACAACTCATTCACAGTCTACAAAAAACAGCTATTCCGAATTTATTACAGATATGTCCCAGTCGTTGGCAAGCGCAAAAGCACATAGCTTTTCTACCGATCCTCAACGCTAAGAATCGTCAGCAGAAAAGGACACTATCAATTCATCTGGAAAAGTAAACACGAAATGGTATCGTTCGCCTCACTGCACGAAGGCTCCACTGTTTTGAACTTACTGGCGGAGGGTTACATATGCCAACGTCATAAAGTAGTCAATATTCATTATTCGTTAGAAGCAACACTCAAACTCTTATAACGGGTTTTTGTGGGCCCAGGTCATGGTGACTAGTTCGTTCCGTGTCTCTTGATTTACCGCCAGAACGCGGAGATTGTGGGAATTATCTCGTTTAGTTTGCTTGTTTCCGAAATGTCCCTTTATCTTTCGCTGTCGTTCTGTGGACAGACCATTCTCCACAAAATTCACAAATAACCAGGCACAAAAGTTGTATGCATTATTTACATTACTGTGACAGTCTCCGACACTCAGTAGTCGATATAATGTACGTTTAGGTTGCGTTGGTGTCTGCAGTTATCTGTTTGCATCTCATCACTAACAATTAGCTTTCGCGGTGAGCAGAAGTATATAATTAAGCGGACAGGATGTCATCATAAATGTGTGGTCTGTGTGCATTGCTTGCACCATAATTTTATGTTTATTCTCGTTTAGGTAGATAATTAATGCTGAACTGTTTCATCATTAGCTGGTTGTGCACTGCACAGCGTATGTCAGTTATTGTGCATTATGATACTGGTTTATTTTCTCTGGTTGTTGCGGTTCCTTCCGCTCGTGGGCTGAAATTATTCGGCCACCTTGTGGTTGGACTTAAAACCAGCAAACTTCGAGTACAGCCCAGAAGGGAGTGATGAAATACTTTGCAAATAGTTGATCCCAGTGACTGCCAGCGAAGTGGCGGAAGGCTGTTCCGACCTATCTGGATCTCATCAGTACCACACACGTCGGAAAATCGATCCAGTAATCCACGTATAGCTGATAGATTGTAGCCCAAACACATACTCTACACTACGGAGCCACTGTCACCTGGGTTAAAGGAGGATATGTTAAATAATTTCCCTAGTCCTAGTGCCCGTGATCCCAAGATCAAGTGGATATAGTGATTTGACTAAAATCTACCGTTTATTCATGGGTCGCGGAGTGAATTTTCCGACATGCGTTGTGCTGATGAGAGCCAGCTGGGAGGAAGCAGCTGTTCGCCACTTCGTTGATGATCACTGCGATTAACTGTTTGCGCTACCGGTTCAATTCAGGCAAAAGTGCACACGTACATGTGAGTAGTAACTGTTCTATTGTGTATTTAATTTTACCACTGTTCACACGATAACAGTAACCACCTGCACAGTGGAGCGTTTACATACTTGAAATATTTTTCACTGAAAAACATGTGTATCCCATATTAAATCCACAGCTTTGATGGATATTACTGTGCCAATCAGTCTGGTGGAAAACGAAGAAATGTTTTACGGTAAGTTTAACTTCATTCCGTTAACTAGTTCAAATAATGTTCCGTACTTAGTTTCCAGTCTCCTGTTCGTTTAGTCTGTCAGTTGCACAACCATGGGAAGAAAAGGTGTCGAAAACGATCTTGGTTTTGGTGTTTCGTCATTAGGCTGTTTACAACGAACTCTTGTTTTAGGAAGGTAGTACACCAAACATCACCAAAGTGAGTGATGTTAATTACTGGTGTCTGTTTGGTTAGATTCATGATATCTGGTTAATGGGAACCGATCATATGAACTATGAAAACGTACACATGGAAACACCTAGTTTACACAATCACTTTCTTAGGTCTCAGTGTATGACTGTCGAAGGTTCCTCTTCCGGACCAGCCATCTTTAAGCAGATCGCCTACAGGTGGATCAAAATGACTGTTAGCTTATAATCATTGATTTGCTTCAATTGCGCCCAGCAGATTCTTTTGATCGGCCTGAATGAATCGTCTGGTTTTTACTCAACCCAGCTCGCAACTAGCAAAGACGAAAGAGTTTTTATCGTTCTTTGTGTCTGCCGTAACACCTGTTGCCTCCAGACGTGTTTGCGTAGTCGTCCTGTTGTGCGGTGTATTTTGTTTGATTCATACGAACAAACGAAGCAACAAACGCACAAAGACCTGTTGACAAGAAGTGATACATCACTCAGCTGGCACTGTAAAGCCGGCTTGGAAGTAAACTGTATACATTGTTTAGTTACAAGTTAGTTGATATTAACTGACAATAAATCCTTCAAGTATGCTTTCCGTTTGATGGGCAAACAGACCTTTGTTTGCAGTCTGCAGTCTATTCCCCTTTGTGGTCATCAGCATATTCTCACGAAAAGACTGCTTCAGGTTGCTACTTTCAATCAGTGTAATGAATATAAACTCTTACTTCTCTTCTACACTGCCGTTCGAACATATTGTCGCAGACTTGTCTATCAAGTATTACTCTAGACTCCTTACGTCTTATTGCTACGATACCATTGAGATATCAACATTGGTCCGCCAAGTTTGTCTTACAGTACGTTTGCCAATGTATCGTCTCATCTTTGCCACGAGGCACGAATACGTCCAGAGGCGGTAAACCTGCGGGTGACGTCACTTCTAAGGTAACTTTTATACTGTTGTAAATAGAGTTGAAATTCGAGGTGATATGACTGGGGCCTTCTCATTCATTTGTTATACGAATAATACACCCCATATAATGCTTTTTAAAGAGAAAGTAATACTGTGTGGTCAACAAAAGAACCATGCTGTAGCTTCGCTGTGAAGACAATAGCCACTAATATGCTTAGTAGTGCTCTGATTGCCAGACCGTCTTTTCAAAGGTAATACTTGCTGGAGAACTGAAACTGAGCAAAATATGTGGTGAGATATGGTTGCCGCTTTAACTCTTTCGCCGCATTATGTACACTGATAAAATTGCCCCCAAAATGTTTGAGAAGCTCAATCATGTCAGTGAGTGGGACATAGATGAAAGCGGATGTGAATTCAAGCGAGAATAGACGTCTACCTCTTAGGCTCCGCTGCACTTAGAGTTTCAACAACTTTCAGAAGAATGATTCGGCTGTGAATCGCTATCTCTCCTTTGACCGGTTCCCACGGAATAACAAACTATATCATCGGTGCGTCATACAAATAAGTTACTTATCTGAAATGGATCTTAGTGGTACACCGCTTTATATGCACATCAGGCTACTCTTAAAGTAAAGGAAATATGGTGTCCATTGATCGAATGATTTTAAACGTTACAGAATCTTTCATACCGTTTTCGCATTCGACAACTCATTGTGTTCTTATTACATCTTAGGCGAATGCTGTTTGATCCACTCTGTTTCCTAAGCTAACAGATTTAGTTCTATCTTCTAATATTGCATTCTTTTTAAAATAACCAGTTTTAGCTAAAATGACGATTCTTTCACCTTTACCAGGTCTGGATATAATTATATTCTCTGAACACATACTTTGAAAGATATCTGAGACAACGGTTTTTAGATTTGTTTAATTCGAGTTACGCCCACGGTTTAAGTGACCGTTCATGTCTTATGTTGAACATTACTTCATGTATGTGACTCATGAACTCTCCTGTTTCAGTGTGCGTCAGCTGTGTTATAATCTGATCTATAATCACGGTTTATGATTCCAGCTACATATGAAGCTTACCTACACATCCCTCTTATGTAACGTTGGAGGATTTAGCGAAGTGCAAGTAACATCAGTGCAATCTGAGCGTTCTGTTTGTTTCTCCAGAAACCCGATAATCACGTTTTCTTTCTACAGTTGCGTACTGAACCTGACTTGCTTTTTGAGTTCTTTCATTACAGTCAAGGTGTTCGGTTCACTTAAGTACTTTACTATACTTTTTCTAGTGTTTGGGTTGAAAACTAATTTCAGGGTGAAATAATCCTCTGTTAACAAGTCACCCGCTGACTGCCTGTTTTGCTTTCCATTACGGAAAAGATTTGCGTATAACGGGAGTTGTTTACAAGAATAGAACGAAAATTCCATGGAATCACAGGTACAACGAGGAAACAGATGAGATGCATCAACGCTTGTCAGGAACTTTGTGTTATTCGGTAAGCTAAAACCATGTTACAATTGATTGGAAAATTGCCGCCTTTAGCGGCTAAAACTTTTCTGAACAAGTCCGATGAAAGCGAAATCTAAAATCTAAATACCATTTTGACCTAATTAGTTAACAGACTCGCTTGGTCCAAAGAAAACTGTGTGTTATTGGTTTCCATTACGCGTTTTCCATATTTCCTATTGTTCAACCTGTGAAAATCATCAGTCAAAAACATTAAGGTGTTGGCTTAACTCCTCTTTATGCTATCAACACACAGTACGTAGCATTGCGAAGATGATTTGAAGAAAAATAGTGCTCTGATAAGGACAATGTCAAATCTGTAGTACTTCGTTTTATACCTGAACATCAGTAAGTGACTGGACAAATATCAAAATGATCAAACATTACTTCCGGAAATACTTGCATATTTTGTGGTGTAAGCTTACGGTAGCAGTGAATAGAATTACGCATAATATGTACGATTTTAAGCAGTCAATATTAAACCTAACGCCTTCCCAATGTTAGTACTATTCCGTGTTGCATCCACCTGTAGAACAGCCGATTTTCTCACTTATGATTCAAAGATGTCTCGCTATATTTCTTCATTTCACGATATCACTTCTGCTCAATTCCGTCAGTTCAGGATGTTCCGGCGGAGGTGTCAACACTTATTTTACATTTTCTAAGTAGTTATAACTAAATAGTTAGAATGTCGTCCACACTGGTCACACGCCGTATATCCGTTTTCATGATATACTGAAGTCTAAACTTGTATGGTCCGCTTAAGCTGAACGACATGGAGAACACTGCATAAAACCCTTAGTTGCACTAACTTGTTACTGAACCTTGGAAAATGAAATCGTATGAAACAACAGCGATTTAGAATCACCTTTGATTTTTGAGGGTCCATACTTGGCAGGAGCATGGAAACCATATATGTATATCAGTTGTTCTGTAAAATGTGGAATGGTGACATGTTTCAGTAACGTCGTGGGATATTTGAAATTTGGCAGTAAGGTGCTATTTCCACTTTGATGACATTGCTATCAATTTCACTGGAAGATGTCAAGGAAGACAATCGTGTGTGACACCTGCTAAAAGTACACAACACATTTGTCTATTTGAGAGAAGGTCAGTTGCTGTCTAACATATTAGGAAGAGGCCATAAAATCGTTTGTGGGCATCACACTGTGAATACATCCTTACAGTTAACCCTCATACAGTACCTTTTGCATTATCTAAAAAATTCGAAGTATCACTGTTATAAAGCGTTAACGTCGACGAAGCGCACAAACGTGGACCCCAACCATAGTTCGAACGCATGCAGACCAAAAAAAGGAGTCAAGTGATAGCTCTGGCTGATGCTGATTAAGCTGTCTCTGGACGTACGCAAATCGAGATTACATCTTTCGTTGGGAGTCTGTCAGCTAGCACGGAGTTTAAAAAGATTACGATTCCCACGTTCATTTGTTGTTTTCCTATAATGATCTGTTTCTTTGAATAATACTTCTTGTTGTTCTTCGTTAATTAATACTGGCGCCAAACTAACCGTTATTTTTGAAACTATAAAGTTTGGTTTGCGTTTACATCTCTCTCACTTTAGGTTTTGATGGCGTTTATGCCCAACAGCACCCTCGCTATAGCATGGACCGGGTGTCAACTAGTAAATACTGAGAAGGGATCTACGATCGGAACTATCCATGTGTATTTGGAAAAAGATAGTTTGGATGAGCAGCATGTGCACTTTGGTTCTGAGGGATTTTTTCAAGGAATTAAAGAACTGATGAAAAGTTATGCACAATCACCGCCACAGGACTTGTGTTATTTCGGTACTGTGAACAGTGTTGGAGGTATGGTTGTAGAAAACACTTGTTAACATTCATCCATTGATTTGAATTTACGTGTTGACAGGATCACCGGATTAAGCAAGATATTGATAAGCAATATTAGATAGAAATTTCAATTCACGCTCCTACTTACAGAGAGTTTAAAGTAAGTAGAAGGTAATGCATGAAACAAACATAAGACACGTTTGTAAGTAGTAGCTGTAACGTCAGGATAAGTGGTATTTAAACACACGTATAGTGATTGTTAAGCCTGAGAGTCCTTCATCTGTAACCCCATAGATACTCTTCGGTTGTCGCAAGACAACACTAATAGAACGTTCTTAGATTCAGCTATGAACATTAGCTGTGAACATTGTGACTCGTTAGGACGGGTGCTCCGGTCTTTCGGTTGCTGTCCACTGAGGTGTTAGTTACTTCCAATCATGCTTGCAGTTATTTTGGACTAATGACCAGCTTTAACTATTCATTCCATCTAGCCCTACCGCTTATTAAAACAGTGTACTTTCTCTGTATGCTTATATCGTTAACTCCAAACTTGTGGATTGACTGCAAACGGTAACTGGTTTACTGGTCACATTTGTAGATCGCGTTAATGTTAGTAGTAATGCCTTTGAATACAGTTTTCTGGTTGCATTCGAGTCACGTAGAACTTTTAATAGATTTTCCTTTATACAATAAAATATGTTATTGATTGAACCTAATTTCCTTGCAGCTGACGCATGTCATACAACATTTACAAAGTGGAACATCATCACCCCAACGCTGGCAATTATTGTAGCCTACTGTTTTAAATGACAACGAAGAACAGCAAAATTGCACGTACAATCTGCGTGTCATAATTTAGAATAAAGCAAGAGATTGTAACCTCAGCCGACGTTTTGTCAGTTCAGTCGCTGTTGCACACTTTTACGGACACACTTATGTAAAAGCAATTGTTTAACAGCTCAAACAATCAACTCTATACCATTCCCCTCCTGTCATGCACTCATACGTCTGTGACGCGATTAGTTGGCATATATTACCCGGTCACATCTTTGATTTTGGAAGGTCCTCACTAATTCACCATGGTAGAACGATTAAGGGATCATTCCAATATACAGGTTGTAAATTGTGTGATACTCCAACTTGCTACTGTGCTTATCAGAATATGGGGGACGAAAACATCTGCTAGAACAGTGTGTAGGATCAGTAGTTGTCTTGCCATCTTCAGCTGCATAAGCACAGCGCCTAACAAACTTACTCGTCTTTGCTTATGCATGCGTGATTATTTGTGTGTTTCTCTATGTGTAACTTCTCTCTGCAGACCGATTCATTGCGTTTAATTAATGCGTGTGTGTGTGGGTTTACTGCATGCTACTTTCTTTTCCTAAGCGAACATCTTTCAACCTGATTAAGTTAATTTTCAAAATCGTACTCTTATACTAGTTTCTAGTGCAAGCAGAGGGATTAAGTGACGGATGACCAGTTTAACGTCATCCTTCTTTACAAATGTGAAGGAAGTTGGTCGGAAACCGCTACACATTACTGGTGGCATATGTACAGTTCGGACTGAGGCTGTCAATATGGCTTTATAACCTATCTAGCAGAGCACGTACCTTGTATTTGGTTGGAGATTTTGTTTCTCGTATATTCTTAGTTTGAAATCTGAACGGATGGACTTTTCTAAAAATATGGTGCGTTAATCGCTAGCAACAGAGTTGTCAGGTATCATTTCCGAGTTGTAAAAATGAGGCCTGTAGTGACGACCTCTTCATTGAAAGACTTAGCCGATCCTGAATGCACACTGACTAGCCCCAGACATGGCTTATGAGTTCAAGCAGTAAAAGCAGGTATCGTCTGCGATCACTGTCGCAGCAGATTTCAGTGGAATGGAAGCATGTGGCTATGAAAACATTGGTGCATATAGGCACAAGTCAACTAAGAATTGAGACGTCCAACAAGTCAAATATTTTCATCTTCAAAATATCTGAAAATGATGTTGTCCGTCATTACAATCGAACTTTCCATTTTTGGATATCATCATATTCCTCGGCGCAATAATTTCGCATGCCCCGAAGTAGGGCCAGTCAGACCACTTGTCTATGGCGCCGCTGGTACATGGAACGAAAGTTCTATTTGTCTCTACTCAGTGAGTAACTTTGACAAGTGTTCACAAATGAACAGTAGTGGATTCGTAGATGTTTTGATTCACACTAATTCTTGTAAACACTACAAATTCTATTACCGATAAATAATGTAACAAGTTCGAAAAGTTAGACGAAAAATCCCAACTTAGGCTGGATTGTGACCAACCGTAGAAATAAAATACCTGGACCTGGCTAGTGATTTGCCAATTGAAGTAAGGGGCCATCCTGGAAATTCCGAAGTGTCGCGTTTGCATTCTCTGCTAACCGTTGACGTCGGCAAATTCTAACGTGAACTACTTGAAAAATGCTGTTTAGTTATTTGGTTTCCTGGATCAATTATTGCAATCTCTGTGACTCAGTAAGTTGGGCGGGAAAATGGATGCAACAGAAAAATTGCTGAGCAGCCCGAGTGGTCTTGCAGCTTAGATGGTAGTGCACTAGCCACATGTGAGCATGCTGAGTATTGCTGGTTCAGACGTAGCAAAAGTCCGTTCATTTAAATTGCTGACGACCAAAGTCACCTGGTTCACTAACCATAATAAGAACAGCGGTTGAAAGTTTTCGATAACACGCGAAAATTGATAAAACCTTATTGTACTCATTGTACTCCACAGTTTGAGATATCGTTAACCACTCAAGATGCGCAAAATTCAATTGTAATACATTTACTGGTTTTCTGAGAAAATACTTTTTCACTTTATGCCTTTTAAAAAGTTGCTTGATTTTTGTAAAACCTGGACTTCAAGTCCAGCGACTTGGTCATTCGACGTTGAGCGTTGTACTGAAACAAGAAGTGGAAATCAAACCTACCAGACAATCCATACGCCTCGAACTGTGAACGGAACGTATTATGACACTCAGGGTATTTTTTTGAAGCACATTGTAGTAAATTATAGAAGGCGCCATTCAAATTCCCGGAAGAGGAACAACTTGGAATATCTATTTACCTATAATGATGGACTCTGTCAGTTAGTGTGTTGTCATAAAATGGACCGTACAGTTTAGCACATACGTGAAGATGGAACTTCATTATTTCGGTTTCGAAGTATACTTAGTGACGGTTAATTGAGATGAAAGTATTAATGGTCACCATTATAACACCTGTAGCTCACAGTGCAAATATGCATTCCTACAACCAAACCGTATTTTTGGTGTGAAATTACAGATTCTTTCGTCGACCGCATCGCAATGCGTTGTAACATACGTAGCAAATTCAGCATAACCTACAGCGTAAGCGATGAAAAAACTAACGTTTCATTAACTTAGTTTCCTGTAAGAATTCACCATATCAGCTTTTGTTGGGTCACCTGTGTGAACGACTTGCTGGGCATTCCATTCATGTTCATTTGGTTCATTTCTTCATTTGGTTTCTCATTCCTGTGGATAACCTGATAGGACATCCTAAAATTAAACTAGAATTCCTTGTCTAAAAGACTTTTTAGTGAAGCTGGCACAAACCTGGAAGGATTAAGAGGCAGTCACCTTACAGTGTTGACTTGCAGTTACGTTTACTTCTGGTGAGTAAGCATGTATTTCAATTCTCAACCAGTGGAGACAGTCAAAACAGACATTTAGGAATCGAATTCATGTTTTCACACGTCAGACTAGTGAATTGTCTAATTGGACAAAATTGATGGCTTCATAATTTTTCAATCTCAGTTTTAGTGAGTAACCCTCTCCCCACAAAATTCAGGAACATGCGACAGAATTATGGCGTTCTTTCAATGTAATCACCCGAAATGGATATTGAACACCTACTGTTCAAAAATCTAATGAAGTATAGGCGCAAAAATGCCTGATTTAACAGTTTGATAATTACAGCTGGGATAATGTAGTTACCTATAACCGACTTATAAGTTGAACTCGTAGATTGTGTTAGCATGCTCATCGAATGAGTTAAGTTCGAGCGCTACGTATGAAACAGATTCAAAACTCGTACAGATCAGCTTGCGGAACTAGTGATTTTGATTAAATCGAACACTATTATCAAATAGGCTGTTTTACTGAACTGCCACAAAGCACAACACTATGCAATCCACAAAGTGTTACTGACTCATTTGATAGCGCAGACATTTTGAAAGCCTTTTAATCAGACTTCAGTAATATTTACATGCCTGCGCGCAAAATATGAGCCCTCATTCTGACAAGTTGACAAGAGAGTGGAAAAAAGCACTGCATAAACGTTTATGTTAGATATGCACTCATTTCACCTAGTTAAAAGTGGAAGAGTTTGTTATTAAACTGAGGACGCTCCATAGCGCTCAAAAGCGAATAAACCTGTCAAATTTGCATGTGCATGTAAATCAAACTTTCCTCAGTGGTTACGCGAAATCCCACTGTCAGTTTAACTGCAGATATAATGCGGGTATTCGTAAGTTTCGTTGATTCAACTGGCATTAGGAAGGAAATAAAGTTGTACAAGTGTATGGGAATATCAAGTTGGGAGGTATTTAATTCATTAACATTGGGTCATTCCTGTTTATTTTATGAAAAAAGTCTCGTTTGCAAGGTTCCGGACGTTACACTGAGGAGTGGATTTGTTGATAGTCTCGATTATTACATTCGCCGAATTATTCAACAACTGCTGGAAATCGTCAACTATGATTATACTGGTGGATTTGGTAGCCTGGGTCGATAACAGAAGTGTTCCGTGCTTCGGTGAGGATGTCAGTTTGATTGCGATTATGTCATTATTGGTCGGACTGTAAACAACAGTGCTCAAAACCTCAAGCTTACACGCGTACTATGCTGGTGTTGCGGCGTTTGTGTGCTATTCGTTTATTTATAATTTCCATTGTTTTTCACAGCTTTTACCTTCCTCAAGTTGGTGTGTACGCTTACTGTTTGAACTATATGAATCAAAATACACTTCCACACGGAAGTCGCGATCTTTGTTACCTATGTGTTGATTTTTGAAAAGTTAATGGTTAACGGAATAAACTCTCCATCATAGCGTACTTTTGGATTTATCAGACCTCCGCTGTGGACTAAAAAGTCCACTTTGAAGCAGCACGACGGATTGAATCCGTTGGAACTATCTTCATTAAACGAATGCACTTTCACAAACTGTTGTGGGTCAGTTTCTTTTAATTTCATCAAGTTTAGGTTTTCATTTCGTATCTAAGCTCTATATAGTAATTAGATTCGATACAGTATCACCTTCCATAGTAATGCAATGGCGCGAATCCAACTGCAAACGTACACAGCAACAGAAACACCCACAAAGCCTCACGTAGCCTTACCGACGTCTGAACTCTTGTACTTTCCCAATAGCTGGACGTAAATGCGCACTGCTGCCTGAGATATTCAAATCAGTAAGACGTACCTTTGTTCACGATTCGATCTCGTCCGTCCCACAGCGATTTTACATAAACACAGTGCACCAAACTGCCACACAGCTATTTTCCTAAGATAACTATCTTTTACATCGAAGCGCACAAACATCAATATATTTTGTTGAACGAAAATAAACTGCGTCTGAACCGTGTAAACTCAGTGAAACACAAAAGTTATCAGTGTCTCCCCTTCGGGTATGTTTAGCCTAACGCGAGAAACTCATGGTTTAGTTCACACGCTTTATGTTGCAGTGGTAGAACCTGTAGATGATAATATTTTTTAGAACGAAGGAAAGTCTTTCCAAATGAAAAAATTTCGTTTCACCCGGAAATGAAAACGTCACACGTATTGACAAGTGGCCACGTCACTTGTTCAACTTATACAGTCAGACTACTTTTGCGTCATCTCAGTACAAGATTTCTGGGATACTTCGAGGCAGTTGAGATCGGACAACTCAGGCATATACTGCATATTTAAACTCGGTTCTCCATGCACCTGACAGAATACTGTAATTAATGGTGAATCAGACAGTACAACTATTAACTTAGTCTTATTGAACAAAGAATGGTTCATGTGAACACACATTTTCAACCAACGAATTAAAGGAAAATACGTGCATCCTTCCTTCGAGATCTACCTGTTTTGTTCACAGTTCTGAAGGAAATAAATCGTTTGAAGAGCATACTTAGACGACTGTGCCATTTGTGAAGTAAATTGTTTGACTGTGCGTAACCTTATTCATCGCTGTTTTTTTTGTAATATAAAAGAATATGTAAATTTAGATTTTCTGTCCGAGAACTTTAGCAAAATATGATGTACTCATTGAAATATGACTGTTGTTATTTTATAAGAAGTGATAATGGTAATTTATTTCGTCGTGATCTTGCAGTCAAATGGCGTACAATGTGCCCTTATTATATCAGTCAGTGAATAGCGAGTCCAGGCAGAAGACGACGTGATTCGCCATGTTTGAATGCATTACCACGCGTCACAATTAGTTGACTTTCATGTCTTTCCACACAGAAAAAAGACGAATGATAAAAGTGCTACTTTATCCGACTGTAGTAAGAGGGTATGCTGATAATAGTTGACTAGAAAACGAATATCCCCAGTGAATAAATGAAATATTTCCGCTGAATGGGGACTTTCAAGGTTCTCGCCAAACAACGTCGTCAAAACCATACATAAGGTCAAAAATTGCAAGTAGATATATTACGCATTTAGTTAGTATTTCAGGCAATGCGTTACACTGTTGAGAGAGAATCCCTTATGATCAATTTTCAATTGTGTTGTTGTGGATGCATAAAATAAATTTACACAAGTTCAGTATTGATAAACATAAGGATAGTAATGTTACAAGCTGAATATAGATCACGTGCTTTCAGTCTCTGAGATATGGGTCTGGTTTCTAGCTATTCTGTTTGGATTCATATGGGTTGTGTCAGTTTAGAGATCACTTCTACCAATACATCGGTGAACCCAAAACAAATATACAAGGAATACCCCATCTACAACTGTACTTAAGTTTTAGATGAGTAAAATACTTACTGGAAGTCAATCGTAGAAAGTGAAAGGAGTTTTGTTAAAAGCTGAAAATAACGAGCTTCAGCACTTTTCCTGGGGAATGTCGTATATGACGGTTGTACTGACCTGATCCATACATCTGTCTCTAGGAGGAGTGGAACTTTTGCATCATCATGTCAGTCAGTGAACGTACATTTCACATTGTTGGAACAATCACCAGTTCAACCAAATGACAATTTAGAAATACTTGCAAGTCTTGCACTTCAGTAGCTATTACGAACCAACTACTGAATAATCTACTGCAGACTTTCTTACTGAGGTGACGCGGACCTCTTCAATTATACAGCAACCGTCTAGCAGCAAATTGAAATCCATACAAACCATGTACTTAATCCAGCCGTTAAGGTGCATTGCTTCACACGTACACACGGCTGATGATTAAGTTGATCGCAGGCATCTCTAAGTACATGCAACAAGTAAAATGTTTAACGGAAACTAGTTCCAGTTAAAGACATCGGATGAACTGTCATGAAGCGACCGTGCAACGTTCAAGATGTATGCAATTGCTATTGGGACCAAGCGAATGGACATTGGAATGACCAAACAGTTTGGCCAGTTGAGGCCTGTGAAACCGTACTTCAAATGTCCCCGTAATCTCGAACGGTATGTCCATAACTTCTGGTTTTCTAATTTACACAGAAATCTGCTTGAGACGCTGTCCCTGTGACCAAATTTTGTTGTCTACATCACAAGAACAACCGGAATGATTGAGAACTTCAGTTTGAAAATGTTCAGTGGCCCCAACTTCCTGACTCCATCCACAATAAAGGAAGAAAAACTGAAAGCAACGTTGGTTAAATCGTGTTACTATTGTTGTGATCCAAGAACGCGGATGGCACAAGGGTTGTTTATTCGGCAAAGCAATACATGGGTTAGGCATTTAAACAAGACCAGACGCAAAACCGCTCATTTGCACGCGATATTTGGCCCTAGACCGTCTCGGCTGCCACAGATGTCAATGTTCAGTTCCATCAGGTAGCAGGGACCATTATGGGCAATGCTGCACTTTGATGATCCTTCCTGCATTCTTCCTGTAACCTGTACGATGTCAAAATATACGTTCTGAACCTACTACTAAATAGCCGCGGTATGAGTAGTATAATACGATCGCTCATCTTCACTGCACTAGTATCGTAGCTTTACATTGTAAGCTGGACAGGTTCTTACCAAGCAAGATTGAGATGCATTGAGGTATTTACAAAGAAACGAGCGCATAGTGTTTTCCAGACCAGACACAGGAATTATTGTTTTAATGAACAGGATTAGCAAAAACTACATTGAAAACAATATCTAAAACGGTGAACCGATTAAAACGGAAGAGGATACTTGACACGGTTCCCTTCGAAAGCTGCCGTTCTACTTGAAACCACTCGCTAGGTTACGTGGTCTGCTCAAAGTTCGCAAAGGAAGTTTGTCTTTAAGGTCTATGTTATATACGTTCATCTTGCCTTACCAAATGGCTTGCTGGTTTAATGGAACCCATCAGATTGAACTTACCAAAACGTAATCTATGGGACACGCATAACTTCATGGACGTAATCTAAGACCTGGACCCGAACAGTCGCTGTTGCTTCGCAATTTAGGAAACCCTTCAAAATTGGCAATGGACTACTTATGCGATTAGATCGAGCGTAACAACAAATTCCTGGAGATCCCAAAGGGTGAACTGAAAGGACTGCCGAAGTTTTGCACTGGTAACGTTCAGTTTCTGTTTACCGACGGAGAGACGGAGTGACAATGGGTTCACCTTTAGGTCCCCTGTTAGCTGACGTTTTCATCAGCGAACTGGAGACTAGCTAATTGAGTGTGATCAGTGGACAATTTATATCTAATAAGCGCTAAGCTGATGAAGATTCTGATGTAAACAGTCAGAGTGGCTCTTAACTCAGCCCGTGTTAAGAAGAAAAGATGGTCCAATCCAACAAAAAGTGTACAGGAAACATATGGGGAAGTAGTAGGTGTATTTGCTTTGGTAGTGTCGTTTCGCTAAATCAAATGCGCAATCTCACACGATGTCTGATGGATAGAGCGTTAAACATTTGCGCCCCTGACACTTTGTAAACTAAGCTATATTTTCTACGAGAAGCTTTCGTGGGTTTCTGTTCTCTGACAAGTGAAAGACGAACTTCCACGTTTTATAACCAGTTGTGTTTGTTTGCTCGTATCGAACATCATACGCTGGTCGTACCACAAGGCGATTGTCTGATAGAATGCGTGAACCTGATTCTGCGTGAGTTAACAGTGGTGTGACTAAAACGGTTTCAAGCTCGACTGTTGCTAATTTGGCCGACCCAACTCGTTCTGTCAATAAAAAAGATGTTCATCAGATTACCTACCGAGTGTCAAAGAATCGAACAGAAATGATGATATCCAAATGTCGTTCGCTGCCAACGCTTTTAGTATCCAATTGCGCACTCCTAGCCTCTGCTTTCGGGACTTTGTGCAGACACAATCTCCCCTGGCCCACAATCAACCAAGCCCAGAGTCTGGAACAATGATTGCGCAGCTGATAGAAAACGCGCCATCCATACTTGACAGTTTTCTGACCGACATTAATTGATGTTTTCCTATGTATTGCGTTGTTATTATCGTGGTGAACAAAAACAACAGACACGTCTTGTTTGCTATTTCGTCGTTCTAATGAATTCAGTGGTTATTTTTGATTGAATTAAAATGCCCACGTCTAATGGGTACAAAAATCAGTTAGTTGCAACACGTTGTACTAGTAAACGACGACTGGAATTTTAAGTAGTGATCTCAAAGAGGTCACTGAAGATGGTTTTTCACTGGCGCTTGGAATTCGAGGCAACATGGGTGTTATCTCATGTGCTATTGATAACCATTCAAACAACGTGGATATACTCAAACTGTGGCTGTGTAGCCAAACTTACATACTTAGAATCTTCTCAAATAATCGACATGCGGAATGGCAAACCTTTGAATTTCCATTCAGAAAACTACATCGGTTATTTGTTTAATGGTGTGTTTGAAACATCCGTATACAAGTGAAGCTACACGCATATGTTATAAACACCTAACACACTATTTCACTGATACTATCCTTTTAGTTTGGTTGGGATCAAACTGCACGTTATTAAGAATATTCTGATTAATTGAAATAACAATTGTGTCCAAAAGCATTTGGTTTAAACAACTTAAAAGGTGTAGGCAGCCAACAGAGTAATGAATAAAAGCCTGCGAGAATCGTAGTTATATTTTTAGTACTTGCCAAAGAAGGTCTGTCTGAATGTTCCGGGGCTATTTTCACTAACAGTGCTATCCTTGTTCAGGCGATTTAGAGTGAGCAACATCCCAACATTGATACAGTTTCCTAAAGTGGTTTATCGCTTATCTGGTGCCACATCGAAAGTAGTCAGAATCAGGTTGCTCGCCCCGGTATCATATCACCGGAAGTGGTTAGTTCAAACTTTGAGGCTACCGTGGCCACTAGTCCACCAGGTCGATGGCCAACTTGCGCGGTTGAACCGACTGATTAATGCGAAGTAATAAACCAATCAACTACTAGGTGCAAAGCAGGAAGATGCGAATTAAACACTACAGCTCACGAACATATGGCATCAGTCAGAATTAGCTTCAGCTGAAGAATTTCTAACATGTGCCGGTAAACGCATTCGAAAAGCCGTATACAACATTTCACGACAAGACGCTGAGGTTATCTAGGGTTTTCACACTTCAAAAGTTTGAGCAAATGTGGTGTGCTGAACAGGAAATACTCGTGTGGTTATAGTTATCACTTTAAATATGTTGTGGCACATGCTTCTTCCAATTCAGCGGCATTTTTTCGGAAGTATATCCGGCATCTTCGGCCACGTGAGTATTTCTTATTTCACAAGATCTTTTATTTACAAGTAGAGAATTCAAAGGTCGTCTAATCTAACAAACAGAAGCAACGTATGCATTATAGAAGAACCATAGATGTTTTGTTTACTGAAAGTAGATCCAAAAGTTGAAGGTACCATCATTCAATTCTTGTAGTTTTGGTGATTAGGCACATCATCATCAACGAGGAAATCTGTAACAATGTGAAATGAAGTACATTATAGGTAGTTATACACAGTATCGGTCTTCTCAATATTTCTAGACGAAAAGTACTTTCAGCCTAGGATCGTCTGTTAGATTTAGCTCTGAAAAATTAAAGACGTGTTTGACGTCTCGCAGGGTAACACATGGAAGTTTATTAAGTGTCTTGTCACAAGGACATAACAATATACAAAACACGGATGACTAATTTGCTAGACTTTAATTGCATCAGCCTACCTGAACAGACTAAAATGAATGTTTATCCTAAAATACTGTCTCAGCGTAAGCCACTTACGTCAACGTTATTCCTCCGAAAAAGATGGACGGATGCAGCAGTGAACAGTTATCACTTCGACCTATTTTACATAGACCAGCCGTATTAACCTCAGATCACAAATTAAAACGCTTATCAACACATCTTATAACATCAGATCGTCCATATGACAAGACCTGGAATATCGTTCTAATGTTTGCAGGTTCCTAGGTTGTTTAACTAAGGAGAAAGACCTTTGTTAGTTGCTCCCGTCTCTATGCTTGTCATTGAGAAACGGTGTTGGATGGTTGATAAGTGTAAAGAGAAAATGGTTGATGATAAAAATTGATGCTGCTGGCTACAAACACTTCAGCAACGAACAATAAAACATACTGAAACAAAATCCAGTCAAATTTGTCAAGCGGATGACATGTGACTTGACTAGTATAATGGTTATTAAGCTGGTAGTGTAGGTTATCTCTCATGTATATGTCGGTAGAATATTAGTTTGGAGATCTCAACCGATTCAATCGTGATCACGCAATTAGAAAGCGCGTTCTAATGTGAACAGGCAATGACTGCGAAGCAATTTTGTCCACAAAGTAGCCTGCCTGTTCCAATATTCATTCTCAGGGAGTGACCGTTTAAACATTCATCCTTGTTTGATGGGAGAAGACGTGCCAATGGGTGACCCGGGTTATCGAACAGACTGACGGTAAGAATTACAATTCCTTTGAAATGTACGTATGTCATTGATAATTGACCTAATTCTGTCAACGTTCCCGGATGTGTTGGGAGGTTTCTGAATCCTATAGTTCTCTGAGTGACTCGTCTCTGAGCACTCTCAGTAAGCGTCAAATCTTTCTCAAGATAGGGGCGAAAGACCTGCTTGTTCATATCCAGAGGTAGGCGGATTATCGGGGCGAACATAGTGGGAACCACATTAGGGTGGAATGTTCCACAAATTCTTCCTAAGTGGCTTAGGTTATCTGCGTCTTTCTATTCATGGTGACATAATTTGTAGACAGAATCAAACTGTGGCCCTTAGGTTGACTTCGCATGGTGACATGAGCAACTTCGTGCCTCCAAGGTGACAGTCATTATAATTTTGATGGAAAACAAACATGACTTCACCTCTGCTGACACTGGACGGTAAGTTGTTTACTATGAACAAGTGAATTGGACAGTGCAAACCATTTTTTAGGGTAACCACATCTCTCGGGTACTCTAGAACTAGCCAGATCCTGATGTAATTGGCGTAGATCAACGATTTGAATATACTGGGTAGTTCAAGGGCGAAAAGAATGGATAACAGGTATTCTAAGACTGATCCTTGCTGAACGCCACTGTTACCTGGGAGCCACTATGATCGCTGTTTATTCACCTTGACGTCAGATCTACGCTCACTCGGATATTCCTTAGGTCAGGTCAATAAGCGCTCATCAAGACCATAACTATTCAATTTCCGCAGCAAGATGTAATGATCATACATGTCAATGACTCTGAAAAAGCAGTTTTCATTTAAACATCACGAGCGATCAGCCGACTTGGGACGCACGAGTATCTCTTAAGAAATCCACGTTGTTCCTTGTTGATGGGTTGGTGGTTTTCAATCTTAGCACGGAGACAGTCATTTAGTAAACTCCCCATTACATTAGAGACCATTGAAAGCAACGCCACTGACTTATATTTGGTTGGGTCATCCTTGCATCCAGATTTGATGAAAGATGTAAATGTGAAGTGTTTCCAAGCTTTCTGCAGACGGCCAGTTGATAAGCGAAAAATAAAACGTTCTGTAGGCGCAGCTTTCAAAGGTAACAATAAGTATCGAGCTTAAAACGGATAATGTTTGGGTTAGTAGGTTCTGTAACTTGACTGACTTGTGACGATGATATTTTAGGTGATTCAGTCAAGTTGCCGCCTTTGCGCTCAACAGTCGCTCGTGGCTTGCAGATATGTGCACTTATACACTGTCTGTTCAGTATCTGCAGCTTCTGCATCTGTGTTAGTAAATCCACCAGAGACCTGCAGTTGCGAACTGTCAACCTCACTTCTTGTGTGCTGTGACTCTGCTGAAGACAAGCTTAGGATTCGTCCTCAGGTTTTCATCAAGAACGCAGTGATGGCATATTTGTTCATCGTTAATAGTAGTCAAGGTATGGTTGCTCCCCATGTCATACTCAACAAACGCAAGTTAAGTTTATTCCAACTGGTACCTGTACCATGTTGAACGTCTCAGTCTAATTAAACTCCTGGTTTCACTCCCTAGGGATCTGGGCTATCCAGTGGACCGAAGACGTCTTACTGGAACATGGCTGTTAACGGCAAAAGAGACCTCCTGAACGATGAGCTACCAGTGATCACTTAGGCTAAGTGCAGTAAAGGAGCCGTGCCACTCACACTTGGAAGGCTTTTTTTATTTCTGCGAAACTTGCGTCGTCATAGGACTTTAGACCATCATTTTGAGGAATATTTTGTCCAGTTCTGTGTAGACAGATGAATTCAACTGTCCCATGATCACTGCGACCAAGTGGAGCAGTGACATTTAGATTGCTTATTCTGTCAACCTCATTGATAAGAATGTAGTCCGGACGAGAAAGCGCTTGGCCCGTCTCTCACTTTGTGTGGTCCTGGGTATGCTGACATTGTCAAGCCCCCATCTCTGCCTCCAAGAAATCTCTGCAGAAGAAGTCGTTGCTGTACTGACTAAGTGGTCATTGAAGTCTAGCTTCACGTGGTTGAAATATTTCATTATTAAGGTTTGAACATAACCAAAAGATGATATTCTACGAACATCGTTGTATATGGTCATGTCGACATTCTTGTGCGTAGAGGCCATTTGTAAATTTCATCAATCAAACACATGAAGTTAAGAGTAACGGTAACTACTAGCCGGATTAAGTCCGAAAGATCCAGTAGCACTGTTTCACGAATACTTGGGTTATTTTTGTGTGATCACAGATAAAGAGCTAAACCACCTCCCTTACCGTTTTCCCTATCATTACGAAAAACTGTCACGCCGAGGTTAGATAACTGGCCATCTCTCGTTTCTTCCTTAAGTGAGGTCTCCATAATGCTCCTCATAAATAAGCTCCGCCGGGGGCAGAAATCACGAATCTCGTCTACTTTATTAATTAATGAGTGAAACCATGCTGGTTCAAAACAGTAATAAGTGGTAGTTTCACCGCCTACATTATATATAGCAGATGAATCTTCTTAAGGAGATTCACTTAGTGAAAGGGGCTAAGCCGGTGTGCTGTAGAGTATGTTAAGACCGTTAACCACTAACAGAATGGTGGCGGATAAGGTTTGCTTAAACTCCCTGAATGAACATGTCATTCGCATGATAGTTATGTGGGGGTAATCTGGGTTCAACTAATTTGGTAAACCTTATGTTTCTAATTTCCGTCCACACATTAGGTCGAATGTTTTTTAACTAAAGTTTACTTCACCGTTCATGGTTAACAACAGTAAATAAAGTCGTAAATTTTCTGTTGTCTGCAAAATCTACCTTCTCTATTTTATGAGAAAGAATTTCCGCATCACAGTAATTAATTTTGTTGCAACCTGCTATAGTTTATGGTGGTGGACGGCATTGAAGAACGCGTTACGTATGTGCAAGGATACAAGTGGTCTGTGGTTAGAAATAAAAATGTATCAGTTACATTACATTACACAGTCAAAACTATTCTCAAACAATAAAAACAGATGCGTTGATGACTGGTATGAAAACGATCTTTCATCATCTGTGTATAATTCGGTGAAGACCCCTGAACATTTGTTGTTTGTAAGGTAGATGAGTGAGTCTTACGTGAAACACATGAATGTTGCAATTAGAAACATTGTGAGTGAGCTGATGTACATGAGACTAATTGGCTTTATGCATCAGCTATACGACTTTTTGCTACCACCTATTCTTTCTGCTAACCAAAACAGGCCGAATAGATTGTCACATACGTTAAAATAGCACTTAGAATCTAAATCTTCGTACCAGGAGTGAAGCAAACTGAGATGCAGTCACCAACTGTTGTATGTGATTTTGTAAGAAAAGTTAAGTTGCTTATTCGGTCACCCATCCGAGAATGAGCTTATTGTCTGAGAACATAGAAAATGGCTATTTTCTGGCCTTATGACATTCGCAAAATGAAGATCTGAAATTGAGGGACGAAGCCACCATGCATAAATGTTGACTCTATTTTCAGTAGGGAGCAACTCCTTGGTAGGTAATTGAATCTCAGCGGGACTTTAGAAGAACAACAGCTAATTGTCGTGACGAAATGCGGTATTGACGAAGCCGGTTGGCGGTAAGTTATGTATGAACGACTCGCGTGAATTCATTTAGTTCGGTGTGACACACAAGTGACAAAACGACATCTAGAGGGTAAGCGGTAATCCTAAAAATTAACTAACCGTAATGAACCAGGTTAACTTCAGCGACGTAGGACCGATTGTTGGTTTATTATCGCTCAGTCAAACATTGCAGTAATATGCCTCCAACCTGTATCATTTTGCAGGAATCGCCTGGTTCACTGTGCACTTCCAACTATTTTGTGTTATGGGTATGCAAAGTAGAGCATGATATATACAGCGACTTTTTAATTCATTGATTAAGGATACTCTCACCTCATCGAATAAATTATTTCAACCGAAACTGAAAGGTGCGTGACTGTTAGTATTTTACTACATTATATATGGAAGTAGAAACATATTTGCAAGCAAGACCCACCTTTTAACAGAGACCAAATTTTTCGTTCCGGCTGGTGAGAACACTAGGGTATGTAATATCGCAAATATGATGATTTAAATTTTCACAGTAATGCACTTCGCGCATTAAACTTATCATATCGTGAATCCTGATCGTATGTCTGAACCTTAATTAAGTTCGATAAACAATTGCATACTTATCAATATATACGAATGTCAGGTCTCGTTATGACGAGCGAAGTTGCTGAAAGTCATTTTAGAAAAACAACTGCCAGGCTTGTAGCACAATGAAGTCAAATTGTCATCAGACTTGTTGAAATATTCGCTTCTCTAACACCATTCACAGCCTTCAGTTTTTCTTCCTGCATCTCTGCTGCAACGCGTCTATGTTTCAAGGCACAAGCTTTATATATAAACATGACTTATACTTACACTGTGAATACAACTATTGTTTCATACCGGCAAGTGTATAGCTGTCAAACTTTTGTTATACATATGGCAGTTGAGAAAAACCAAACATGTTATCCCAAATATGGTCGCAAGCCATTTCAAATACACAATTACAAGTATAACAAAAACTGGCCTAACATCATTTAATATTTACTATTTGTACAAGGGATAGCTCAGAATAAACGTAGCTCAAAAATATTTGACCATTGCGGGGTAACTAAACTATGGAATCGTGAGAAATTATTTATGACTGTTATTGTGAGAAGGCTTTTGTTCACGCGACTATGACTAGAGAAACACAACCCAATGCAGTGGAAGGCTACGTGAAACGAAAATTCACCGTTCTGATCCACTGTGCAAGACAGTACGCAGTAAGTGGATCAAGTGTCTCTTGTATTCCAGTGCAGTTCACAACACCCATACAAAACGAAGATAATTTCACTCCACTTTCCATTGTGTTGTGTTCTACTTCTTTCGTTAGTTCGCAATCGGTGCTAGTGAGCTACAAACTTATTGTGAACTGATGCAACTCCGAGGCTATTCGGGGTCTGTAAACTGGCATATCAATATTGGAACAACCATGTGCATTGCATGCAACATTTCTGAATGATGTTGCCTGTAAGAGGCCAACAAACAGGGAATTGAAAAATGAAGTTGCACGATTGTGAACTGAACGTTTTGTACACTCATGCAATTTTTGTCATTTGAGTATAATACAAATGAAATGGCTTCATTGGTACAATCACTGGGTTTGCATTAACCGTAGAGTTCCTACTAATCAACAGTTGTTCACCCAGTAAGACGTAATTGCCAATGCAAGTAACACCGACTCAGATCATCTAAAAACTTGGGAAGAGAATATCGAAGTGAATATATTAATATATATCTATATAAACTATCAATAGAAATAAACGTACGGTACTACCGAAGAAATTATAACAAAATTGCCACATAATCTTCAACCTAAATTTATCCAAATACTCAAATCATCAAACACAAGTAGGCGTTCAAAATGCAGCAATTGAAAGGGAAGTCACATTTGTCATCAGTAAACGGGAAATAAAATCTTCGGAACACTCGGGTATAGGCGAAGGTGAAAACGTGTCAAGTATTACCAATCAAGAAAAGTTTGGTAGATAAACAATAATGGTTATGGAAGATAGAGGAAGGCAGATATTTCATATATTACAACATTTTTGATAAATGGTCACCTCACACAATAAGAGACAAATGAAATGCAAATTTATTATCGACTTTCTACAAAAAAACCAAACGTGCTTCAGTAAATTAAATGTTCTGTATTGTACCAAACATACAACGAAAAATGGGTTAAATGAAGTTGAACAAATCCAACAACATTTTTAACCGTGTTTCAAAAGTGTACCTATTGTATCCCCATTCGGTTGCTTGTTTCTGTTAATATTGCCTAAGTTTGCATTTCAATACGTGCAGTATGTTGTTATGTTGTTGTGAATTATTATCAGCAGTTAATATTTCCTTGAGCATAAGGAAACGAACCAATTATCCTCTGCTCAATCAAACCCACAGTATGCACGAACATCTCGTTAATCCGCGAAGTCTCGTTATTATATTCTTTTGGATTGTGGTTGTTATTTAGATATCACATTTGACCATTATCAAACGGGTTGAAGATATCGTTAGAAGTGTGACACAGTTTAGTAGTGTGAATATTGTTCCATTTGGATTACGGTCAGAATAACTTCCCTAAATCCGATAATTAAAACTACTTTGAATACATCGTTACCCAGAACGGCGGATGTTTGCAATAACACATCTATATCATAGGCTGACTTTCTAATCGATCAAATCTATCTGTCAGAACATTTTGTCTAAATATCTGGTATGAGGGAACCGTCTATTAATTCAGAATATGGTACTGCAATCAGGTGTTAGCATGAAAATGGGTACTATTATCCCAGAAGTATTTAGTCATTATGGATTTCAGTATCTCCATAACGCCGCATTACATTCGAGGCAATAGTCGCTTTCATTAAAAACGTTGTAAAAACTACCGGTTTGCGCCTGACATTTTCAGATAAAGATGCTCACAATTCAAACCCAGTAACACGTTCAAAATGAAAAACTTATGTAAGTTGAGTTAGACTTGAAATCTGTGTTCAACTGTAAGACATAATCAGTGGAAGAGAGTATCTGAGAACTGATGGCGAAAAGTCCACTGTTGTTCCAAGTTTTATTGGCAATGTCTGTTAAAAAAGAACTGACCAACTGCATGTCGGAATCCATACCATTATCGAAGACCCTTCAGTGTTCTCCTCCATATTGGGTGTACACCCAATACTGACATTTCTGGAGGTAGGCTGGTTTCAATATATCGGCATAAACAGCTCACTTAAAATCGACAAACCCGCATGTACTTGAGCAAAATTACCACACAGAGGATTACAAAATTATGTATTTCGACTACTTTTCCCACCCAGGTCACAGTGTCATATGAAATGTTGCTATATCTGATAATGTTACTTTAATTTTCCGTCCTTGACCAGCTGGAACTCAGTTTTCCAAACTAGGATCTTTCCAGTTATGAAATCTGCGTGATACTTATCACCTACACTGAATTGATTATATAGTGTGGGATGTAAAAATTCCGATACTATGGTTGATATTGTGATGGAATCCATCAGGCACGTAGGCTGTTCGACGTGTATGACCAACAAGGCCCAAATACTTAGCTAGCATTGACAACCGCATAATCGTGTCTTCGGCTGATGATTAACACTACTTTCACTACAGTAGTAGTTCATTGGTTAGTCCAAATATTGTTCATAACAAATGGTCTACCAATATGTAGCAGAGAGCACCTCGGTTATGTAGGTCGTATAACACCCAACAGATTTCAACTTCCGCATACACATGGACGCTTTCTGAAGTCATGTCCGTAAAGAAGGAAAATAATGAGCATTCTTACTACGATCGGTATTCGACCTCCCTGTTCGCTTTCATACGACAGCCATGTTGATCGGTGTGCCACTGACGGCACGCTTAACAGGGGCAAGTTCGCTTATACGACAGCTCCACCACGCCTGCATCTGAATGAATCCTAGACTGCTTGTTGACATCGAGATAAGTCATGGTAACAGTCATGTTCACTCCAACCTTGGGTCCCCCAACTAGAATATCACTTGAAATTGGAATCACAGAATCCATTTGACATGCTGGGTGGCGTTTTGAAAACGGATTTTGGTTGACATAAACTAAACGTCGCATATTTGCTTGCTGGTGTTACTTTCCCATAAGCTTTTCAATGACTTCAGTTTGGAAAGTAATAGGACACTTGAGTCTAGCTCTTGTTAGACGTAGACGGTAGCGCAAACGGATCCTCTTGAAAGTGTGACCACAGCTTAACTTCAGGTTTTGGCAATGACATGGCCATTTTATAGACCTGAACAGTCTGATATCATCTAACCGTTCTGTGAGAATATCGCCTACTATCCGAAAATATGAAATAGCGTTAAGTTTGTTGCATTCCTGCTGATGTTTTGAATGATGTGTAGGTACTGAGAGGGTATATTCTGTCATAATCTTGTTAATTACGAATGTGCGATAATTTCATACTGGCAGCTAGATATTGTAATCCCCGGTCATTTAAAACAATGTTTGTTTATGAAGAAGAAACTGTGATTAGTTCCTTAGAACATTTCGGAAGATTACCGTGTGATATTTACATGAATAATTCTAGTCTGACTACTTTAAAAGTTAGTGTTTTGTTATACGCTCTATAAGTTCCATATCTATCTGAATTTCTAAGGTTAAGTGGCACTTCCAGACAACCACGTTGGAATACGGAGTTCATTCTTCCACATGGTAAGCTGATAAATCACTGTACGGTCATTTCACAAAAAATATTTTTAACGGTCTTGTTAGAAATCTTGGACAACTAAGATGTTGATTACGACGTTACCAACTCCCTTGAACTCTGGTTGTCATCATCAACCGCCTGCCAAAAATGAATAAACTAAATATCCTAATTACAATCTGAGGAGGGCATGTAAAATTTCGATAACTGATGTCATAGAGCACTTGCACAGCACGTAGACAGATAAGAAAACGTATATTATTGTGGTTTACAACAAAATCTTGACGGCTTATAACTGAACTTAACTTTGAATAGTCTCAATTAAAATAGCATAGCATAACTCAGTTTGTCTTGACCCTCATAAGGCAAACACGATATTGCTCTCATTGTTGCAGCTTCTAAGTCATTTTGGAACAATTCACTCCATCTATGGCCAAATTTGTCTCTATGGTATGAACATAATCAAACTGAAAATTGCTAGGTTATTCTGAATATCGCAAACAAAAGCTGTTTTTATTCCCATGCCTCAACTTTTTCACTTGTGATGTTAGGTACAGTAATCCAATTGAAAATTATAACTTTAACGTATATTTATTATAACACATCGTAACATCTCATTTTGCTTATAGCGCACATCTGATCAAACTTACACTCTGTTGGGAAACACAGTTGGAAGACTGTGAACATGGATGCAAGGTATAATTTTATCATGGTTGTGAACATTCCAAAATCTTTCAAAAAACTAGAAAAGAATTAGACTGTATGCTGGAAAGCATGTACATATGTAAACTAAATTTGAACGGCCATCATGTCTTCTGCGAGGCAAATTGAAGTACTGTATATATGTCAAAACATCCGGTGCTGATTATTGGGCAATTAGCCTTCTATTTCCTATGCTCAACAACGTACTGCGTAGAAGCCATGACTTCACCATTGCCCTCTTGGTTCACGGGTATGTACATGCTATCTCTGAACAAAAATGGTAGGAAGTCTACCCAGCAAAAGAAACTATTTTTTTTTCACATGTTGTCCTACAGCGTACTGTGCTGAAGACCGGATAAGATTCATTTTTGAACGCATAAAATTGTATAACACAGCATAAATTGTGAGTATACCCAAAAAGTTAAGTATTACTGTAGGAAAATTTTGGAGGCTGAAATTCTCTTCGATTGACCCTGTGTGACTAATCGTCTGTCGTTGTCCTTACAATTCCTATCCAAAAGTACAAGTTCTCCAGTCTGCCTTCTCCAGCCATTATTTTCCATACACCTGTTGCTATCTGCCAATTGCTCCCTCCCCCGACTTTGTGAATATGACCTCCTTGCGGGCCGCCACGACACCGTCAATAACCACTCGGTCTGCTTAGATTCCGGGTAATCAGTCACACACTAGATCGATCCGGTTGAATTTGATTGCAATTACCGTGTGTTTGGACCTTCAAAAGCCTAGTGTGGCCACTCATTGTACTTTATCCAGCGAAAGCAAAAAAAGCAAGGTTTACACGCAAAACCAAATTCCTTTACTGCTCATCAGTGTAGTCAGGTTTACTTCTTGTGCTTCATATTATTTGCAATAAACATGCCACATGTGTAGCGACTTGATTTGGTTCTGATATTTGTTGTCGTTAGTTATATATGCACCCTTCAACGTTCGTCAGAAGAAAGTACAGTTACAATATGGAAATTTATGATAACCTCTGTTTGAACCCAGCCTAGTCGTTTCCGGTCATCTGTAGACCGCCAGACATGTAGTGGAACTGTTGCCCGTAGTAGTTTAAGTATCCACCAACAAATATCAAATAATGATAGTTTTGAGACAGTCAACGAGAAGGCTAGATCAATGTTCTGGATCTTTATTTTCGCTACTGATGTTACAAGCTTCATGTGGTAGCGCTGGCAGAGACCGTGGCATGAACTGTTTGGTTGTTGTTTCTTCTGTCCCCATCCGGCTCCAACCGCGTTTTGCGTGTCCGAGTTTCAAATGCGCCGAATCACATCCAGTTGTACAATTTCAAATATCTGAGTATGCAGATGGCGCCCGTGCGTGCGTGCGTTCTGATGTGGAAGATGGCTTTCGGGTCGGTGAATTTGTGGACGCGCGTTAGCAGTTTGGGACAGCGAGCATCACTTAGACCAAACGGTATGACACGTAATGAGTTGTATGAAATGACCAGACGACTGTTACACATAGGTTCAATAAAACGCCAAAACACAACGAAAACACAAGTGTACGATATTCATTTACATTACCCCGTGATATATCATCACATTAACCTCAGTCAACATATAAGTTTACACCAGCACAACGTTTGGCGCAAATTGCTTCGGCGTACCCATCAATTCCATTACCCTCGAATTTCCTACTCACCAGCGTGCATGATAGTATCGTCGTATTGTCCAAATCTCAATGCACGTTGCTAGACTCAACGAATTGCTATCTGGCTCTCTATTAGTAACCAGTTTCGAAGAATTCACAAAACGCCTACACAGTCAGCGGATTTTAGAGATAATTATCATAAATTTGGTTTGTATGAACAAACGTACAGAAGTGAGTAACGAAACGCTCCAAATTTCAAGCATTCGGTGTATGAATACAGAGCATTCCAACATAAATATCAGCAGTCAACTAACCGGTTAGTGCTACAGATTCCATGTAATGAATCCACTGATCAACCAACATCACTGGTTGTGTCGCGAAAGTCTTATTTTGGCAACCTTTGTGAAACTGCGAGCAAATGCACATGATATGCCTCGAAAAATACGACTAAATTGTTTCAGTTTGTGAAAACACATGATAACTATTTTGGACTTGGTTAGCAAACAACGAGTGTATTTCGAAATCCGACGAACAAAGATCAACATTGATCATAACAGCATGTGACAGTTAAACCCAATTTCAACGGCGCCACTTATGCACGTATTCATTTTGTGTTGACAGACAACAGTATCAAAATGTCAGTGTTTTTCTGCGAATTATAATTTAGAAAGCAATGAAACGCAATGACATATTAGACTTACTGATGAGTAGTAGAGGATATTCGTTTTTGTGTAGACTAAACATCAACTGGAAAGTCTGTGGGAATGCGACAGTTGCCATTAATTGCAGGCGATGTTCAGTCTACATATATTATGTTCTTTTTTGTCAATGGTATGATGGAAGCAGTACCATTTTATCATAGATGCCCGAAATAATCGTTTTAACCTATCTGATTTCAGCCAAAATTACATTGTAGTCCAGTAAGGTATCCTCAACATATACCTCAAATTATTGGGAGTCACATACTGGCGGAAAATAAAATAGAGGAAAGGTAATATTTATTGGGGTGGTAAGAGTAGATGTGAGCCTTTCCACAGAAAACCCTGATCGAATGAACTCGGACAAGACTATAAACAATGGCTCTGTCGATACTCACGCGTGTATCAAGATCAAGTATTTACCATTTTCACTAGATTTGGTGGTCTTTATCACTTATAACTTTGGATCGCAGGGCAGTCATTTGTAGATGACGCAGCATATACTGAAGAGCTCTGCTAGAGAAAACATTACATTTAAATAGTTACGGCTGAAAAATTGGGTTTTGTAGCTCATTTACTCGTGGCGAGTAGTACCTTCCTGACTACAAGAAAAATAACGGGACAGTGCCTCAGATCCATTCAAAAGTGGAGTTGCACGCCAACGATAACCGCTTTTACTAGCCACATGTGTGCTGTCTACTTCTTTTCACAAGTCTCTGGTGGTGAGCTCATATATGTGATACTCAGTTCTTATTATTCGTGCTGTTATCGTACTTATCTTTGGAGAAGAGAAAGCTAAGCATGTTAGCGAGAGAAGTCTTAGACTTCAAGTGAACTCGAATGACAACCTGTGATGTTGTATAAATAAGGAATTAAGCAAAACGCACAGTTCTCAAATATTTTTGTAGTACACAAAATTCAGAATGTCATATGACGTGTACAGTAAAACCAGCCTGAAGATCGTATGAACGAGGTTTCAGTAGTGAAAATTACTTCTGCCAAAGTATTCCCTTTGACTGCCACAACTATACACGTTTGAGTCACAGTATGTAAGCTAGTGAGAATGATCTATGCGAAAATCATAGTTTAAGGTCAAATGATGGAAGCGGTAACTTTCGAGCCTCGGAAAGCAAACGAAATAAATTGCTGATGACCAACGCTATCTGGACAAAGTTAAACGCTGAGGAAACAGAACCTCATAAACTCTGTGTTCATGCTTAATCAACTTCTAACGAATTGTTCTGACTACATTTGTCCAAATAATTAAATCGAAGTGAGATTGTTTTGAGTATCAGAACAGTAGGGTATAAGAACGTTTGGCACTTATCGGATTGAACAAGGCGAGTGTTGTCCAACTGTGTGTTTTCTATTCACAACTGTTTGAGTGGACCAGTTTCAAAATTAAGGTGTTACTTTTGAGCTGGACATGGCGTCCTGTGGGACAGCATTTGAACTGTCTATCTGATGGACGCCTCTTAGTTATTTCGACAACACGCTTCGTGCATAATAAAGTTGAATTTTAACTACTTTTCACGATCATTTTGTAAATAAATGAAAACCCAGCCACTGATCACAAGTCTGAAAATTTATTTCAATAGTATATGCTGAAGGTGCACTGAATGCACACAAACGGTAGCAGTGGAAAATGATTATTGAGTAGCTTTATGAGAGAATCGATGAGAAGCTGTTTTCTCTGGAGTTCAAACTACTTGGGGAATAACGAAGGGCGGAAAAGACGAGAGGTTTGTTAATAAATGCCTTCACTAAAATCTTTGAAAGCTGTGGAATTCATTTCAAAAAGATACAGGTAAAGCTAGCGAGTCGTGTTTGAAAGGAGGTTTGTTGCAAAACTATTGAGCAATGAGAGACGAAAATGACCGCTTAAAGTAATGTTGCTTGATGTAGGACCAATACAGCACGACAGATGTTTCGAGGATTCAACGTAACTTACAAAGTCCCTTGATAGCAACTCACTGAAAGCAACTGGTGGATAGGCCCTCGGGTGTAAGAGTGTAAATCACTGAAAAGTCGAATGACTAAACAGTGATGGGTTTATACGAAACGAATAAATTTTGAATTTCCGGGAAACATTCGTACCATAGAATCACAGTACTGTGTTGTTATTCCTCGTGATTCTCAGAAACGAGAAAGAACTCGATGTAAGAAATCGCTTGTCTAAGTGAAGATTAGAATATACTAGAATGCCACCTATACTGATGCCCTTTGATGAAGAAAAAGGAAACATCATCATACGCAACTGCGTTAGCAGACAGAGTTCCGAACAGCGATTGACTTAGCAAATTAGATAAGCGGTTCAGCAGCTCCGATAAACATATGTTAGTACTTTGGGCTTAATATTACATCGTCTGCATGTCTGATTATAACATTCGATCATAAACCACTTTGCCTATTACATAAGGCAAGATGAGAGCGGGAGGAGAGCAGCACCTTGTTGAACACTAAGGCCAGTGGTGAGTGGTGATATAGTTTGTTCACTGAATCAGATATGTTGGCCGTTTCATAAAATAATCACTTGAACTACCGAGTATTGACAATTAAATGTGGCATGTGTTGAAAAATTAAGTGGTGTATCCTATAATTGCGCCAAGCATATGGTTTAGACCAGATACACGTGCAAACAGCTCTATATTTTCCGTTGTAGGAAACACAAGACTAAAGTTTGTGATCAGACATGCACGGAATTATTGGGGACAACTTGACCGTAAGTTCACGATATCACCAGCAAGAAAACGTGTTCCCATGCTGCTATCCTCCATTTAGCTTTTAAGTGAGACACTGTAAGTCATTTTAGGTGCAAATGTTTTGTTATCTGCAGTAAACAATTCAAGGGGCATGCATTTTTCTGACTAATTAAGCCAAATCCGATAAAAAGAGTTCACTAAACTGAGTAAGTGATTATGTGGCTGTCTGCGCTCGTTCCGTGTGATAGACTTTAGAGGAGGGCAACCAGAAAAAGTTTTAAGAAGAAGTGTTATGCATTACAGTGATTGGAAAACGCTGACCAAAATCTTCCATCTAAGCTAATGGTACAGTATCATACATTCGTCATACAACCGCGTGTGAACTAACAATCTTAATCAAGAAGACGGATAAATAAGAAACAAAAACAAAAAGATTAATTATGAATTACTCACCAATGAACAAATAAGGTCATCACACAGGATACTTCATAAATAGATTTTGTAGGCGAAACCAAAAGAACTTAGATGTTGAAGTCATGGAAACAGTTATCAGATGTTGCCTTGCTGACTTGGCTTAATAAAACCTGTACCATCGTGGTAACTAACCACGAAATAACTTGGTCTTGCTGGAATATTCTGGCCTGTAAAGAAGTATTCGTCAAGCAGGTTTACGGTAGGCTTAATTGTAAAACCATATCAGGTGCATCGAGAAATTCAAAGTACCTTCTCCTGTTTCTGGAAGACAGTCAATAAACTGGCTTAGTAATGATGTTTGTTGTTTTGTTTTGAATAAAGGAGCGCCATTGACATGAAAGTAATTACATAGTTAAATGTTAGCAGAACATACAAAAACAAAATATATTATTATCGAAGAGGCTTTATAAGTGCGATCTATGAGTATTATTTGTAAGCCAGACAGTTCCATCAAAGCAAATGACCCATTATATTCAAATCAGAGAAAACGGTTTATTAAATATTTTCTGTTCAGAAGTGAGTCTCACGTTAAACCGCGAAGTAGACAGAATAGGCACTTACATACACTCGATGGTATTTTGATAGAACCGATAAATTGATTGGTTCCTGCCACAGATATCTCAACCTCTCAACCGCTGTATCAACAAACTGTCTTTTAACAATATACGAATGTTTGAAGAGTTTATTAGAACAAATCATAAAAGCCAAGACGGAAGAGGTACGAACATATCGGCAAAATGTATTATCTGATGTTCACTTCTGTATATAACGTCGAAAGGCCTAATCTCTAAGTGAAGATAATTGTTCATCAACAAATGTAAAACTAACAGGAATATAGAAGTTGAACCGATGGAAATTTTAAATAAGCTTGTCAACAGGGATGACTCAGAATCTACCGGACGATAAGTGTTTAAACAAATTTGGCATTCTTCTTCATGTAAACCTTCAATTTCTGGAGCATTGTTCAATATATTCATGAGCAAGGCAAATATATTGCAAAACTGTGTAATTCTAACAGGATCATTCACAAAAAGCCATGGCTGCAAACAACTGTTTTGATGGTTCTCATCGAGCTTCTACAATATTAAGCGATCCCTTGGTCTTACCTATAAAGCTGAAATATGGCGATACAAAATGTAAGTAATCTCGGAAATTGTAGATGACTGTCCAAATTGATGAGTAACAGCATACTTCAGGTGTTTAACAGTCCAACGAATCCCGTCTTGTTGCCTTTGTCTGATGAGTAGCACCGAATAAGAATGTTTGCACTATTAACCCTTCATGAATAATCTGTGCTTAATGACATGACTGAAGCAGTCTAAAAACTGAACGTTTGCGAAGAAGTCAACGAGCTTACGAAGTTTAGCATCAGAATCCCCAAAAAATGTATTGGATCAGTTTACTTAAACACTGCATTTATAAGGAGAAAGTTCCGAAGTTCTTTTGGAATGCACTGAGGCCTAATGATTTAAATTATACCGCCAAATCCCATCAGTATTATAGTGACTGCGAACGAAGCTGATGGACGGCTGAACTCGTCAACATTTAAGGTCCTTATAGAAGTCTTGAACGTTCGAACTGACAACGTAATACATACGTCTATCGACAGGTACAACAGTGCGGGGTCTGCTTCTAGTTCCACAGGTCTGGATTTCACAATACTTACCGTGAAATAAAGTCCAGTGAAAAGCTTTCGCCCGAATTCCAGCAGTTCTGACATAGTGAGTAACCGATCATAATTCTCACTAACACTTCCAGGTTTAAAAAGTCACTCAGTTCGTTCAGAATGCTATCAGCATATTAACTATAGCAAACCTAATTGGTTTTACTGATGCTGAATATGAAAGTGTTTAATTGCGTACATTAATGAAGAAAAATAAGATCAACTGAGTAATTTGAAGATTTTGAGCAAAAATTATGAAACATTCCACGCTATCTACTGAAAGACTAATATAATTATCTCGACAGGATGATATCCAACTTAAATCTAATTGATAGCTTGAAATCGACCATATCATCCAAAATAAAACTATACTGTGTCTCGATGACACACGGTAAAATCGACGTTCATTTCTAAACTTACAAACCAGATGAACTTTGCATACATACTTTGAACTTCATCGTTCAACTTCAAAGTCACAAAGGTTTGATTGTATATATGCCTGAAATTCGTTGTCTAAAATTACATTGTAACAATAGTTAGCCGACCTTCTCTGACAAAAAGGGTAAGTTGTTACAGTGAGTCAATTTTTGAGCAAATCATGTTTATTTACGTTGGCAGGCATTTCAACGTCAAGGTAAATGTGTAATCATGTAACAACATGTAAATAAACCAAGTAAACGTTTACCCGGATTGTTTCTGTCATACTTTTGAATTTTCCCAAAGTCTTGATACTGTAATATAACTTTTCAACTTATAACTGCCAAGTATCCGTCCGTTCGCGTAAATTTATGTGCAACTGACACGTTTTGAGCGGCACAAGGTAAGTTTCGGTCGACATACGAAAAATGCGCAAGCAGTATCATAGTACTGAATAGTGGGTTGTCCCAACGAAGTTTAGCTGGTCAATAGTTTGTTCACTGTAATCCTGTTGACCCGTCTGGTCGATAATAACCGAATTTCAACTTGGGATTTTTCATCATGAGTACGGAGAAATTCACTGAAATGTCCGCCCCCCTTGGTGATTTCTATTACCAGCACACCATCCACGTGCCGTTCAGTGTCCCGCTGCAAGTGCATCTGAATCTCTTAGGAATCAGGTGTCCAAAATCTTCCTGAACGAATGGTGTTTTCACGTCTAGTCCAGTTACAGTAGCCCTAAATGTATTGCTCTGAGTTTCACAATTTCCGTAATCTGCATATTTCTTCATTATATCATAAGTTGGAGCAAAGTTAGCTGAGTTTGCTCAGGGCTGCAGTTTGAGCCTTTTCATTATTTGGACCATCCCAAATTCCATAACGATACCATCACGTTTCATATCAGTTAGGTTTCCAGCATGGACGATAAAATCTGCTCTTAGTGTAATAAGATGTAAGGCCTTTTGATGAGATAATCACCGACTTGGACGTCATTTTTCTCCATGTCGTTAATTTAGGAAAAAGTCCACTCGTTGTCCGACTGATCATTGTGTATGGTCAAGTGGCCTTTCCTGAAATTGATCCAATCAATGAAATAGTCGTCCTTGTGCCACTCAAACAACGGTCTCAGCTCCCACTGATTTCTTTCCACTCTGAACTGCTGTCCTATCGATCGCATTAATTGCCAGTCTCCAAGCACAAACAAAAACACTCGGCGATGAGTTTGTTTAAACAACTTTCCCCTGCCAAATGGGCATGATCTGTATCAGAGTACACATCTCTCGCATGGATAACATATTTTGCCATGGTTGTCGTTTATCACCGCTATCTTCAAAATCGCATTTCCTGAGTCGGTTTTCCCAACATGAGTTGAAGATCGTCTGGTCCACTTCTTTAGTTTGGCTCTAGCTAGTTTTCCTTTAGGGAACATTCTGTCAGCAATCGATGAGGGTGTCAGCTAAGACTTTCCAAGTCATCGGACATGTGAGTAGTGTAATCGTAAACAGCCAACGACTACTGTTGCTGTTTACCCCATAAACCTGTCGATCAGCATACTCATTCCATATTCCTGTCCAGCACTGGCAAAACGGTTGACATTGTCGTCAATAATGACACAGTGTGAACAACAGCTTTGTCCTTGGGGCAAGGCCAGACGCTGGTGAACTGCCAATGTTTATTATATTTCCACTGGCTTATTTCAATATATAAATGGGTGTATTTTCTTGGCCATTCACGATAAGTATGGTGTGAGCCTTTATCCCCACTGCGCTAATGCTTACGTATGGAATATGAAAAACCTCCTTGAACCCAGTAAACTTGTCTAGACCTGTACAGTCTTAGAGACTGTTGCATAGATTCTGATTTAGTCTTAGTGTCCGAGTTGTGTGCGTCTCAATGAAGACTGAGCAATATGATGAAATCAATATCTCTCTCTAGTAATCAACCATCATTTAGAAGGAGTTGAACAAATGACTAATGAACTATGATTTAGCACGATTGTCAGGAGCAACATCCGTCCGGTTGCAATACCGGAAACCATCAAAAGTGTTGAATCACCGAAGCAGAATCTAGTTTTCAATAAACAGTGGTAACGAACCAGTAATTCTGAGGCCGGATAAAATTTATATAATAGTCGTGGATGACGACTGTCAGTTTTGCAGGTTCCTTATCCGTTAACCTGAAATTTTTCAAATACTTTCATTTTGTTCCAGTAAAACAATTGGAAACGCATACAACCCACAAGCCACATATACAACCGGACAAACATACGCGATGACGGGATGCAATGCACTCATTATTTTCATCGTAATATCATTGTGCCAGTCAAGCACAGGTATGTTGCTAGAGTGTCCTGAATTAACGTTTTTAAATGTCCAACCACCGTTTATCGTTTAAGAATGTACGTAGCTAACCGATGTAAGTTTTGAAACAGACCATCACAAACTGATAGCTGCGCCCTCCTGCTGTGGTTGATTCTGATACAGTTTCTTTTGGAGGCATTTGTAGATTCTCTTTTAGCATCCGACGTAGCACAACGACAGCGTTTGTGTATGTTAGGAATCATGTTTTGGACTTTGGCTATTCCACTGCTGAAATAACCTTGTTATCTACTGCTCGCTAATCTCTTATTTCTCACTAGTAAACCCGAACTGTTAGGGTAGACGTGTTGAGAACCTGTTGGGTAACTTCCTGGTTTGCTCTTCCGTTTCCTTATTGTTGAATTTACTTGTATTAATTACTATCAGTCAGCTTTGCGTTGGCGTGCGTTTCTGTGTGCCTTAAATGTTCGACCTAATTGTTAACTGTATATAATACGGCAGTGCTCAATTATTGACTTTGAGTGCTAACAAGCTTCACCCAGCTTCCATTTGTAAAGCACGTACTAATGTGTATGATAAAAAGCCAAAAAATTGTGTATATGTTCTTTGTATCCGTCCACGTCTCACAAGCAGATAATGCACAAGAAACAGTCTGTAACGTGTTTTTCTCCTCGAAATATGTACAAAACCAACATACCTTAAACTTAATTTACTTGAAGCGTACCACGAGTTATTGCCTATCGCTGAAATCCATAGAAAATGGACACGTTTCATGCACTGCGTTCCATATTTTGTTTCACTGGACAAAACAATCATTTTGTCTCACTATAAATCATGCTACAATTATCTTAGTTGCACCTCGCTTTCATATATCATAATTTGCCCAAAACACACAGAGCTACATTTCAACACGACCATAATACACTGTCAGATCCATCAATTCGATTCTGAACACTATGCAGTACTATTCAGTGAACAGATCTTTATGTATTGATTGCATAATGAAGTAATGAATAGTTTGGCTACTGTTGTGTTTGGTGATTATTGTCGGTCGGTCGAACGGCAAACTTCCGGGGTTCCCTATGTGTGTCATGATTACTGTCAACCATACACCACGAATGGGAGTGTCCTTTCAGTTACTCTTAGCTGACATATTCATAAAATGCTCATTTGTTTAGTCCAGACAGCACTATTATCCATACAGCTGTCAGGTATTTTATAACTGCAAGCTTTTTGGACGCTTGCCTTCATCAGGGTTCAAATAAACAATGAAATCAATGAAATGCCTCATTGTTACACATCCATGTGCGGAATTTCATAAAGCAAAATGTTTCAGGATTGCCTTCAACTGAAGTATAGTTGCAACTACTATTTCACGTACAGTCCTACCAAGAAGTATGTACCCATTAGGTTCATATTACTTTATCTCAGAGAAAGTCGTAGGATGGTTTGTTTGCGAGCATTTAAATGAATACAAATCTTTTCTTTGAGTCGATTCGTGTTACGTGCCACTGTAGTTCCTAAGGTGGGTGGAGAGATACGGGGACTTAGTCATTAAAAATAGCTACGTCTATGTTCAAACATACGACATCTTGCAAACAGCCAATCGAGCTGTAAGTGAAAGTAAGGCGTTATCAGCAAGACACCTGTGACAGAACGCAGTTGCCGTGGGCAACGCGTTTTGAATGAGTACTGATAGATTTGGTTTGGTGCAACCCGAATATCAATCAAAGCTGCAGGTAGATACCGTAGTCATGTAGGTGTTAGTGAGAAGAATAAGACTCGTATAACTCCATTGCTAGATTATGTCGGTAGCACTTAAACTTAATAGAGCCGCCAGTTATACTTGAGTCACTCTTCCATGATGTAGTCTTATTGCTCACTGCCACGGCTTACTCCACACTGACATGTGGGTTCGCATATAGCATTTCAGTTTTGTATAATGTGAGTTCAACGAAAGTGGATAAATACTTTCCGGTCGTTCATATTTATTTTATGCTTCATGATGTTTGTTATAGCCGGTTGCATCCCCTCAACCCTAAGTATATCTGTTGTTGCAGAACACTCGCTAAATGTGCACGTACGACCTACTATATGAAAGGAGAATAGTTGCACCGTGAAAAACAATGCATTACACATTTGCTCTCCTGTTATTTTAGGGGGCTGGAACATGAAACCCAATTCCATCAACCCGTTGGAAAACAGTACAAGTGAGGCTTACTTTGTTGTATGTTATACGGTGATAGCCAACAAACTACAATTCATATTTCCAATTTCATGAACAAGAAAAGTGAAGCTTCACAGTAGTTTTAACGTCTAGAAACAAACTGATGTTGTTTTATGATGACTGTTTCCAATATCACATTCTTTATAAGTGTTCGTGTAGATGTCATATAAGAGTATAAGCAGATCAATACCTGTGTCATTGACTATCTTGTTCACGAATGTCAAACAGTCTAGATACCTCAAGTAGCTTAAGCTTTATTCCGTAAACATTGCTTTCATAAATTGGACTGTAGTCATTTACTACCAGGGAGATATGAATGCTTATTGAAGCAGACAGCTACTCAATAAAATTCACTTTGATGCAAAACGAGGGGACGGATTAGCCTGTTTGTCGAAGTTGATTGCGACCGTTAGATAAGCAAGGGTTACAATTAAACTATACCTCCGATAAATGTGTTACTCGGCGTCGTTCATCTAACCGTCGTCAAATTTCTACCAGGTGAATGCGAGATGCGCGTTCTAAATAAGATGTACAAAAATGGGCAGTGTTGACATACCCGGACACATGGTTATATACTCATCGTATTGCGCGCCACAACTCCCGATTCATTAATACGTCGTACTTGACAAACCAAATGGCAGTACTACCGGTATCCTATCAAAATCTTTAACTAGCCGCGATGCTTTCCTATCTGATAGCGTTTTAAGTCAAATTAAACCTAAAAGAGGGAATTCTTGTTTCTGATTAGACGAACTGCAGAGAATAAGATCTGTGGGACACGAACTCAATATGCAACAAAATTAAAGTGTATGTGTTTTAGTGCTTTCCTTTAATTCAGTTATGAAAACCCAAGTAGTTGAAAAGTTGAATACCCTTAGTAAACAGGTACACTATCACCTACGACGTGCCATCTTTCAATGAAACTCAAACGATTAGATTGTAAAACGTACCCATTTCGGGGAGAACGCGTGTAGCAATGTATCCGTCAAATACCATATAAATGTACTATTTCTTATCGCTTAACGCGATCAGGAGGCATTCTCTAAACACCTGTACTATCAACAAAAACAACAGTATTTTTTAACCCACTTACACTTGAAAAATTTACCCGAAACACGGGGTGACTTTAGCAAATCAAGGATAGTCAGTCCATTTTTACGTGACCTGACACTGCTATGTCAAATTCACATATAGTAGGTATGAACAAGTGCACGCGGAATGCCCTTTTTGTAATTCTTTTTAACATCTCACGGTTGAGATTTACAAAATGAAGAGATCGGGCTTAGCTTGTATGTGTCGTCGTCGACTAATACCATATTCAAAAGTGTGCCTCTGAGCAATTCCACACTAACGAGTTTGGTTCAAGTAGAGAGAGGGTTTACAATCATTAGCTGTTAGTAATTGGAACGTCAGGATCTACAAACGTGTCAAGAAGACTTACAAAACGGCCTAGTGACTGACAAAATCTCGAAACCTAGAGTGCAAAATCAACGAGTATAATAAATAATAAGCCGCTGGATACTTGCGCGTTCTATGCATCAACATCAGTAACTGCTCTTTTTACACTGCTCGCTAAGCAAGCGTGAGACCGTTCTGCTATGAAGCGTTTTAAATTGTTTTGGAACTTGACAATACACCACCTCTATATGTTTAGGTAGACGCATCTCAGGATTCAATGAGCGAAGGGAAATAAATGCGAGTGAACTGATCCCTGTGTTGTATTTCTGTTCTAAAGTCGTTATTGGTAATAAGAACTTGGCAGTAAGAAACTGTCCATTTGAAATTGCAGGACATATCGATGGGAAGTTACCTGAACCTGAAGATCTCTGCCAGTGTTATAACGGAAACGTGTCGTCTGTCTTTTTGTCTTCAGAAGCATGGTAGCCGTAGCAGTAGCAAGTGCAGTAGCACGAAGTTGAGTTTCATTAGACATGTATATTATCACACTCTAGCAAGAAAAATATAGGCTGTCAGGAAAAACCAGCATCTACTACCATATTATACTCCTTGAATGGATGAGTATTCCATTTGAATTGTACCCATGCCTAAACTCTCACACATGAATAACAGATATAGCAAGTAAGTCAGTTATTTTACATTGATGTCTGTTATTTCGGTCGGTTAGTAACACATCGTAAGATGCACCGTACCTTTTACATACTGAGAATATGTTTTCTGTCAAAAATGAATATCAAATCATATTGCGGGTAATAACAATGAATACAATGGTAAGTTACAGTCTAAACATAAACGCAGAAAAACACGCACTGATCATGCGTTTCTCTGGGAATATCTATCTTTATTGGATTTAGTTCATCACTGATGTTATAAAACGTGGATTCCTATTGACCTTACACTTCACGTACATTTTCAATACTTGTATGTTATTTTTGTGCTGAATGAACCAAACATTATTTTGTGTTTCAATGTATTTTAACTAAAACAAGTCTTTAATCATCTAGAAAATGAGAATACACTAACTGTTTAAAGCAGTACAAATACAGGATAACCTTTTGCTTATCGGAACAAATTTACTCATGTGAAGAAATGTATTGTGTTGCAATGTATGCAAGAAATATTTTCACTCAACTCAACCGTTCTCAAAAACGATTTAGGACAAAAGTGTCGGTCAATATAGTAAAAAACTGATCAGATAATAAAATACTTTCTCAATCACACTAAAGAAGAGCATTTTTGTTATTTTGAAGTACAGCATCTATTATGATACCTCTTCTGCTTGCTACAGGTGTCCTAGTTGAAGCAGTTGCATATATGAATAAACAACCATTACCTTGGAACAAGAAATACAGTGATTTCTCAAGCGGTGAATTTAAATATTTGAATAGTTCAATTTGTCTTACGGTAAGACAATTTTTATTGAGGCTGATTTGTATGTGTTAAATGCAACTATGAATGTCTGAAAGCACCTAAATTCACAAACCTTAACGTTGTTTGAAGGTTAATCATTGAAATGCCCTTAACACTTTGAATGTGCACTGAAGTCTGTCGTTAACAACAGTTTTGAAACCAAATTAACCAGTTCCATGTTTCCGGCTAAGTCTATACACATCCTATGTCTTCTTGGTATTATACTGTGTTACCTTGAATAACGGTGTGTACCAAATGCTTTACAATTTCACTGGTAATGTGCCCCACATTTTCATGAGCGTATGATTGTATACTGTAGTCTTTAGTTTTCAGAACAGAAGTTGGGCGAATAATGTAACGGCTGGAATTTGCCTGTAAGATTTATAAATTTTTGCTCGTTGGTTGTCACTTTATTTTGCCCAGTTCAGAGAATCAGATGTGTACAGAACTGACAGGTGGATGCAGCTTAACTCCACCCATGAAGGCTAGATATACCGTGGTTTTAAATTGTAGGCATCAAGAATATTTCTGATTCAGTTAATTTCATTTGCATGCAAAAATCTTCGTAATCAGCGAAAATTTTCAACCCGCAAAAACTAGAGATTTCGAAAAAATACTAGAACCACTAAGCACGTACATCTCAGTAGACAAAGCTAATGACGTTTCCTGGAAAACGGTCTAGAACGTAACATCGAAAAGGGTTACTATCAAAGAACACGTTAAAGTTGAATCACATCGATGGTGGCGTCATTCAGCAGTTAAATAGTATTCCAGAATGTTAACAAGGTCGATTTTCAGTGGTTTATGCAGCTGCAACAAATACATAATAAAATGCCTGTTTTTATGTGATTCTGGTGGAAAATCTGTGAACGTGCCAATAAGACAACTTTTAAGAAAGTGAAGCATCAACAAGCTGGTTTGTTTTGCGGAAAGGTCCTGTAAGTATTCACTCTATATTTAGTATGCACGACTATTTCGTGCAAATATTTGATGAAAGAAGTAATATGTAGCAGAAAATAGCGGAGAGCTGCAGGTTCAAGAGGGCGTCTATCCAGTTGGATTACAACGAAAAAGTTGTTTTCCCTTTTGTTAAAAAGATATCATACTGACGTCATTTGCCGAAGAAAATATTGTCAACCAGTTACAAAAAGAATAGAACCTGAGGGAGTTCCAACATAAGCTGACATTGATGTTGTGCTGTGACATGAAGTTCGACAAGTTTCTTATCCTGGCTGTTGAACACTAGGGAGATAATGTTTTACAGAGAGTGTTAGATGTCTTATACAGAATATTAGACTTATGTATTTTGTCTGTCACTTATAACCTGTTCTATTTTACGTTAGGCAAGAAAAAATAAGTTGCGGAAGTGAACAGAGTAGAGCGGATGTTTTGGGATCTAGCAACTTAGCAAATGTTTCCTTTGAGAAGACGGAAAAGTTAAACGAAAAATTGAATGTATTCGCCCTCATTCGCGATGTTTAGTTGAATTACACAAATAAACTCGGCAGCCTAATGACGAAAGGGATGTCCTCTTGATGATGGTAAAAGAAACATGAAATTTATTAATTCTAGCTTAGACTTATGGTTCCGAAGCTGCCTTTAGTGACGGCGCTGAGTTCCAAGCCGTCAGTATTTTGGAATACAGAAGTGGACCAACGTACAAATTGCTGCACAGTGGATAACCGGAATAAACGACTGGGATTGTCTGTAAACTGACGAACTGCGTTTTAGTTGAAAACGTCTCGCTAACAGTTTTGCATAAGCTGATATCGAAGTAAAATGCTCCAAGTAATTCTCCTCAGTTTAGATAAAGGACAGGATCACATGGCTAGTTTGCATAGGGATAGATTAAATACATGGAATTTTGTCGGATTTAAAGGCATGAGAGGACATAGACCCGTCTGATACCAAAATTGGCATAGTTTGTTCTTCTGTACCCAGCTGCCAGATGCAGGAATCTATAACTTACTCAGTAAGGATTAAACGCTGCATGCGATTGGTGTAGACATGGACCATTTATTGTGTTCAACGAACCGCACGGCTGAGGACAGACTAGCCATGACCAATTGTATTTCTCTACTATGGATGAATTAGATAAATGGTCTAAAGTGGAAATGAGTGAATACATGTGAAAGTTGGTCAACCGAAATGTTATAACGATCAAGTCGAAAACATAATGACAAAATCCGACCACTTGGTGTACACCATAATTTAGCTTTGCTTCGTCACAATTTCCTGAAGAGCATACGCTGAAGAAACGAACGTAATATCACCTTTTATTAGGCTAGGGTTTCCCGCGTCTTGTTATACTTATTCTATGAAGTATTTCGTGAACCACGCCAAACTGCGCATGGATATACTGGCTGTCAAAATACAAAATGTGATCAATGTTCGTCCCGAGAGGGGATGGTTCTTCGATCTTCCTTTGGATGACCCTGTAAACTGACACCCACAGCAATGCGAACCCAACATGTAATAGGCTGACTCAATTAGCCTGAATGAAGAAATTCTTCATTACTAACCTCATGATGCAGCTATTCCGATGGACCAATGATGCATTCTAGTCGTTCAAACCATCACTTCTTATTTGTTCTCAAGCGTTAACTTCCATCGTTTATCCCACTGCCAAATGAATGAGGGCCGACACAGTACTGATACCCGAGAAGTGGTAAAACGGCTGTTTTCGAAGTGTGCTTTTATTATTTACGTTGTTTACCTTTTTGTCAGTTCACGTCAGTAACAAGCTTCATCCACCCAAAAGGGGATTTTTCAACTTTTGGCGTAGTTATCTCTCCAGAAACTGGGAGATCATTAACAAATTCGCTTCAGTAGAAAAATAGTTACGATAACCGAAAACGTCTGTGGAGAAATTACTTAACGGTTACGCACGTTGCTACTGGGAAAAAAAAGTTAATTCAATTTTGTGCTTGTGGGTCACACATTTAATGGATGTTAAACCTTTGACTAACACAGCTCAACGTGGCTTTTGGGTCGACTGGTAAACAGTGAAAGAGTTTCTATTATAGGAATCAAAAGACTCAATCTGAGAACTACAGCTGTTTGTTTCTCATGCCTCAAGAACGTCTTACACCAGTTTTAATTCTAACTTTAATGAGGAATAGCATTATTGACGGAATCTCAGAAGAAGCAAAACTCAACTGTAATGCATTCGACACCGGCTCATTTGAAAGCCTGTCAGCATTGGACAACTACGATTAGTCGTGTGTTTTACGCATTCTATTTTTTGGTGCGAATCAATATTTTATTACAGGTACCTACTGCAGAACCAGCCTAACCATCATTCGCAGTTGTTTTGAGCTGTTCTTGCATTTTTCTCTATTGATCCGTTTTATTATACTATTTCACATTCAATTTCACAACTCCATCATTATAAGACACAGCACTAACGAAAAGCGCCAACTGTCACCAACTTGTAATTCGGTAAATCAGACAGTCAACAGAGTGTAGAATATTTCGATCAAGTCGCCTTGCAGAATGAAGCAACTAAATTTTTTCACATTTATATCATCACTGCCCACAATATATACGCCAGCGTGGTTGGTAACTGGTTGACGATATCGGTCCTGGTTTAGCTCGTCAAAGTGACTAAAGTCAACGAAAACCTGCGCACAACATTCAACACATCTAGCTTGCACTGAATCGTTTGTGGTTCCACTAACATTCCGCGTATTCGATGTAAACCAGAAGGAATGATATCAAGACGCCCATGTTTTTGAGCTAGGCTTACAAGAAAATGACTTCCTTATCTTTCGGACATAGTCGATAGAGATCTCAATGGCACTGTTCAGGCTGGGAAGAAAGGTATTGAAAATGAAGAGTCAGAAGTGGTTCATTACGAATGTATATCTTATTATTATTAATAGTGGGAAAACAGTGCTTCATGAGGGGTCGCATCCATGTATATACATAGAAAAGCATGCTTGTGAACAATAGCTTTGGAATCGACTTTCCGTAAGTAGAACAAATTGAAACCGTCGAGGCAATGAGGATATCAATCCTCAAAAATGTTCTCAAAACAGCCGACGAATACTGCACACATACAGACACAAATTCCAACATGATCCAAATCAAAAGTTATTGCTGGTCCAGACACTGTTTTTAAGGAATAAGCCAGAATAACAGTATGCCAAATAATAATGAACTCCAAGGAGCAGAATGAAGGTTTTGTTTGTCTGGATTGAAAACCATAGTTGAATACACACGCAGACTACAGTTTTCATTCCCAATTCACCTCCACTAAATTGTAACTATTCCTTTTCCGTCAACACTGGAAGCATCAACGTTCACCGTCTTTGTATTGCTGGTAACGTCAGCTATTGAAACCGTAAAGTTATCCCGTCTGATCTACTGAGTCTTCGTCTTAGCTAACTTCCATTCGTACACAACTGTACCAACACGTTACCCAACGGTAATTCTTTGACTGATGACTTACATAACACCACCATTGTGCGTCGTTAAGAGTTTATTGTTGCAGTTATGAAAGAATGAATTTGGAAAACACAGATGTGACTAAACTGGTTTATTTAGATTATCAGAGTACAAGTATAACAGATTTTTTGTGGCTGGTGCGGCGGGAGGTACAAACTGAGGTGTTGATAATGCAAAGGATGAAGGAACGTCTTCATATGACACACTCCTTATCGTGAAGCGGAAGATCGTTAATACGCCTACTGCTACCACTCTCTGATTAAGTCGAACATATGACAATCACGCATCTTATTTGAGATGATTTTGAAACTTCGGGTTCATGTAAAGTACTGTATATCACGGTTGCTGCACAACGGAAATCTTGGTAAATATGGACAGAAGTCTTCGAATTAGTTTATACACACTGCCTTGTTGGATTTATTAGTTAGTGGTGTGAATAAAATGACAGTCAACAACATACGAGGATTTATCGGAACTTTGTGCACATGCATCGGTTCTTGTGCAAGTTAACTGAAAAAGTTAACTTATGTTGAAAATGTTTTTAACAAAGTTTAAACAGCAAACGGTTGCTCATCAATGAAAGACGCAAATTTTTTAATCCGCATATTTACGTTCTAATGCAGACGCGTTTGGCAATATCCGCAGACAAACGGCTGTCAACTTGCTGGATCGACTGCACATTAAAATCAGCAAAAAATGGATCTACTATCACTAAGTCTGCGATGTTTTTCGACAAACAACGAATGGCCAAGGAACATGTGGATTATAAATCTCAGGCTTTTTTGAAAAATATTTCGTTATTACTGAGCAATTTTTCGGAGCATGGGTCAACGAAAAATATTCCATATGCAGGACGAATCAAATCAGTTACGGGTAGGTGTTTCAGTAAAATGTATTTAATAGACGCAGTATTATTTTCAACTCAAACTACTACACCATGACCAATTCTGTACTATTTTCGGGTTTATCTTTCCACTCAAACTTGCAGCGAATGCTCCAGTTATATACGGTGCATATTGGACGATGGTCGTTCTTGGCGCAGCAGCAAATCTGGTCAAGATGTTTTGATATGCAAACACTGCGCACCCTTTGATAACCTTCCGATGCAATACTGTACTGTGTGGATGTGATAAGTTGATTAATATATTTGTACCATGGTTTTGTCAATGCGAGTTATAAAACAACGTTGTCTTTCTGTGGGTTCTTACAACCACTTTGTTCTGTTGTAACGCGGAGAGGCTGCCAGATCATTGTGCATTTCTTCTGCAGCTTAATAGATAACAGAAGAGAACTGAGATATTTTACGTTTTTTTTTAAATTTTTAAAAAACCCTAAATATCTGACATATCTTACCCGTAAACCGTCATTCTTCTGTAAATCGTCTCGGACATGGTAACCAACAGTTAGAAAAGAGGTTTCAGGCATTGATAATTCAGCAGATCATGATTTATTTTACAATGTGTACCGTATTATTCCAATTTCTAAAACACGTCTGGGTTGTATAGAAACAAGGTGGGCACCCTGAAAACGTTGGAGCAATGATTCGTCATAAAATACATTTTCAGCTGCGCCTTGAAATCAAGCAACGTGTTATGAATGGAAAACAAATGCAACCATTCAATCTTATGGCAAACTAGAAATGTCCCAGCAACAAATTCCAGTCGGCACATTTAGTTTAACATGCAAGCATCACATCTTTGCCTTCCATAAAATCAACAGTTGAGAACGTTTTACTTCCAAGTACAAATATTGTTCTTACTTATCCCTTTAAAGTTTTGTGCTTCCAGTTATCGGTCGCATTGCTTCAACTTCGTTTTATTGTATCATCTCAAGCCTCACTACAGCGTCTGCGTGAGCGTGACCTTCAGTCACTCGATTCATAGTGTAGAAAGAATGTCAGTTAGGTGTGAAACAAGGAATTTACAGTATTGCAAACAATACTGACAAGCGTACGATGGTTTAATCCACAAGAAATACTGAGCTACGAGCAGCTACCTCCTCCGATGTGTTTACGTACTGACTCGACTAGGATCTGCATAGCCAGTTCAGGTACTCTTAGTGAGTCCCATAGTATTTTGTGTTTACTGTTTCTCAGAGTTGCCGCTGAAATACGGGGCACTTTAGTTAGTTTGAATTGTCAAACATGAAGTATTGAAGCCAAATATTTCACTTTTAACCGTAATCTGATGTGCACAATGAGGTGCTCAGAACGACTTGCATTGAAACATGTTTTTACGTTCCGCTTACTTGGTATTAGTCCAAATAGAATACTCTTCAAGTCACCAAATGTCTAAGGCCGTGTCAAGTTCCCAGTGCACGCATGTTTCTGACAAAAAGTTTATATGCGAATTTCACGTTACCCAATAAGTGAAGAGAAAACATGGGTACATTCTTTATTGGCACTTTCATTATCGCTTTTATCAGCGTTTTTAAACCTAGATTCAGAGAACTCAGCATGACCGTCCGAAAGAGGACAACTTGGGGGTGCTCGAATATACCAACTATCAATGGATCTGAATATTTTAGTTAGGTGCACCACTATTACTTGAGTTGTGTTGTCACAGGAAATGGCTTCTGAAAGGCCATGTCACCTGGAGTTGTGCTGCAGTGCATTTACAGTGGCGATCTCAGAGTTAGTTTTCCCCCTTCTACTGAGTTCGGTACAGTTCATTCAACGTACATACGTAATCACAGAGACAGCGGTTATGAATGCATGTGAATATGTCAAGCATGATGAATTCAAGTCCTCCATTTGAAAGCATGGTTAAAATATTTTTGGGTTATTATTTGCTAGAACCTTAGTGTGGTTGCTATCAGAATATTCTTCTTAAGATTGCCGAAGGAAAAGTGCATAGATTGTAACCGGAACGCGCACGCAGTCTCTAACCATGAGACAGAATCCATTTTACTTCAGGCTCATTTTGTTTGAAGTATCGTATAGGTTCGTGGACATTAAAAATGCCCATATTGACCGAAACAACTGCAATCCCATTTGCTTTCGATTCACACGCATCTGTTTATCAACTTGAATTAGGCCTCTGCTGGACTGGTGGTTCTTACCAAGTTGTACTTGCAATCTAAATCGGTACTGTTTCTTCTGGTTGACCGGTATTGCAAGTAGTTAGCAGTTTACTTCATTAGTCAGTTTTAAAAAATGTTTATTAGCGGAAAATGGCAACCATACAACGTTTTGTTGGACCACTTGAAGCCCAAAATGACTGATAACTTTTAGGTAGCAGACAATTTCCTCAAGTGGGTGTTAAGGAACAGCTTTTGAACGAAGCGTACGATTCTGAATTATCTCGGAATCACTGAGAAATGCCTTACCGGATAGCTCACTTGAAGGCGCCTGTATTTTGGTTGATACCCAGCGTAGTATGATTGGAAGTGAACGGAAACTGGGAACTGGGTTATCTTTTGAACTCGTCTGAAACCAGTTGACAAAAATGCATAGCTAGCGGGAATGAACTGTATTAGTTTGTTCCCCGAATAGACAATTTCAGCGTGGCAGTATCAGTTGGCTCAGGTGACCCGGAAATCTTATGAGATTATCCGGATCGAAACATCGGTGAATTCGTTGGTCGTTAGAATTTCCTGCTTCTAAGAGGTTTCAAACAGCATGTGAAATGAGTGGTTGTCTTCCCAAATTCACAAACGCGATACTGTTGATTTAGGGTTTGACAACAAGTCACGGTTTAACGTGATATCCATAACTTGTTGCCCTCTTTGTGCCAAAAGTTCTGACCGCTTTGTTGCAACTGGATCTACGACCTATGAGCGCGTAAACGGCGAATGTTAGCACGACGGATGACGATGATGAACGACGGAGTACGGAGTATACGCGGCTAGTTAGTCTTTTCCCACGCATGAACACAGGGAAACAGCTAACCTTCAGACAGTGCTTATTTATGTCGCTCAGCCGAAGACAACATGATCACGACGGTTGAAGTTCACAACAAATTTGGTTTACTTTACAAATTACTTCGCTTGGTAGTGCGTCCTCTTATATCTGCTTGACCTGCAACTCTGAAAGGGGGTGCTAGTTGCATTAGCGAAATATCGGGTACAGCCAAGCCCAGCACTACTAATATATAGCGGGCATTTTTGACTGAGTTGAGTTAACGTAACCCGACTCTTTTCCAATTCATATGGTGGTTTCTAACGGAAGGATATCCAAGTTTTGCTCAGCGGTGACGAAACCGCATGTTTTAATATCTTCAGCTCAGGGTGACATAGAAATGCAACCAACCGCAAGATGACTTTACAGATTAAGCCTGATCATTTAAGAGTGATTTACTAGCGGTCTCCATTCAAAACCTCAGCGCAGATAAGAGAATGAGTGGAAACGCATTTTGCCATTTCGAGGAACTGGTAAATGATGCTGGTGATCGCGGACTACTCATTGAAGTTGTGTTTCCAGCATTTATACGAAGGTGAGATACCGAAGATTTTGTCGGCAGAATCAAAGTGAAACACTCCCGGTTTTCCATACGGCAGACACCACACTTTCCGATCAACATCTTGCATTACCAGATAACTCAAGAAAATATCTCTTTACCTTCCAAACTACAACCGGAGCGTTATGACAGGTTCCAGATCAAACATAACTTTTAGATGTTGTGGGCAACACTCAATATGATATGGATTTGGTTTCCAAAACCTAGCTCCCCATCTTCCGCTGAATTTCTCCAGCCCGCCTTGCTATGATTTATCGAACCGTTTCTGTTAATGGTAAATCCTACCACACAATTGATATTGTAACCGTTCTTCTCCCACTGGTGAACTTTCTATAACACAAGAGTACAAGTATTAGAATGTCGTGCCAGCCGACCGACAAAATAGAAAAATTACTGAACTAGCGCCAAGCAAGTTTACTGACAGTCAGACTTAGAATAATTCGTTTCCTGATAATATTACAAGATTCTTAAATACAGCCACTACCGGTAGTAACCTATAAGCTATAGTAGCTGTATGAGCAAAACAAATCAGTTGCCGTTAACCAGATTACCGCCTGGTTTTGTGGTCAGTGCTCATCACTATCACATTCACCTCGGAAACGTCCAACTTGTTGATGATATAACTTAAAAGCTTTCGCGCATGGAACCGGTGACCTTCAAAAAACCTAGTCTTGCAGTTTGGTAATCGTTTGAACCTAGCTGGGATTCTGATCTCAGTTGTCCATTGCATTTGTTGACATGTCGATACACTCGAATGTCATCAAAAGTGTGATTAATTCTGTAAGAAAGAAGCTGATCAACCAACTGAGCTCAATTCGCCGCAGAACTTATGCAAACAAAGCAGAGGTAATTGTATAGCTTAACGTTTTTAATGAACAGCAGGAAGTTTTCTCATATGCTTTGAAGTGAGCAGCTCTAAAACGAACAAACAATTTCCACAGGCAAAGCTAAGATATCATACACTAGCATTTGGGTCTCTGAACCTGGCGCCAAACTTCAAGAACTCGTTAAGTTGTCTCACCAGCGCTGGTTCTTTCGTCAGCTTCCATCGTCTCTGTATTCTAATGGAATTCATAAGAAGTCATTTATACGAACAACGGTTTCCAGTAATTTCCATCGGGCTTCTACAATTACAAAGAGTATATGCGTTTTACTTATGAATAGTCAGAGCAAGTCAGACGAACACTAAAATCATAAACATGGAGCGGATCACAGTCTACTAGAAAGCAGTGAAAGCGTTGGTGAATGTGTGATACTGTCACTTGTAACTGCATTCATCTGCGTCAGGTGGTTCACGCTTTCTTAGGTTTCAAATGGCAGTAGAATACTTAGCCAAGAGAGATGTAGGGTTTGCAGTCAGGGGCTGAAGCGCCTGGTGGTAATAGCCTCGGCGGTTGATAGCAGTCACAACCTGTCACAAACTTAGAATTTACGCAGGAATTTCTATCTGGTTCAAGTTGATGGTCGGTGTCAATTATGTGAGAACGGATTGAACTAAAAGCGTGTTTACCTGAGCCGCTGCAAAGCCATTTTGGGAGCTGTTCATGAATCATTTTCCATAGCCATCGTATGGTTCTCCCAACGCGACCTGCTTGAAAACAACAGGTGAGAGACTGAACATAAAAGAACGGAAAAAACCTGGGAAAGCTATGTTTAAGATGTGGCACCAGTACTGGGCAGAGATTGAACAAAAAGATCACACGTGGTGCAGGAAAGACGCTCTCAACTGCATTACAAACTTGGCGGGTGATAATTTCACTGGTAGCCTTCCCTTTGTATGATATGGTGATAAAGACAGGGTATTTTTCCATCGTCTAAACATTTTCGTGCTCTAATGTGGGTTGTATTTTTCTATCAGAGTCGTAGGGGATATCCATTTCGACTTAGTACCGTGGACGTGCTGAGGTTCATGTGATAAGACGTTCGACGTTCAGATGCCTTCGACTCTGATTGTTGAGTAGCAAACCAAATTCCGTTTATACTCCAGCGGGATAGAGCTTAAAAGTAAGTGCTTCTTTAACGTAAACTAAATATCTTCGGGAGGTTACTTGAAGCAAGATCAGATATCTCGAATGTAATTTTCTCCATCATCAAAAAGTAGCGTAAAAAAGCCGGTTGAAGCATGTCAAACGAAATGTTACCAAAATTTACGACGCTTCCAGATCAATGATATCTGTAACGGAAGTCTACGGTGCTCAGGGCCATGTAAGGTTTATCCGTTTTGAATGTACGCCAACGAACGTCGTGAACGCTAGTCCGACGGTCCCGCCACAAGCAGCTGGTAATTCGTGTAGACCTCTCTTTGGGCATGCATTTCTAAATAGTCTATGAGCGGGTTACCTGAGCTCCGTAGCAATCGTGCCTTCCCAATTTAGTACGCTTCTCCATAATATCAGCACCATTTTTTCGAGGAAAGATCTGTGAAGTGAACTGAAGTCGATTAATCGGTTTTACTACTTACTAAGTTCTGTGCAAAATATTCCACACAACACTGGTTGGATACAAAGCATTCCTACGTATATCCGTTTTCACTGCTCTCTCACTGTAACGATACAACCGTCTCAATCAGGTTAGTTGGGAGAATATACAGTTATCCATATGTGGACAGAATAACGTTTTGTTGGGGTATAAAAGCCAATTGGTTCGACAGCAAATTAGTTTCAAGGAATATTGTTTTAAATTTAATTCCCCTCAAGATTTGGATAGATCTGCCACTAACCTGCCATTAAAAACTTTAGAACAGATTCAAGAGGAAGCTCTGTCTATTAGATTGGGGTTTGTCTTATCATCAAGAAAAACCGAGGTTCCTGGGTTACTTGCGCATTTTGAGAGTCTGTACGATTAACTTCAGCGGCATTTACCAACGTCAGAGGAAAACCGAACCTGGTTGAAAGGAAAACTGGGGGATGCGGCTTACTTGAATTTATACTGCCAAAGAAAGCAAAAAATATATTTACACCGTCACATTAAGAATTTGGAAGGAAGTAAGACAAAATGAGAACTTGATAGTGTTGTGTCCGAGCAAATTCTCATGGGCCTTTAGGGGAAAATACGAGGTATATCGATACATTGCTTTAAACTTTGAGTGGCATTCAGAAAATTTAGCCACTTGATACTTACAACAGCCTCCGAACATTGCAAAAGGAACTCTGCCGCAGTAAATAAAAACTAAACATAAATTGTATACTTTATTTCCATCAATGCGAGTTGTTAAAGCCAGCGGACGCGCAGCTGCATATGTATGGACTGCTTGAAACCTTAAATCCACATATCCACTCTCTCTCCTTGACCCGTGGCATGATCGTGTAATGCAACGAAGAATGAACTGGCCCGTTGTGTAGCTGAATTGCTCAGAATGAATGAAAACTTATCCAGTATGATCAGCTTATGGGACGGTTTTAAACTTGTGAAATGCAATGGTGGTTTTTATATTCGTGTTCAGTTGGTGTTAGAATAATGTGATATCCCATTTTTGTTTACCAAAATTCCGCCTCAGAAAACACTTTATGACATATTTGAATATCTTCTGAGTATCGCAGCTACATTTCCCACCAAATTAGTTAAACTGAAGTCACCATTAGCTTTGTGCACACATATTATGAAGTTCAATTTCCGGACGTTCACTTTCCAATAACTGGACCGATTTACAGTGGGCAGCCTACCAGGTCAGCTCTCAGCGAATTTCTCCATGACAAACTCTGTAACCCAGATTTTGCGAAAGCCTGTCAAAATCAGTGTTATACAGGTAATATATGGCCATTTGTGAGGGTACGTGATTCAAATTTGTTATTGTTCAAGTGAAATCCAGTCCATCCGAACTTAAGGCTAGCGAAAGAGAACGAAATAAATAACTGGCTTCCTTACCTAGATAGTCTAGTTATTCGGAAATCACTTGGTATGGTAGGAAGATCTGGCTACAGAAAACCACTGGAGCAAAGGATGGTTGTCAATAGAACTTAACAACGCCAATATAATTACAAGTAGTTCTCAGCGTATGTGGACTCATCAAAGTCCCCAGATTATAGTGAGAATACGGACCACTAGGACATTTTATCCTGAAATCAATCACTACCATTGATTGTCCCGTATCCTATCCTGTGGATTGTTTACAGTGCATCAGCATGCTGTTTCTGTCTTTGGTTGGAGTCGAATTCAAATCTCCTTATATTCGGATTTCTTTTGAGTCATCCAACCTACTTAGATATGTACTAATCTTAGCAGTCCAAAATGTAGGTTAGACACTGGTGCTTTTCTGAAACAAGTTTTAACCTACCTCAGCCACAGAAAGCCCAGCTTGCGTAACTACGTTAGCGTTATCGGAAAAATGACAGATGAAGAAGTTCCATACTCAAACAGAATGTATTAAAAGCGATGCAACCGTGAGTTTTCAATATGCCAACTCTTTTCCAATTAGGCGTGGTAATATTCCCACAGGGACTGGATTGGTCATCCCTGTTCAAGAACACCACCCCTTCTTTGACAGGCAGTCTGGGCCAGCTGGGCTACAGCATGTTTATTTTTCAATTAAAATCTGTTTTTGTATTCGCTTCCTGAATTCACTTATCAGCAATTCATTGTTAGAACCGGAAATCCCTAAATAACAGCGTGGCGGTCATTTCTACTTGCCAGTACGGACAACACCAAGTCCGCTATACTTCCCGTATTCTGAGAATCCAAAAGGTAAGTCATCAAACACGCAGACTATCTGCGTCTGTCGCAAACGGTTTGGATCTTGCTTGCTTTGTTAGTTGTTGCCCGAATCTCCTGTTATTGACTAAACATCAGATAGAAACGGGGAGGCCAGATAACATTGGAACTTGTAGTTACTGGCTAACTGAAACGTTGCAAGTTTAACGTATTCGACCGAAGTGCTTTCACCGGTCTTGTGGTTGACACGGATATGTAAATTACTGTTGTTTCTTTAATCATTGACAACGGCTAACTCCGAACAGCTTCTTCTACTCTATCCGCTCCATCGCACCCAACCAGACAAACCAACAAGGGAAGCTAATTCATTTGTAATATCTGCCAAAGTCAAAATATGTGTTTAATGCTGTCCACCACCCCGATATCAATTTTCCAACCGCCATTTGACGTGTAATCAAAGTTGGACAGAGAGTGTTGATCAACATCCCTACACAGCGTGCCTACGTAGCATGATCATATCCATCTTCCGGAGTGAGGTACTCCTGGTCCTGACGAACAACCATGTTACAATGCTGCTTCAACAATTTTTATATTTCATTCAACGATCAAACTAATGAGAAACCAGCTGCGGTCAACAAATTAATGAATTCGTCCGTGTCACATGATTCAGATAGCATAAATTTCGGTCAAGGTCGATTAAAAGGAAGATATCAAATCACGTTCGGATGTCCGTGGACTTTCTTCTAGTGGCTGGGCAAGCTAAACAGTATGCATCAGGGTTATCACACTTTTGAGAGCCAGGTTCCAAACGTCGTGTTACTCAACAACGCGAATACTATGACATCAAAACTTTGCCATCATGCACCAACCATAAGCACATTGACAGGAAAGGATATGAATGTTCTCGATATCATCATCAACAGTTGTTAGTTTATCCCACACTGTTTAAAGTTATTGCAGAGCTACATCGATGAATTAAAGAGACGGACACAGATATTGTGTTACACCACCAGATTCTATCATAAAAATATAAAATAGGGACAATTTATCTCGTCAACTATTTTAGGACATCTTTGTATGATTATTTGAATTGTCCAGTAACAGAAGTAGATATTCATCTTTAAGTTTTTTATCCATCACGCTTTGGCAGACAAGGAAGAAGCATTCATTTTATTAAGTGTAGAAGACCTAAGTTGAACTCAGTTGAGAAAATGGTGCAAAACGACAAACCACGTGCTCCCACAGGTATTGATTAGGCTGTCACTTTACTTCACAGAAACCGATTTGCCGCTAAGTGTTCTACGTACCACACTTTTCATTGCATGAAATCTTTATTGTTTTAGCACTGTTTGAAACCACTTCCGACACATTATCGTCGTCACAATATTGACGCATTCCAAGGTACATGTTTGCTCGTCTATTTTGCTAGAGATTGACGACAGATTTGGCAGTATAAAACATTGGCGATCAATATAACCAGGGACTAAATTTCTTGGTCAGTGGTTTATTAGCACACCATCAAGTTCGCACATCGCAGTGCTTTCTGTGGTGTTGACAGAAAACCACAGCTATTTGATCACGCGAACAAGAAGGTATGAAACGCTGAACTCGTTTTCTATCAGTTGTGTGCTGTTGATTTTATCGATTGATTTGACTGACACGGTTTTACAAATGAAACTTGCAGGTCCGTTTTTAGGAACTGTGATCAAACATAGTTAGCGTTCATGCTGGTGAACGGTGCGTATTTACCGTGTGTTTTAACTTTGAACACCCGCTTTATCTAACTGTTTGCGTGTTGTTCTGTACCGTTCTCGTCAATTTTACCTACCGTCGTTTAACCCAGTCTCGCTAAAGTTTATATTTCAGGTGGATACACTTCCATAAATAATCTAGTTCCGGTTTGGTCTATAGTCTCGGAGTGTTTATACTATTCATTAGGGTTTTGTTCATCGTCGATCCATCATGGTTTCATGTACTTTATCTAAAAGATAACTAGAAGATGAGCGTTTCCAAGTCAGCTTGTACGTGCGCAACAAAGAGGGGTAACAGTGTTAAAATAATATGTCTTGCTACTCAAGTTTTACTTACCAGTTGATAATATGAATTTCATATTATATGAACGATGTGACGGTATTAGTGTTCGATAAGTACTCATATTATTTAGGCATACTGTGGACGTCTCGATAGAGTTTTGCTGCGAAAACAAACTAAAACAGTGAGCAACAACTGAATAAGACAGGATGATTATTAACATCTACTATAGTCAGTCAAAACCTACGATTTGTTAAAACAATCAGGTAGATCAATTTGATCTTTATCTCTGGACATGGTGGTAACCAGTGAGGAGCCTGATTAACAATTAACTAATTTTAAACCGGCTTAACTTTTACTGTGAACAATTGCACGAAATAATTGTATGCAGACTACAAAGCCGAAGTGATTAATCCACAATGGATGCACGCTTGACATGACTAATATTTGCTTGAAATTTTCCTGTGCTCACAACCTCTCAACCGATCCAAGACTGATGAAAGCAGTGAACACGCATTTTGATCTTGTTAAAGCCAAATAATCATGGTTTTATTCTGACTGGGAGTTGAGGTTTTGTGTTGACAAGTTAGTGAATAACTTGTTGACAACTTTTGCTCCTCGATGGACACATTCGAATAATGGTTATTAAATTATGGCTAGATCAGACGTCAGCTACGTTTTGATGTAATGGATATGTGATGCATGTAACGTTACTGGCAAACTCGCATGCACACATATGATAAGGTTCAAGGCGATTTTCTTGTTTAGTTGCTGTCTTATTAAAAGGACCCGGCCAAAAGATAAAGAGAAGACGTATTAATTAGCAAATTTGATCGCACCATTCAGACCACTACGCTTGTGAAGGTTGATAATAGCGGTGAACTTATTAATACTGGTGGACGATTTGTGTCCGGTTGTTCTTCGAGCCCACAAATTCGCAACTACGTACATACGAAATCCACCATGCTCTTTAAAGTGCTGCATTTGACTGAGTTTTATAAAAAAAAAAACACGTCGCTATGTACATGTGCAGGATGACCGTGCAATCTGTAAGTGATTTACATTTAATTAAACTGCGACTGGTTAATGACTGTTGCCTTAGGAATCCTAACGAGTCAAACATATGTTTAGGGATTCCAGAGGTCTAGCTATGATACCTGAACCCGTGGATATCATCGCCACTTGACCACGCTAATTCGGTAGCCTGCCAGTTAGAATTTGTTCGCGATCGCCTTCACGCTAACCCCTGTTCATTTCATGCAACGTTTCGAAGATCACATCTAGCTCTGTATCTTCATTAGACCACTTGGCGGATATGGAGCTCTAAGACCTTGTCTTGTATGTCCACTGTATATACCAAAAGGTTTTTTAAATTTGCTTCAAGTGAAGGTGAACTGTTGGATTATCGTGGCCAATAATGAAGAGTGATCAATATTGCTTCTCGATGGCTGACTCATGTACCTATTGTCGCGTCCGGTATGTCTGACGCCGACTGCTAAAGACATCCCGTGTGAGCTAGAAAATAAAGTTTAGTTTACAGATGAATTTGTTTTTTCCTATCGGTTATCATATTGTTCTTCAAAATATTGAGTCTGCTTTTTGTACTAATACGTCGTCTGATGGGAAGAGGGGTTTCGCGGATGTTTCCGTTAGGTTTTCATGTAAAGTATAACAATCAGAGATGTTTGTTTTCTCTCAGAGTTTAGGTTTCTGTATCTTTGCGATGGATACAACTTTGCTGATATCATTTGCTGAGAAATACCCACTTTGTATTTATATTGAGTTTCATGGAGCCGCTTTTTCCATAACAGATGTGGGAGATTATTAATTAACCTAAGCAGTGACTCAGTTGTTTTTGTTTTTGGTAATCTGACACATCTAGTTTGTATCACAATTTTGGCTAGCTAGTAACTCCAGGATAAAAAACCTGCAGTAGTTAGAAATTCGCTGGATAACGTGTGCCCACCGTCAGACTAGGGAGCCTTGACTACTAAAAATGAAGTGTCACTGGTCTAGAGCCCTTACTTGTTTGCTGTATGAACAAACTTAAATATAACAAGTCCCACTATTGGCTCTTCTCATTGTTCCGAGGCAGAGTCTGATGCAGCTGGTTTCATAATTTATGGTAGACTATTCAGTGTCACTGTGATCCAGCTTGTCTAGTTTTTTGTTCTAGTAGTCCCCACAGCGTTTCTACTTTATGCGTTAGGACGACTCCTATGAAGTACGTCGTGAAGTTGATCGAATCCATATCTTGTTCTGCTTCAAGCTGATGTGTTTTACTTTTTGCAACATTTGTCGATCCTTGACAGTGTACTGCCGTAACCCACTGAAGAGACCTAATATTAATTACCACAAGTTTCAGCCACACCGTATTTTTGGGTTTTAAACAAGGGTAACACTGATAGCACTGAAATGTTGTTCTTCCGTGCTTTGGTTGTCCACACTATTGGGTATTACTCCGTTCATCCGCTTCCAATTCGCCTATTTCAAGCACACATTTTACCCACCCACCCTCCCAGTTTATAGTTGATTTAAGCGACTTTCAGCGATTCGTTCACGGGTTTGAAGCTGGAGGCCCCAGTCACCCGGATCCAGTCAGTTTGTCAAAGGTTTTTTGTTTCCTGATAGGCATTCATTGAAAACAGAGTGTAGCAGCGTTGATAACTGCGTTCATCACTTTATATCGTTGGTAGATGGTTGTGCCAACGACCATTGCTATAATTTTTCACGAAATTGTCTTTATCGGTAACGACCGTCATTCTCTCGTTGACGGCCGGCAGAATAGTACTACTGTTGTCATCACTCAAGCTGTTCAACATCGTTCAGTAGATGTTATTGGGGGAACCAAATTATCCGCCGGTTTGCTCTCGGGAAACCAGTGAGCCAGACACACTATGGAATTCTCTTCTACATCCTGATGTAACCACTCGTATTTTGAATCAGCCGACTGTCGCACCTGTGTCAAAATATTCCAATGGAAGTCGAGTAGCTTGCCAATTACGTTTTGTGCCTCTTTCGATTGTGGTCGGTCTGGTATGTGCTAGTCACCCCATGATGTGTTCCTCACTTTCTTTCCGTTAACTGTCAACAGAAGCGACGATCAAATGTTCTGTCCACGCATCTGTGACAACCTCAACCAAAATGGTGTGAAATCCCAGTTAAAGGACAGGTAACGTGGGTATGTTGAAACAGTACAGGATGAAAAGATAAACGTTACTATTTGACCCAGGATTCATCGCAAGAATACCTGAACAGGTCAGTACACAAACGTTCACCGTTTTTTATCGTTGAAGCAAAAGGTAAATCCAGTGCATTGTTTGACTGACAAAGCATACCAAATTTGTTCACCGGATACATTAGACACTGGACTGTAGTTCACAGAGGACATACTCCATCATAACAGCTAGCCAGAACGGTTTATCACCAGAAATATGATCAGAACATCCAAACCCGAAGTGCAGGAAGTGAAAAGGAAGTCTTTGCTCGTTTGATTACCGTCCAGATGTGACAAGGCTGTAGAATGACTGAAAAATAGACACAGACAGACAGTCAGCAGGACATATGCAACAGCTGAATTCCCCATTCAGTTCACCACATCTCAAGTTCCCATGTTTTTTTAACAAAAGCAGACTCAGTTCAGACCTCACCTATGTGTATTGACCCCTTCATCTGTTCCTGTGGAGCAAGTTATATCGGTCGGAGGTCAAGACAGCTTTCCAGAGGAATCCCAGAGCACCATCCACATTGACTGGGACGCGAGGGAAGACGATCGGTCAGCGGTGCAGTCTTTGCTCATCAAGATGAAAGCGGGCACCAGGTGAACACGGATCAAGCCTTCTAAGTGGTACATCACGTGCCTGGCAACCCATCAAAGGCCGTCCGACTGGAAACACTTTGCACTGTCGAGGTCATCGGAATCAGGCTGCCTCACACGGTGATATGTCATCAAAATCGGTTTGTTCAGACGCTGCGTCTACCGTAGCCACAAATCCGCCGGATTGGTGGTCGACCTGCGTCACCTAACCAATGGACGAGCGTTGCGAAACAGACCAATCAAGCCACCACCAAATGATTGACCAGCTACCCAATTTCTTTGCAGTAAGTTCAATCAATATCCCGAACTAACTATATTGACTTCCCATATAATTGTACTGGCATGAAAATAAGTTATCGTGAACGTTTTAGCTTCTGTTTATTCTAAAAGGTAAACCCTGACTACCTGTAAGCTTTTCCAACACCGCGATCGACACTGGCCAAATGAACTGGATTACTCTTCACAACCTGCTCTGTTTTTTTCTTTCATTATTCATCACAATCTGGGTAGGCGATTAATATCTGAGGAAACGCATCGGATACAGTAGACCCAACCGTGAACCACAAAACTGAGGTTTTAATATACCACATGAGTGTCTTTGTGGCAGCTCTTAATGTGACCAAATTACATAAACACACTTATGTTTGCCCGGACCAACCGCGAATTGCTGAGTAGCGTGCCGAGTTACTTCAGAAAACTGCAATGAAAAAGTGCCAAAGTGTTGGTGAATCTAGAGGGATAAGTATCTGAATGTGGCCGTTTTATGGTAAGAACTATAGTGGTGGGTCATATGACCATACTCTTATGAGCCTCTCCCGGTGCTTCTATAAAGCAACCTAATTTATTAGAAACGTCTTTTCCAAGAGGAAATTGTTCAACGTTGCTTTATCTGGTCCTGACCAGAAAAGTTTCGGCCTGTTTGAACTGTTGATCATCTATACAGATTCCGGTTTTCACATGTTGCAAGTACATTACTTAGTTTGGTGTGTTACTGCGGCAAACGCAATGTCATTCACGCAGAAACATGCTCACATCCAGGACTTACTCTAATACGAACATGTGTAAGTTAGTATCTGTTCATTGTCATGTATATAAATGTGAATACGATCTAGCACTTGCCTGTTAGACGTTGCAATTTAACATCCACGGTGAGATTAATTGTCATAACTTGTGTGTTGTTCCAAATTCCTAACGCAGCGTTAGAGTAGTGCCAATAACCTGCTTTTATTCTATAGTCAAATTATGTGGCACACATTCATCTATGTAGCCAGCTTGTTAACTGATATGCAAGCATTAGACGAAAAAGTTGTCGTCAGTGATTAGAAGACCGATGTACATATTTTCAGTAGATTTTCGAACGCAACGTTTAGATGGTAGATAACGAAGCATTAACAAAAGTATACATGATTTTATGGTCAGTATTTAGTACGTTCAATGTGTCTATCTATATAGATGATTCAGATCCACGTTGACTGGTCAAAGAAGCTTACTGTATTAATTAAAAATACACTTTATCGCAGCTCTCGTATTCATGTTGGGTTTTACGCTGCTGTGTTTGTAACAAACTGCCTAGTATCTCGTGAAGTCAGTAATGATAGGTATTCTTAAACAAATCCCTTGTGATTATCGTTTACGCTCAGGAGAACATTCACACCCTTAACTGGCTAGAAGCCTTTAAAATACCCAACGGCAAACAAGGTTATTGTCAGTCAGGTTAACTTATATATAAGGATAACCTTCCGTCAACCAAAAATTCGCGTCCTCTGGGCTACCGACTTAAGCTAGAGGATTCGTTGTATTGACACCCCTGGACGATCGATCAATCAGGGCGTTCCACTAAAATGATTATTACTGGGCGTTCAGACATGGTTTCTCGGTCCTAAATAATGAGTCCGTAGGCATAAGAGGCTACACAGCTGTTATCGGACCTACCGTTCAGTTTGTTATTTGAGTAAAACAAGTTGTAGTTTCACACCACCTAGTTGTGCACATGGTAGTAACTGAATAAATTTTCTCATATTATGGTGACCAATTTTACAGTCCCCTTTATCGGGGCTTATTAACTCTATTGACGTAAGCTGGACTTGAAATGTTAAGCAGATTTGCCAGTAAACTTTCAGATGAATACTCATATCTCGCGTTTATGGATAAACACATGTGTTACCTGACCAATTATCAACTCACGCACACACAAATACTGTTACCGACAGTGTGTGTATGACTGACGCGAATTACTTGTTATTTAATATATAAGCATAGTACTAAATCTGGGAACAGTCATGTTTATTGTACGAGAACATTCACATATTATGTTCACAGTTACGTAAGAGTAGGTGAGGTCAGATTACTGTAAACAGCAGCCATCAGTTTACGGTTGGTGTATGTCTGTCCATCGGTCGACCAGTTCATGCCAGCTCAGAATTCGATTGATATCCTCTCCATATAGCCCCTCTACTAGTGACTTACTACTGTAGATGTCGAATCCGTGAGATGGATGAACGCAGGTATAAGTATCTCCAAACGTTAGACCTGTGTGTGTTCGCAGGCTGAGTAACAAGATGTACATATGTTCAGTAGTAAAGGTTCGAAGATTTAAGCTGCATCAGAATTACACACCACTCACATCTGATCGCAGCGTTTGCATTCCGATAAGTTTTTCCGATAGCACACTCTGAAAGGAAGTACTGAATTGTAGTTTAGCTCTTATTAGAGTCCATCAGTAGTGCATATCCTTGTCCAGGTCCGAGTTTGCACTCTGACCCTCGTGCTTGTGAGATTAGCGTGTTAACCATAACGCTAACAATCTCACAATAAACAAGGACGAATAGTCAAATCCAAATCTCAAATGCAACCTCCTATAAATAGTGTTCTCTGTATTCTATCCAGTGCATATCCCCATGATCAGAACTTCTCATTTAGGTTGAATTTACTATTTCCATTGAACAAACTGAGCATGGTTTGTATCAGTAGTGAAGAGTCAGTAATTTAGATTACTTTAGTAGTCTCTCTTAGTACTTGAGAATCAGCTATGGTTTCAATTTTACAATTGTATCCCTTCAGTGAAACAGTTCCACAAATATGCCTGAACGACCAAATGTGAGCAACGCCAATTTGGGTTGATTTTTATTGGAATAATTGTTAACCACCTACAGCTGGACAAAATTGTCATTGGTCCATAGGTTCATATGTGTCTCGCTTCGACCAAGTCAGCATTACTCATGACGTTGAGCCTTTAACAAACTAATATTTTGAGTAAGATACACAATTGCGTTTTGATAACTGTATACAGAGATTTATTGAATTGCCCTAGATCATTCTAGTTCACATTCAAATTTACTTTCTGTGTTCCGAACTACATTTGTCCACATCGACAGTGTAAGCATAAGGTCAAACAGTAGTCAAGTGACTTGTTACTTATATGATCTAATAAAGCGAACTCTTCTCTGTATGTCGAATCACTGGTTCCGAATTAAATAAGAAGCGTATATGTGGTGCAGTCTCATTGAAATGCAATTGAGTTGTAGCAATTCGGTTGGCTAAGCATCCGGTAACTCACTTAATTTGTAACTCAGGTTACAGTTGTCTGATCAACCTCTACGTAGTTATAATATCTTTCTTGATGACTTAAGTTTCGTATTTAAGTTTAATGGTTGACGGAAAACAGACCATATAAACATCAAGGCTGTATATTTAAACCATAATCATGTTGTTACAGGGTTTATCCTGTTAGTGTTCATCATGACAAAAAAGTGCTGTATTCAGTAAATTTCACACTTCATAAAGTTAATACAAGTCCACTGTGCAACAGGTCGGCGGTCACTTCCCATATCGGTTTGGACAAGATTTGGATGTAACAGGTGAGCTCATATTAAGCGCGAATTTTGTCAAATTCCATCAGTTATTGGCAAAAGATGGGATTTTCCCTAGTTCACTAAGCATTTTGTTGTTTCGTTCTTATCACACAAGTATACGGTTAATATTTTTGTGACATTCTTGGTAAACAACGTAGTATTCAACGTGATTGGTGTTTGCAGATGTTGAGCATTTGGATTAATGAATTATATTGGGTATACGTTTATGCCTACGTTTTTTATACGTTTGATTTGTAATAAATCTAAATGAAATTTGCTGGACGTTGATCTTTGCGGATGACCTGGTGTGATAAATTATGATCAATAGTATGCCACACTGCAGATGAGATCGATACACGCGCCACCGTCATTTGCTAGCATGTTAACAGATTTCGTATTTTGATAATTACAACGCGGTTGCTACTAATGTACTTGTTGTTGTATTTAGGCATCAAAAATTGTCTGATTCCAGCATTTTCTCACGGATGTTTCTCATCAACGTTTAAGCCGAGGGAGCTAGGAATGCGATTAAGTTAACGTTTTCAGTAGTACTTAGTAATTCATATCAATGACTAGACGTCGTTTTCAACAACGGTTCAGACATGTTTTCCGTATAAAGGAGGAACCTTAAGATTGTAGTCTGTAACGTAGTCTAGTGATGTGGCTTATCTCATGGGCCGGAAATTCCTCAGAAATCACCACTGGCTTATAGAGTGTTACGTAGAACATGGTCTTACCGATTATCCCAAGGCTATAAACAATAACCGGCAACTGATTGAAAATTATTCATTCTTTCTCTGTGCTCCCAATGTAGCATGTAACATCACCTTTCGGGGCAAGGAAATCTGGTCAATAGTGACATCAGTATACGAAAATCAAACTAATTAGCAAGGATAATGTGAAGTGTAAAAAAAAAGTACATATACGAAATGTTTATTCCGGTTCCAACAGAATCAGTAAGATTTAAATATTGTTGCGATTTCAAGAAAAGGGTTATCAGCAATATAATAAGCTCGTTTTACCAGTTCACTGTTGTATTTATATATTATCACCTATAAAATCCTATTAATTCCTCGATACCGTTAACTGTATACAACATCAAGAATAGCAAAGGGGTATAACAAATTTGGTACAGGCATAACAACAGCTTTAATTCAGATAAGAAGTCCTGGCCATTGGCTTGTCCTTAATCCAAAAACGTTTTACATCCCCATCCCCCAGTCTTTTGAGCCAGTAGTATGTGTCACTGTACCAGATATGCGGCTTAACTTAGAGTTATCGCGTACCTACCTTGTGGATATTAACGTAACCGTTAACGTGACTGCTGCACAATCATATGGGGCATGCTACTCACATCAGACTTGGTAGATGGTATGCAGTTACGCAACAAAGACAAAACGAAGGGTCCCGGTAAGAAGGTGTCTTCAGATGTCAAAGTTGGGAGTTAACTTCTACCCAACACATCTAACATAGGTTATCACAAAACGCGCTGTAACTCTTAGGGTGCAGTCAGATGATCACCATAAAAGCCGTACTACCCAGTAACGCCGGGTTTGTGCAGGACGTCCTGACCTCAGAAACTACCATCGCCCAGCTGACGTGGTTTTGCGCATACTGAGGTAGCTTTCACATGCATATTCACCGACGTTTCTTAAGCTCTTTCGAATGCGGTGAAGACATTCATGCACAGGAAATTTGTTTGAAAGGTAACGAAGCTACTGAAAAACCTCCAGTCTGTTGGCAGGATAATACCGGACAACTTCCTAAGTTACCCCACCATGACACACGTAGAAGTTCGCCATAAAACGTGGGTCTCCACTGCAACGCAATACCAAATATAGGACTTCCCACAAGTAAACGGTTGTCATCTCGACTGGTTTACATTCAAATTTTCGGAAAGAAACCGAATTATCAAGATTAAAGATATAATATGTTGTGCCAAATGTTTGCCAGAATATACTCTACAATAAACGTAGTCTAAAATTGCAAGGAATATAAGGCCTGTCGAATTACAAACCGAAACGATCAGCAAAACAATGATTGTTTGCGAAAATGACAACGTTGTGTGGAGGAGGTTGAAGTTTGCTGATAATGTTTTATAGAAATTCGGATAGGCTGTACGGTCTCACTTAGCGTCGTTTCAAATAAAACAATGAGTTTAACATTAAGTTAATGCCGGTGGGTAGAATAAAATTTGCTACGCTTGGGCCGAAGACCGATGGAATACATGTGACAATAATTCGGAGTGTTGTAAAGGTTGAGTTGAAGCAGTAAACTTTACTCCGAAGCTCAGCGTAGAGTCACCATTTATCTTCCATGACTTTCTAGTTCGCTGTGATTGCGTTGATTTAGACATGCGTGCTTTAGTGAGACGTTGAGAGAAAAATAAACAGACGTCACCTCGAGAGAGTAGCAGTTATTTACATTTGAGTTGAAAATCCTGGATGTTTCAAAACCACCGGCCTCTTCAGATCCAGGAAGGTCACTGACACTCGGTTGAAATAGCATATCAACACGTGACAAATGACTAGACTGGTTTACTGTGTTGCAAGAGTACATCGATCTGCCTCCAGTTTAAGGACAGAGGACCACGTTTGTCTTGGAAGGTCATTCAATCAACTAGTGCGTGATGTGGTTACGTTTTATGGTCATTTGCCAATTATATCTTCATTAATATCGCGGTGGGCAAGTACACAATCGTTACGTAGTGATAACAAGTTCCCACAATCGATTCGCAGTAGTGTGCAGTATCTGGCGGTGATCAGGTCCATCTGTTTGATGCAGTAGTTTTATGAAGTGATATCAGCTGATAAATAAAACTACGCCTGTGTAGACTCAAATGGCCGCTGTATTAAAACTAAACGATGCGTCGCTCGCATGGGCATATCTCGTTCAGTTGTGGATTCACAGTCAGGTTTGAATGGTTCTAAAACTCGACGGATCTACGAGACAGCGCATTGGATGAGATACCCATCTGCACTTGTAAATTGTAGCTTTCTGAGTCTGACGGAAATCGATAGTTGCCCATCACTTATTTGAGCTACGTACTTCTCAGTGGATTCTTACAGGGATGTTTGGTTCACTTATGATTCTCCTCAGTCGCCACCACCTTGAGACACATATATCATGTGCCTACAAAGCCTTAACTACTGGTAAACGTATATGCGGTTTACTAGTCAGAAGGTACTCCCTTACACTGTAGATGATTTCTAGGTTTACTGGCACATACATTTTACAAACAGCCTAACAACACAGTAATGTATGTCCATTCCGAGCAGATTTTAGGCAGTTCTATTTTTCAATTTATGTATAGCATTTCGTATAATAAAACGAAGACAATCTACTTTGTCATTTTCAATTTAACAGCGGGTAAGAAATACCTATTTTGGTTGCTGTTTGTTTGTGCAATAGATTTTGTTAATCTTTAGCCAGATCACATATAAAAGACATTTAACAGAGACAATTTAGTTAGGCAGCTTTTATTTCTAATTGGCTCTTCCACGAATATATTGTCTCCAAATACAACTTATCTGCAGTCTTACCCCACTTTAAATTAGTGATCATGTCTTAGCTGCCTAGTGAGCAAACATAAGCTTGCTGACTTAAGAGGCTTTAGGAATAAGTATGAAATATCCAGTTGTGGAATGCGCATCATGTTGTTCAAGCTTGTCAGCAGCGACGAATTGCAAGGTTTACCATCTTGCCTTTTGAATTTCGACTTTTCAAGTTCAATGGCCAACAGTTGTTAAATACTAGCTGTCACAACGAACCCAGTGAGCATCAAACCACGGTGAATTCAAGTTCAATGGCCAACAGTTGTTAAATACTAGCTGTCACAACGAACCCAGTGAGCATCAAACCACGGTGAATTCAAGTTCAATGGCCAACAGTTGTTAAATACCAGCTGTCACAACGAACCCAGTGAGCATCAAACCACGGTGAATAAAGGGGCTGTTGGTGTCTAATTAGGTGTTTCGTTACGATCAGTTTTAAAGCAATTTCTGCTCCAACTTGCACTCCTCTTATCTGGCTGAGAATGTAATGTTTATTTTACGTTCTGTGAACGAAGTTTTTGGAGAAGGCTATTTCATTTATAATTCTCCCCTAAACCATATCCTAGTAAGTAGTTTCTAAGAACTAACACTTATGCGTTCCTTACTTTGGCGATAATTTCAATGGACTGTAAACGGCTTTCCGTCCAGATGGTAAGTAAACTGATTACAAAAGACACTGCCACATACCCTGTTTACTCACTGCTCAACTAATGCAGAATGCTCCCAAGTTACATACCCACTGGTTTGCTAATTTGGAGTAAACATATACTTTCAAGTTAAAAATCAATTCCCGTTATATTTCTATCCGAAACAACAACCCAGTCTGTAAGTTGAATATATTTATTGCTTTTTAAAATCATGTTTTAAGATTTCTAACAAAATATGCATCAGGCAGGTAACTTATCTTTACCAAGCGCACTTACTACCGAAAACACATCGTTAATTTTGCGTGTTCAAAATCTTACTAAGTTTTATTGCCTTTCTTTTAAATGACTGCAAACCATTCGCCACTTAAAGACAGTGAGTAAAAATACAGTTTTTCTTTACCGGATTATTTCCTTCTCTCATCAGTCGCCAACGTAAAACTAGCAAATTTTTACAAACTGCTTATAGCACCAACAATTGAACGAACCAACCACACAGAGTTCTGACCTTTCACGCGATAATAGTTCAATCAATTCCACGACAAGGAGTTTGTATAAAATTTGCTAGTTTTACGTTGGCGACTAATGAGAGTAAATCGAATTGTTAACATATGTAAGTCCGCTTGTAAATTTGAACTGAAAATTGTAACCATAGACTACTAACATTGCATCCGTTTTTGTCTTTCGGCAACCAAACGAAAAATGAAAGAACGTGAGTCCTGCGTTTGAAAGACACTACATGCTTTGCAAAAATGAAGCAACCTGATTAGGATCTAACAAAACTTCGTTTCTCCCATCCTTTGATTATACACCCAAAAGACCGTGAGTGCATAATTTTAATTCTAACTGTTTATCAAACTTGTACTTAACCGTATTTGGTCTGACATTTGTATTCACGGAGATCGCTTTCAGTGAGTTGATTGGGTCATTTATTTTGTACATACAATTCTGCTAATTTTGCCCTAACCATTCACTCTGGAATGCTTTGCCAATACAAACCTCACCAAGGATGTAAGTTCTACGGAAAGTTTTGCAGGTTAGCAACTTACTTCCTCTGTCACTAAATGAGTCACACACTACAATATATTATATTGTCTCAAACCAATTTTCAAGTCTGTAAGTCCAATTTAAACGAGCCTTTTCCTTTTACATATTGATTTTCGTTGCGTATTTGGCATTGTACGTGGCCTACTATTTGCAGTATACAATGAACTTAATTACAACTCAATAAACGTAACTCACTGATCGAAACGTTGCTTCTGAAGATCACAGACTGGTCTAATTAGATATATCGGTGATTCACCAGTGCGTGTCACAAGGCTCATAAAGTCAAAGTCTGTTTAGTTTTGTTAGTTAGCCAAAAAGCCTACTTTGATTTGATACTCAGAAGTTTGTGATTGCATATGTACATAGACAACGGTTTCGTGATCATTACGTTTGGACACAATTGTGTATGTCCGTGACTGGGTGGATGAATAATCTTAACGTTGCTTAAACTTCATTTCTTAGTGAAAACTTATTCTAATAAACAATCATACAAGGCATTTCAAACTAATAACCAGCACCCGTACATTAATATTCCTATTCTCTTAGGAGTTTCACTTCAAGTCAAACATTTATTCGTTAACGTAGTTTTGAATGTTATACAGTCCAACTTGATAAAACAGAAAACAAGTAACTAAATATCTTGCCACAAGCTTCAATGCATACTTGGGCTACTTCTAATACACAATTTTGGTGAACATTTCATTTTGTCAAACGCTTCGACATTGACCTTTACGAAACTAATTCTCTCAACTCATTACATGATCAATCCTTGCGTGTAAGGCCGTAAGTCATTCGTTTCAAATAGAAACGCTTTTAACACTCGATCGTATATTTTTTGTTAGGAACAGGTTGTCAATTTATAAGTTCATTATTATTTGTTGAGAATGTTTTCAGTTTTCTTCCAAGAAATAACCAAAAGCATTCAGGTAATAGCTAACTTCAGGATTTCTGGCAGCATTCCGCCGATGAAAATTCACCTGAAACAGCGAAATTTTGGACATCTGAAACAGGGTACTTTTATTTCTAATAGTAGCTTGACATCTATCGAAAATTACTGCCGAATGTCATGACATCGCTTTACGACTAAGCTGCTTACAACTTTACGTGCACAGAACTGGAGAACATGGTACAAAAGAGCAAACAATCAGCAGTTAACAGTGCACATGTAACAAACGTCCTATCCAGTGTGGGCAGAAATATACTAAAACTTCAGTGTGCGTCGTCGGCCGCATAGCACTTTTTGTGATCTATGTTGTCTGGCGCAAAGAATAAATGTCAAACTACTTCACGTAGTGGCTATATTCATGAACATATTCTGCAAACCTATTGAAGTGAAACAAAATTGAAGAATCTATGCAAGTACAACGTGTATGAGATTCAGTGACTGATACTTGTGCATCTTATTTTTAGATGTGACTTTGTCGGGTACTGTATATATGAATAACGTTGCCTGTAACTATGGAAGCGTCAATGAGAGTGAACTTACCGCGGATTTGAAGAACTATGTAAGTCATTATCAGTGAGCACGGACTGAAATATTTTGTTTGTTTACCGCACTATAATCTAACAATAATAAATAAATAATGCTCAGACAACTTAAGGAGATCACGAGGTGCACATGAATCTCGTTTTCAGGTTGTCTAATTCTGTGAAAGCTAAACAACACCCAGAAAAGCTCTAGAACTAGTCTCACTTCTCAAGAATGACATAAACAGTAATGAATTCCTTTCATATACAACGGTTTGTTGAGTGGACTAATCACGTTGATTTTCTTGTTTAAATTTTTTAAGGTAAGTGAAACCATAGCGACGAAGGATGTGATCAGAAAATCGAAACACAAAATTGAAAAAGTGGAATACACAAAGTTACCGAACAATCACTTGTGTGCATCCGTCATTGTTGTGTACAATATGACTGACGTGAAGTGCTTCATTGAAAACGATACGCTTGAGAAAGTTCATCTCGATATGTTCAAGTAAAGTATGAGCAAAGGTGAGAATATGTATCTTTATAGACTATCGCGAAAAGTTTAGAAATCGCAAGCATTCTCTTATACCATTTTTAGAATAGTAGATTGTTTGATATACGTTTATAGTACGCAGGTTTTTCAGTCATATTCAACAAATCATAAGTTATGCATATGTTCGATACTTTGAGTCTTGTAACACAAGGGTAAACATTTGTAAACCGTCAGTCTATGCGATTAAGATTTATGAAGGCACATTTGTAGGTGCGACACATTGATCAATGAAATATGAACTGCAAACCAATAAAGGAAATCACTTCTGACATTAAAAGTGTGCATATTTGATGCTGATCGCTGAAAATTAATGCCCCCATGTATTGTAGACGGCAAACATGTGATGTGATTACCACATACGCGTCTCAGCCAGGACACTATAAAAATGACGAGGCTGAACTGAATAGCAATGTGATTTCCGATAAATGAGTTCAAAAGAACACAACGTTAGTGTCAATTTGTTGTAGTACGTACTTCAGAAAACGACGTATTTCGGAATATCTCACACACTCCTAACTCGGGATATGTGCATTACGTACGCAAGAATAATAAAGTGTCAAGATCGAAAAGTAGGGAGAAAAGTCGATTCAGTTTAATTTCCATTTTTTCTCCAATTCATGTGTGGGCTGACACAAACTCACAATCAACAATTTTATGGCAATAAGTATTCCCAAAAATCATGACGTATGCCTCTACATATTTTCCCCCGATGATCTCAGTCAAAGACAGTCGGTTCTTATTTGTGTCATTCGACTACTAATCACAAAAAATTCGTTGGACATTTCGACTGTATTTTATGTGAGACTACTCTTACAAGCCTGGCCGAAATTAGCTGATGGTTACGGCAAGGATATGCATTATGGGGAAACTTTGTTGTGAACGAAACTCGCGTATACTGCTTGACTTCGAAAAAATTTTTGCGAACGTTCATGGAATTGCAGAAGCTGAGTTCATGTATCAGAGATGTTCACCATAAATTTGAATTCAACACAGTTGGAATATGGCACATGATTATATGATAAGAATCTACTCGTCCAGCTACAATTTACACATTTACGTCTTATTTTAGATTAACTCCTTGCATCTGTTTAAGACGAAGATGTCCAGTTGCTCTGTACTGCCTGCTAGCTGTTGTTAGCTTGTTTTGTTAACGTGACTGTTTAACTGCTCTTCTGTACCATATTTTTGCAGAATAAAACGTTTCAACTTAATACTGCTTCATCAAATTAATCTACAAAGTACATTTCTAAACTCACTGTTTCATCCATGAAATAAGTGTACGATTAGCTGCCGACGTTATTAGTAACAAAAGGATTGTCATATTAACCAAAAAGCTGACGAGTATACACGTTGCGGATCGTAAACATTTCTGACGCATCTCCAATCATCCGGAGGTGAGGTTTAAGCCCAACTTACCGTTGAGGTAATTACTCGGTGTGTTAATTTGTGCTTAGGAAATGAGCATTGACTTAAACTGTAGTTCAGACGTTTGCACGGTTTTTCATGTAAAATGCACGGTTGGGTCTCTGTTAGTCATCCTAAGGGCTAACTGGGGAGGACCTGAGAACAACTGAACGGTTGAGCGCACAAACTCTATTCAAAGTAAAAACCAGAAGTGTTACGATATTACGTAAGTAAAATCGAAAGACAGATATAAACACGTGTGGTAGACTGGTTGAAAAGAAACTCCATAATTGACTATTACATCTGTCAGTACAATAGTTCGAGTACGCAACAAAAACTAGTGAACGAAGTACTACTCACGGATACTTCGTGCACGAACATGTGAACGTCTGCTTCAACTCAGTAGAATATATCAAAATCTGAAGTGGGTTTCACAACAAAGGCGTACTTTCTTGCCGTTCCGTATAAGGCACCTGCTTCTCCGTAATGATATTCAAATGACCATACTTCAAAACTCATTCAAACGTTAATTTTGCTTTTGAAATTACGCCCACACTGTAGTGCGTCCAAGCTAACAGATTTCGGCTGAATCAGTATTGCACAAATTTGTCGTATGAATAAGTCGGTGCAAATATTCGTGGAGATTGTTGTCATGCTTAGTCAGCGGAGGTTCAAGTGAAATTTGCATGTTAGAGAACCCAATCTTTTCACTCTTATGTATTAACAACTGGCAAACTCTGAATATTAATGAAATAGCAGTAAATCACCAACATCTAAATAATAGGGAGAACTGGGCTGGGAAGATATAAGCCGTACGATGATCAACGAGGATTTAAAATGCAATAAAACACGTTGCTCAAATGACGATATTATAATATCACGGATGGAAAGAAACTGTAGATGGATGTATGTGGAGTCACTCCGATAGATTCTAAAAAAGGATGTTTTCGTGATGATGTATTGATGTGATCATTTTTATACACCAGTTGCACTTGTCCACTTGACCATAACGGTAGAGAAAATATCTCCTGATGCGCGGACTAGAAGGAAGGATGATATGTGTCAAGTTAATATCGAACTTATGTTGGGACATGACAATCAATTATAAGAGGATTAGTGAATATTGCATAAAGATAACAGTACAGACATCTCGGAAATTTGAATAGCGCAATCAGAAGACCAGTTTTCTAAGGTAGCAATACCATTCCGTATTTTCTCGTCAGCTGCTACACATAATAACGGTGAAAATAGAAATATATTTGAGCGAATCAAGTTCATACATCAAGTCAGTGTGTACATTTGTCTATCAATAGTCCAAACCATGGCAGACGGAGTTTCAAGGTCAAATGCTCTGCACACTGACAACTGGCTTGTTACGTACGTCAGGCAGCTCCTCGAACGACTTAAGGATGCCAGGCCTGTTATGACGCATTAACATACTGAAAGCGTTTATCTGGTCGGCCACATGACTGGTCTCCAGTAGGCGCCTGGCGATCGAATAAGCCGGCTAGCGTTGTTTTGTGGGGTCGCGTCAAGTCACGACGCACATCAAGTTCTCGATATACTTGGGCACGTGTTCCTTCATTCTAAGGCGCAGGGATTGATCAGTTCTGTCAGGGTATACGTCACCGTAGCTGCAGATGGACTGATAGATATTGTGTGAAGTGAGTTTATTACTTTCGGTTTGCTGTGTAAGTTAATAAAACCCAGTGGAGTACCGCTGGAGACCAGAGTCACGAAAAAATCCCAACGTTGTATGTAGTGTATCACCCATACATATAGTTCACGCCCTGTAAAATAAACAATGAACCAATGAGCTTTTGTTCTGTGTGGGTGAGAAACAATTGAAATTCAAATATTGTCCTCCCCAAGTGGACTTATGGTGTACTGATCAACATAATGTAGCATCCCTCCGCCGCTTGATGCTGATATCCAGAAATGCGGTTATGTCTTTCTTTTCGAACCGTTAGACTCCAGTGCGAAAAGTTCAATAAATCCAATAGTTTTTTGTTGCCTCTTTGTCTTGTGAGAATACTATTATGTTATTCACATGTCGACGATAAATCAGGATACCTTGCAGTATATTCGCCAGGCGGACTTCAATAATAGACATACATGATTCAATCAAAATTCGTTCCAAGGGGCTATCTATTGCAACTCCGTCTGTTTTCTGAATCCCATGTTTTAAATTATAATCTGATAGTTTCAATACATAAAAATATCAAAGGCTTCAAGATATTGGCTAAGATATAGTGCTTTGTGTTATGTGCTTGTAAAAACGCACAGATAAAGTCAACCGTCTCCCTTAATGACACATTTGTGAGAGGCGAATTCACAACAAGAGAACACAAATTGTCCTTTCAAGTCAGCAGTATCTAAAGTTTCACAAACAACAACATGTCTTTCTAACGAAATTTAGAAACCAGTGCACCAACTGGCTGTAAAAGATCCGCTAACAACTTGACCAGATTGTGATAATATTAACCTGACATTGCAAAGATTGTCGCAAAGGCGTTTGCGGTTTGTGAATCTTTGGTAAACAGTACAAGTGCGGAGTTGTACTGACGTTAGGTTTCATGTGCTTGCATCGTCTTTTGGTTAAGTACCCATGTAAAAGTAGGACCTTCAACTCACGGCAAATGTGTTTCTCAACCAGCATTATGTTGTCTGATTGGCTGTTCCGGTGGAAATCTGTGAACTCTTTTTTAATCCCTATCTGAGGAGGGAAATATTTTTTATCTCAGAAGTAGTTTACATCCGGAAATTGTGAGTCCCACAAAGAGTGAAATATGCTCCCAAGTAAGCCTTATATGAGCAAAGTAGTGAGAACCGTTAGATGCTGCTGAAGTTGTAAAAGAACTAACAGCAACTTGTGCGTACTGTCTTGATGGAATGAGACTTACAGTGGAAATAAATAATCGAATTTTATAACCGTACCTGGCTTAGAATATAAACTAATTACTTCCCAGATGCACTTATTCTGGCTTATTGAACAGTTGCTACATCAGCGGCTCCCGAAACTTGGATATCCCCATTTTACCTACTAAGTATACCGGGGTCATAGCTTTGAATGTTTCCAGGTTCTGAGAAGCCTTTTGCTAAACCGTAACAGGAAAACCCAGCAACAATCCGTTTTGTTGAACAGAGTCCGCTTGAAGCGAAAACGTATTACACGTACCTGAAACAGATTCGGCAGCTGTAATAACCCACACCTCGATGAAGAGCAGTGCCATCCGCCTAGTTTTTACTTCTCCAAACACGTCATACATTTCATTCGAGGACTCAGATATGTCTTCGAAACCCGGAAGCATCGGTTGCTTACAACTAAGCCGGTGACTATACATGGTTGGTTGATGAAGGGAGAACTAGTGCGCTGCCAGTTTGATCCTAAACATCGAGGTGGTAACCGAACCCAGTGAAAATACAAACATATTTTGAACAAATCAGTAAGAAGACGGACAGTGACAGACGCTAGAATTTCATATTGCCTCTTCGGTATCAAATAGCAATTACAAATAATATATATATATATACTAATGTGATAGAGGGTGAGAAAAGAAAATAGCAAATTAGGTGGAAAACAACAACGCAACATTATTAGGTCCATGGAAGTCTAAGACTTACATATAATTGTTTTGTGCACACAATGCTGGCTTGAGACGACTAATCATGACCGCCTCAGCGAAACGCAGGAAATGCGGGTTGTCGTGGAGTATTATAATCCTGAATGCTGATTGGGGTGTACAAAGGTTTACTTCGGTGAACATCGCATGAATTGCGTCTTCATACTGTTTTATCCAAGTTCATCAAGGGAGCGAAGTGTTTCAAATTTACTCACAGAAGGTTCCTGAACTGTACTACCGGCAAATTTGACAACCTTCTCCGTCTCAAGTGCAAGTTGTCCGCCGAACAATACTCCGCAAACAAGCAACTCCCACCTCAAGCGGATTGCTAAATCCCATCTCGAAATATGTCAGCAAAAGCTTGAATCGCCTGAGGAGCTGCACGAGAAGTTGTGGCTCACTGTGAATAATCTTTCAATTGTTTGTCGAATCAGGTATATGAGTTTTGGTAGTACTATCCTTCAAAGTACAGCAGCGGATGTGAAAAAATCGCGTGATGATTCCTTTGTCCCGTTACGAATAGCTTGTCATTTCCCCACGATTTAGTTAAATATGTAACCAACTTGTCATCAGAATCGCCAACTCGCACTCATATGGAAGCTCTTTCGTTAGGATTGAAGTTTGCCATACCACAGAAGGAAGTTGAAGAACTCGGATTACATGCCCAGTCGTCAGGGGAAGTCCACTAGGACCGATACTAGCAAACTGTTTCATG
>LUCH01000246.1:30765-111931 GCA_013368495.1 Paragonimus heterotremus | reverse complement strand
GTGTAAATTTGGCGAAAGTTACATCGGCAGTATTGATAGGTGCATGAACTCTAAGATGCAGGGACATCTGCCGAAAAGGGCCCAGGATGTGACTGCGCAGTCTACTCCCTTCGTCCCGGAATCACGCAAACTTCCGGCTTCATCTATAGCCAGACACATATTGGCCATCAATCACCGGATTAATCTCGAATCAACATTCAAGATTATAATGCACCACGCCAACCCGGGTTTCTTGCGTTTCGCTGAGGCGGTCTTGCTTAGTCGCCCCAAGCCAGCATTGTGTACACAAAATAATTATATGTAAGCTTCAGACTTCCATGGACTTAATAGTTTTGCATTGTTGTTTTCCGCCTAATCTGCTATTTTGTTTATCCACCAATCATCACACTCATGTTATATATATATATCTGGTTATTGTACTGAAGAGGCAATATGAAATTCTAACTTCTTTCACTGTCCCTGTCCTTACTGCTTTGTTAAAATTTATAAAAGTAACCAACTGTTGTAAACTCGGTTGCCAGGTCGTGCTTGTGTACGATTCTCCTGACTTGTGCCTGTTGAACGGGATTATGTTTTTCAGTGAATATGTTTCCTAGGGTGTTGGCAAGCTGCGTTCTGCATTTGCTTTTAACTTCCGTCGATTAAAAGGTTCAAATAGATTGATGATCATCAGTCGGGTGAAGATGCATCAGTGAAAATAACTCCTCGCATACCGGAAATCAATTTTCACTGTCCCTTTGTTATCATACTGTGTGAGGTGTGGGAAAAATTACAGCTACTTTACAGAAGAGTTTTGAACTTTAGTACAGCTGGGGGTTGCTCAAATGTACTACTCCAACTTCATGGCAAAAATTAATTCGTTTTTAATTCTGAAATATTGTATGATATGGGACGAACAGCGCATAATTAGTGTATACAGCAACCTTTAATCAATCAACCAGCATATATAAAAATTCAGAAAACCAACAGAAGTCTGATCACGGATTTTGCTAATTAGTCGCTGCAGCAGTTTACTAGCTTCTGTTAGCCAGTTGAAAGGAGTGGCAATAGACAGTACTCGTGGATTGGAGCTATAAATGTCCCCAATTTTAAGATGCAGCACTTTTGAAAAGTAGTTGTAGATGACAGCGCACATTTTGGCTTGCCACCCAGTCTACTTGGTGAAATATTTTTCATCCGACAGTACTTCTCGTACAAAGGAGTTGTCGTATGTTCAGGGCAATGATGCGTGCAATGACAAACATGGTGATGCGGTTACGTTCAGAATGTTTTTGCAGAATAGGAACCTAGTAGTGAGGTTGATATTTTCAGTATTCTATTCGCAGCTGTGCGCAAAATGTGTAGTTTCGACCTAGAGTGGTCAATTTGCTTATAATCTAACGTAAACGGTCTTAGATAAAGTCTTACCTACATCAGAATAAGAATTCCTGGGAAATATTGAATGGCTGTAGACATTTTCAAAACTGAAGTTTAACAGCATCTTCTAGCCGCGTCCACATGTGATCAAATGCTAGTCAGTCTGTAAGTGTTACGGACTCCCTAGGAAATATCGGTCTATTATGGATATCACAACGTTCCTTTCTGTGAATTCCTGCATTTCTGATGGATTGACCTATAAATAATTGCATGTTGAACGACTCCATAACTTGAGACATACTAATATCTCAAAGTTGGATAACGTTGCATAACTAAGTCGGTCAAACTCTCGCGTGTGCCATACTGGTGTTATGTATTTGACACTTAGAAAAAGAGACCTTTGTTTAGAAGGTACTCACAATGAATACAAAACAGAATAAATGTGTGACTGACTGATGTCTTCAGAATCAACGTACTTCGAGAGAGTAATCTTATAAGCTGGTTTATCTTGGTAATGTGGATAATACTGAAATAATCCCTTTAATTTTTCAGGTTGGAAGATACAAACATCCGACCGAACGCCAACTCACTCTATCTTTTATCTGTGCACATTTGCTTAGCAGTCTGGTGGCTTGGCGATAATACCAAGTAGACTGGATTCTCTTCATTGGAAACGTATGAGTTATTGTTAATTTCTTCTAACTTCTGACAGATATCCTTTCATTTTCTGTAGTACTGGACCGGTCCTGATAAGAAGGCTAATTACAAAGGCTTCATTTTGGGGCCTAGCGGTGCTTGCCTCAGAGTCAACCAACTGCTAAACGAATTTTGTTGACAGCTCCATCACCGCACAATCTATGACAGAAGAGCTGCTGTCAATTGGTAAATACATGAGAAAAGTTCGGGAATATTTTATTGCAACTGTTTATGTGAATGAAAACCGCTTCACAACGTAGGTAAGTCATATCGTCGATCTTGAACAGATGACAATATTGGGACGAATCGCAAATATTCTACCCTTGTATGTACAACTTAAGCATGGCGAAGTTGGGGATAGTACTTATGTTTTTGCACAGAAATCGTCTTTTGGCCAACTGAGCAAGAATCACGTACAGTCTATGTGGTTAGCAAGGACAATGACTTATAGACAAGTCATTTATTCAGCCAATCGCCAACATTCAAATATTGGTGGTTCCGGTCACCGAAGTGCCTCGGTATCCAAAATTAAGTTGGTGACGTTTTTTGTGATCCGGAGCAAACAAATGATTTATCCGATTAATTTTCTACATAGTATGTGCCGTAAGATTGCACGGCTTAGGTACTGCGTCATTCAAGTCAGATTTTACCATTGCGATTCTGTAGAGAAAAACCACACTGAAATGTAGATGGCATATTCTACTATATCCCGATTGTATAGGACGTGTGACTAGTGAAGTGATCAGCTTGTGAGTTATAAAAGCCTAAGTGCTTGCACACAATGTTGGTCAAATTTGCGTCGTTGTATAGTGTATACTTGACTTACACATTCTTTGGTTAAGATCTCGAGCTACACCAAAACGGAGTTCCATGATATTATTAACTTAAAATGTACACAGTTCATCCTGTTGAACACCGTCGTGCACAAACTAGCCAGTACCTTCTGACAGAACATCTCCTTTAAAATCGTTTCCCTGACTTGGCAAAACGATCAGCATTACTATTGCCTTTTTAGTGGCTGATTTGGGCTGCAATCGGTTGCAAGTGATGTTTGGTTTATACATTAAGCATGTAAACGATAAAAATGTTCATGCTTTCCAGAAGCTTGTGTGCAAGTTGGTTGGAGGACGGTCTGCCGACAAAGTTTTCAGAAACTTCAAATGGACTGTTTGTTGCTTGTTTGAGGTAGGCCCGTCACGACCCGTTTGGTTGAATCACCATATGAACATCTGGAGGACTTTTCCCACTCTTTTACATCCAATTGAAGTAACCGCATGCCAGTTACTCATAGTGCATCTCAAGAATGATGAATATTCAAAAATCTCCTAACCATGGTTTTAAGTGTCAAAATACAACAGTTATCGTCTCAGGTTTATGGGTAATTTCTTGAAAGGCCTCAGCGTTATGCATCTCATTTTCGATGTACACGAAAAGTTCGCAAATGGACTTCTCACTACAGCCAAACCTCATTCCAGCTGGTTAAGGCTGACACTCGAGAGGAAAATGAAACCTAGCAGATATGACCGAAATCAGTCCAGATTTCCCTCTGTTCAACCAGCATCAATGTTCATTGAGACGTGAAACCGAATATATTCTGTTTTTACGCTTCGTCTACTTATCAAATGTAAGTAGTTATTCGTGAATCCGAATATTACATTCCTTCGTAAACTTCGGCTGAGATTCTAGTTAGCACAGAAAAATTGAGTTTCACCGGTATGAACTGAACTTCGTTCATTTCACTCGTCATTCAAATATAATTTTCAATCAGCCATTCTCAAAGGCAGGAGTAAAATTCGACTGTCGCTATTGGCGGCTGGTAGTCTACGCCGTTTCCATGAACAGTGTTAGCATCTAGTCATATTCTTCTGAGACAACCCTTCGACCACAGGTTGAATGACGAATGTTAGACGCGACCAAATAAACCTGGTTAACAATGCGGCTTCCATCGCCTGGATTAAATTCGTTAACAGGACACAATACCTATCACGCAGCTAACTGGGAGCAATAAATAATGACCTTTTTTGGCTGGAAAATGCAATGCGACAGTTTTATAAAGAGGGCAATTTTAGTCAATAAACAGTTCGTCCAGTCCAATTCACAACGACGTGTTTCGGGAGCAGTCACTTTTGAGGCAAAACTCATCAGAAGTACTCTTCCTCAGCACTGTGAACACATTAGTACACCACGACGGTTTTAAAATATCAAGCTAGAAACTTGTCCAGTGAATTAATCTAATTACGAACCATGTAAATTATACTCAATCAATGTTAACAGTATCAAACTTGTGCTGCGTTTTATTCTATCTTTATTTTAACTTTACAAACTCTGTTCAGTTTATGCCTTGTCTTTTATGATTTAAATTTGTCGAGACGAAAAATCTGTGCATTTGCTGTAAACTTTCCTTGAAATACCACAGGCATATTAAAAAAGACAAGTCGTGACTTTTGTATTGCGATTTACTCTCAATGACAACTGCTGCCGAACGATTAAAATCACTTGCTATAAGTGCCTATATTCCAAACCGCTCACTATAATTCACTGATGAACGTTACGAGTAACTTGCTTTGTCGTGGATTCATCGAGGCAGATTACCCGTCACTCAAGGACGCACAGCAGTGTTCCCATCTGCCATGCGGTTAACATTTGCCTCAAACAATAGACTTTATTTAAAACATTGCACTAGAACACGATGTTGAATCTTGACAAAATAACTGTACAGGGAACTGGTTTCTTGAACGAGTAATGTTTGTAATAGCAATGGTACTAGATACACAACAAGATTACAGAAATAACGGGCTTCACTTCTGACTGATTGTGGCACCAGCCTACAGAAAACATGTATTATTATCTCCGCAGGCATTCCCAATTAGGAGGTCCGTGTTCCGAACAGTTTTAGTTAACTGAAGCTTATCTTTGCAAGTTATTGTCCATCGTGTTCTAGTGTGACTATCTGTGAAAGTTTGAAGAAACGATCATACTACTAAATGGATCCACAGTCCTAGTGACCATGTACAAGAAACTTATATGCACATTTAATTTGCATACAACGTGCCAATATATCACCTGTTCCTCTGGCATATTAGGTTTTTTTCTGTCTTCAAGCAACAAACTGGTAAGATACGTATGTGGTGTCATGTAGAGAATCAAACGCTGCAACATAACTAGTGCAACGCAACTAGAACCCGACTAAATGCATAATACACCTCAGCAAATTTCTCTGAAATGCACTGAACAACCCATCGCACGAAATGTGTGAAACCTGCTTACCATTGAATTTTAACTCTTTTCATTTTTATCCAAAAGTAAGATATTTGGTATAAAACGAGTTATGGATTCGTTAGTGAGTACTTCACCTTTCAAAACGTCGATTTCCAAAATTTGTGTTACTAGCCAGAATTGTATTATCGTTCAAAAACAATTCATTGAGGATGATCACTACTTCTTCTTGTATTCTTAATGTTCACTGCGTCAAACAAGACAGACAGTTTTCTTCACGCGCTCTGATTTCTTGTGTCAGTACTGTTTGTAACAGTCAGCTAAGTAGGGGAGTGTAATTATCAGCTTTTATTTGCCGCTATTTCAAAGAGTATTTTTTTGATTGACTGTCCGCGGCAGATCCGTCAATTATAATTTAACATGATTATTATCCATGAAATACCCAGATTATGACGAGTTAGTTTCCTAAGGATACCATGTCTAATATAGCCTGGAGTGATTTGCACGGCTGATTCACATCAAATGGAAATCGAGTAAATTTTACGCCGGAAAACCGTGACTGTTTTTGACAAGGTAGGAGATTATAATCAGTTGCTTTGACTCAAACCTGTGTTCCACGTTACACTCCCATACATCTGGCACTTCTAATGGGCAACTTTCATCAGCCTGTTTGAACATTTTTCAAGCGTGAATCTAGTTGCCATAATATTACTTATCAATCACGAGTCCTGTCAAAGCTTGTGTATTTACGTACACAGAAACCGCCCCCTTGGTTCGTCCAGGTTGGACACTTAAACGTTTTAATCGGTGGTGAGCAAACAAACTACCTCGAACGATGAAAGTCACGTTGGCAACTATGGATAATGACTGTTCTGTCATCGACTTACGGTCACTTCTGGAAATAACCACTAGCAATCTAGAGCTCACCTTCTTAGCACTCATTTAAAACTACCTGTAATTTACAAAAAAGATGCTTAATCATGCAGGCAACATTGTTCAACGGGCAGAATCGCCTGAAAGACAGCTATCTTGGATCAGATTATGACCGATTCTTTGTAATTAGTTAAGTTGTTGCAATCACCGGCAAAACTTTCAACAAGGAACCAGAAAGGATAGCTATCTGTGCGAATCTGAAAGTCGTTATTCATTCCTTCTAAAACTGGCAGGCAGCGAGTAACGAACCAAGAGACATTGATTCATCAGTTCTTAATAGCCCAGCATATAGCGATCATCGGCTGGACATCTGACGGTTACCAATGAATTCCGAAGTTAGAAGAACCACTGTGTATCCTTAAAAAGTAGATTTTCTCATTCCCCCTAGTAGACTTTGTAAGTCAAATAAATATCCGCTGAATACTTTTGCAGAACGCTTACTCCATCCAAATGTTTACCAGCGGTGATCCCAATGGAGAGTCATAAGTATTAGTTGTTAAACGGACATGTGAGATTTTTGCTGTTTCAATGCAAAATATATGCAACTGTGTTGCTTAAAATGAGAAGTAGCATGTGACAATGAGTATCAATAAAAACAACACCCGGACTGATAATTTATTTGTCACATGGGTTTGTAGCAGTATTGTAAGTATTGCTTAATACCGATTAAAGCTTATTTGCTACTAAGCAGACCGCCAAATTCGGCTTATACACCAGTGACATGTAAAAACTGGTAGGTTGTTAGCAAACCGAACCAAAATATCATCCCAGCTGACAGTGCTCGAGTTGATGCAGTACCTGTGGTAAGAAGAACAAGACTCATCGTTAACGGGTGTCCATCAGCATTTAATAATAGTTCACAGAATTGTATTGGAAACGTAATTGAAAAAATCTTGGAAATGTTAATGCTCGCATATGAATTGCTCATCAGTAACGTAAGATATCTGAGTCGTTCAGTGAAACTCGGGTCTAATACTTCTTTTTAGAAGAGGCCCAATGGAAAGACTATACAGATGTGAAAGCTGCTACCAGATAAGTGTTGTTCAGTCTGAAGCTTAATGAATTCGCGAGCAGGAACAAAACGGTTGTTTCCCAAGATATTTCGGCCGCGCTAAGCTCGTCACGAGTTATAGCGACACCCAATTATGTAGCAACAAAACTATTTAACAAAAAGGAGACACAAACTTTGGCGTACATCATTGCGTAACACATCTGCCGAAATGTTGAACCCAAGTCAACTCGGCAAAGGCGTCGCACATTTCGTAAGTATCAGGGAGTCAGAGATTTCACGGAATTAAATAGGCGGTACAAGTTATCCGATGTTGTTCCTCAGTATGAGCAGAAAAACCTCTGAAACATGTTCACCCTGATGGTTTTGACATCAGGGTAGTTTACATTCATCACACGTGGGCTTGGATTAGTAATTGAACGTATGCTGCTCACCTAATACAGTGTCTGACTTTTGATGCATATGACTATGTCCTATGTCATTTGTAGCGAAATGATCGTAGGCGTTAAAAAATATACCGCAAAATGTTTCTTTATTGGAAGATTGCAAAAATCTGCAGGCCATTTTGCAGTTCTCCGAACTATGTGACAGAGTAATGGTTCGTGTAGTGTTCTTTGGGATACTGAAGATTCATACACGGAGGCATTAAGTTACCGACTGATTTTTAACCCTAAGCACTCGGTCAGTGTTAGTTCGAAGAAGAAATTCCAGCAGTGTCAATCAGTTACATATCAATGACTGCATATTGTAAACCAATAATAATTTATTGTAGAGTTAACTGAAAAGTTACCTTCAACACTCACGAGTCCACCATAATAGTGCACGTTCTTGCTTCCGAATCGTTGTGCAAACTCCGTATGCAAATCCCAAACCACTTTTCGAACTTCCTTGGCTCGTAGTGTTAAGCTTGTCTGTTCGAATCTGACCCTAGTGAGTGCAAGGACAGAGCCTTGTATGGCCTCTTTCAGAACGCAAGAATGCCAGGTTCGGTATAGCGTTGCGTTTCTAGTCAAGGCAACTTTATTCTAAAACGTTCACAAAAGTACAAAGATCGCGATTTCGTCATTAGACTTATTTGAAATGATGAATCACTGAACGCAACAAACACGTTCGTGAGGTCTTACGGGAACTGACTGAAAAGTTTTCAGGAACGTTCTGGCCAACGCAGCTTTTATAAGAGTTACCGAATCAAACCTTTGAGTCATTTGTCAGTGAGAGTACCACTTTCGAACAAATTTTGCCAGGGAATTGCCTACAAACAATCGTTGCTGGGTTATCAAAATTCAGTAGAAACTGGTCAAAGAACTCTTCAACATTCGATGTTTACTATTCAATCTGAAGAATGTGACATATTTGTTTATCTGTTACAAAATAAACGGATGAGCTTGATATTTTTTGAACGGAGTTGGCCAGAATCTCTTTGTGAATGATAGAAGAGTGTTAAAGTTTAAATAGTTATGATCTTCTGATGATGCAGAACCCGAATTGCCTACTGCTGAAAGATACAGTTGCTTCATAATGGACTCGTTCGAACATTTTATGAAGCATATCCCACTATTAGTGGATATAAAGTTGTAGAAGTTTCGTTATCAATAATTATAGTTCACTTTTATAATCTGGGTTTCCAAACGACCACTTCCAGCACTGAGCGTTGCAATGATGGACGGTTCACGGTTTCTAGAAAGCATATTATTGACAGATCACACCGCTATTCAGACAAGCCGCTATTTATTGCTCAATGTTCGCTGTCTTAGGTGTTTACATCAAGACCAGGTTTAAATAACAAAGTCATGGAGCTTCTAGGTTTATTCCGTCATATCACTTTCCCAAATGTGTGGTGGTGAGATCTTCGACGAATAACAAAGTAAATGCACGAGGTACTTTAGTAGATTTGTGTCACATACAATTTATAGTCAAGTAATAGTTTTGGCGGAGATTCAATGTGTAGACTTGTAGTAATGAAAATCTTATTTCAATTTATTGCGGCTCGTCAGGAAAACGGGAAAACTAAAATCAACCGTTGATTAAATACTCCACTCATCGACTCGTTCATCCAGGTTGCATGAATTATGTTTCTCTGAGAGTTCTCAAAACAGACAAAGTGTCAACAGGCATCTACTCAGTATATCATGAAAACTAATGTGGTTTCACGGGGTATTAATGCACTACGTGGTACGTACGTGATATAATATAGTTAGGTAACATTTTCAATATATGTGAGTAGGAATACTAACTTCTGGTCAATGACTGCGTCAGGTGCAAAATAGGTTCAAGTGAAAAGCCTGCGGAATGTGTTTAAAGCGATCTTAATGAGTGAATTTAAAATTACCGACGTTTTCTAGCGACATGAGACAAAATGCACAGCTACAATATTCATCCCATAGATGAGCGGGACGTATTGTGCTTAGCGAAACAAACCAGATATTCTAGGTTCCGGCCACCTCGGTTAGCTTTTCATTGTGTGAGATTTCATCTATATACCGTTCTCGTGGATGGCTACCAGAGGCGGCTAAAATTTCTGGCAAGAAAATCTGCACGTAATTGGTGGATATTGTTTCATTTCCAGCAATAAGCTCTTTAGGGGACTGGTCTCTGACTGATTGCACGGTAGCCAATTTTGAGCTGGTATTTCTGATTTAAAATGAAAGCTCACACACCAAGTGATATTATTCTGTATTGTTATGCCCATTATTTCAAGTTAGTACACTTACCGTCAGGCAAAGATTTTCTTCCAATAGCAGAAACAGATGTGAGCTTTTGCTGCTTAGACTGCGGTCCCATTGCATTGGTTCTTTGTGATGGTAGACTGTACCATTGATGTATATATCTGAAACCACGTACAACATAGAACCAGATTTAGGATCAGTACTCACATTTTACCGAGCATAAAACAAGCCTAGACAGTGTTTATAATGATATTTCTGTATTTACAAAAATTACGGTTTGCCCAATCATCTAAGTACCACGAAGTCGATAAACATCATTGATTGTACACTCGTTGATCCATACTTCAGCCGCGGCGCATAACAACATGTATATTGTTTTTGTTTATGGTGTTCACAGTTTTATTCATTAAAACTCGACAAGGAACAGTTTTATCGTTTACCGTCTCCAAGTGTATCGGGCTGTTCACCTTACTAGCCCATTGTGGAACAAGGTTTGGAAAATAATGCCAAAATGCACGTATCCCAATTTGTGATATGTGATGTGACAATACTGTTCATATGGTTCTCCCAACTACAAGAAAAAACCTCGCGGAACTCACAAAGCGGTCCCATTTGATAATGTCTCTTGGATGTAGAGTCAGCAAGTTACGTCATTTTGAACTTTCTAGTTAGGAATCTATTTCATCACGAGTTTTTTGATTAACACGAAGGAAATTTAGTCACACCTTCCATATTTAAGATGAATTTATTGATTTCAAACAATTGTCCTGAATGCAGCTGAAGAATGACAAGCCCTGTTCGAATCTCGAATAAGCAATTCAAAAATCCTTACTGTAGCCATGGGCAACCTATTGCGGCTTACTTCAGTAAGTAAAGCCAGATCGCCTATGTTATATGCATTCTTTGTTGTTCCTTTGTAAATATTTACACCCATTGGTGAATATTGGGGACTTCTGACATTGTTTCCGGCATCTCACACAATTTAAGAAAACGTCTTTATAGACAGTCTACTGCATTTACGTCTGCAGCAAAGTGAAAGTCATGGCAATTCAATTTTTACCTAGCGTTATCCGTCAATATGAAGATTTAGAAAGTAGAATTCATACACTGAACAATTTAGGAAAGGATTGGTTTAAAATTGTGAAGAGAATCAACCAAAATTAAATATTTTTAAGACGGACGAGATAAAAACTTGTAAATTGGGTGTGTAAATGATGTTGCCGTTTAGAAGCCTCAGTTTTGTGAAACATCGGTGAGAAAGACTGAGTTACGTTTTTCTCGTTTCCTTTGAGTGATATTCTTCGGCTGCCTCCGTTTCACACTAAGAATCTGGTCAATCCTCCGTAAACGTTTCCTACTTAGGGTTTTACAAATATTTTCAGAGGTAGACACGTGAAACTCAACACTACGATCAGATGGACGTCTGCATGCGGACGCATGTTTCAACAATATTCGAAAGAAACACTATAAACAAGTGCACTTTTACACTCACCCATATATGGCCAATAGCCTGGAAGGTTAAAAAAAGACCGAATATTAAAAACACTTCGTAAAATAATTGGAACTTTTGGGAATTTTAAACTGCGAAGTTTTTACAGTCATCAACAGTTTCTAGAAAACATTAGATGTGTGGTTAACGTTGAGAGTTTTAGAAGAGAACTTTGAATAAGTCTACCAAAAGTTTCGCATAACAATTACGATGCGAGATGTTTTGCTGATATTTCCTCAAACTGCTAGACAATACTGATATTTTCAGCGTGCTTTTGTTCGTGAGATACATAATTTCAATGTTGGAGGTTTCGAAATAATTTTGATGGGTTGAACACAAACACGAATTCCGTCGGAACTGAGCAGAAGGAAACCATTTACCTCGTCTCACTGGGCGTGTTGATGGTAAACGTTGCAAAACAGACTACTAATAACCTGACAATATTTAATTTAGTTCCTTGAAAACACAAAGTTATCCAGAGTTGTGTCACACTTTACATGCAGAGATTTTAGTTTAATAGATTCACAGGTTGTTACAGAAGGGAGAAAGATCTTTGTTTTTGCGTTCTGTTGGTTGGGGAAAATTATGTTGAACGGGTGATAGATACAAAAAGTGAATGTGAATAAATAAAAGATAAATTTGATGAAGCTGCTGGTTACAAGCCTTTCAGCGAAAAACAATATAACACACTGCACCAACTGTCAGTAAGGCATGCGCTGTTGATGACATGTAGGACCGAGCCGGTATAGCGGTTAGCAGGCTCGTAGTGCTGGTTGTTCCTCAAGTATGTGCCAGTCGAAAAGTATAGTAAAACCTTTCACTAATTTAGCCGTAATCACAGAGTTTGGTTTCACGATCCAATGTGAAGAGACACCAGTTTTAAAGCGGTCATGTCTAGGAAGTAACCGGCCTGTTTCACTACTTAGGTTCATCGAGTGACCTCTTAAAACTTCATGATGATCCAGTGAGAAGTGGTGCGCTAGTGGATTACCCGGGGTGTGCAATAATTTATGGTTAAGGTCGTCTAATGCTATCACAAAAGAAGGGGCGGGATATGTAGTTTCTGGATTAAACTTTGTTTTCAGTGCTATTCTTATAGGACCATCTAACCTATTCACCTGGGATGTTTACTAGACAACAATTTTTAAATGTTTAGGTCGAAAGGTAGCAAAAGTTGCAGATGATATAAGCTAGTATGCATACATCAGCTACTCACTAGACAGGTTAAGTCCTGTTGAACAGATTTCAAACTAGACGAAGCAATGAAGATTTCAAAGGTTTGTGTGTACTCAGTTCGTATACGTTGATTCTGGAGGATGACCAATCATTCACTGTGAATGAACTGTACTACATAGTTTCACCGATCATGAACTATCCCGAATAAGTATACACCGTGAACTGTTATTCTTCTTCAACACATACGAAAAAGCAGTAGATGGTTCGCTCTGTTCCGAAAATTCCACCCGTTAACTATCAATCAGAATAGGTGAAACTTGTTTAAATGCACGTGTCAAGGTGGGAAAACGCTCTGTAAACCGAAATAAAGATGTTTTACAAACATCACTCACGTACGTGATGCATTTGAGAAGTCGCCATGTTTCCGTCACATTTTATGTAAAAACCTCAGCAGTGTACAATCTTGGTTAGTGTTGTGTGTCAATAAAAGTGTACAATGTTTCCCGGAAGTTAAATGGTGGTTTTCACCAGTTACTAAGTATGGCAAATAGCGGACTAACAAGTAACCTCGTTCGCAGCCTACGACGCACGTTAGTGTGAACTTTGATAAACCAACCACTGTGTTGTGCGATTCCTCGTTGAAATGGTCCTCATCTTCTTAATCATTACATCTACTGAAAAATTAATGCTGAAAAATCGTTTTTTAGGTATATAAATCTATGTTTGAGGTGGGCGAAGGTAACCCCATTGGCTAACTTGACTGGTAATGAGTTTTGTGGGTTACATTTACTTGACAGGTAAGGGTGACAATTTTTTTCACTTAAGAAAGTTATGTATCAAAAGACAAAACTGAATAAAGAACATTCCAATCACCTGGCCCCTGACGCGGATGGCGGTGAATGTTTCAGTGACGTCAAAATCTTAGAATAATTCCAAGAAATTTGGTGTATATCTGAATACAGTCATTATAAACAAAGGTAAGCTGGATCGGATATAGCCGTCCTACTCGCTCCGCCATCACACAGGATTAGTTCCTCAGTGACAAGCGAGCAGTGCCTTTCACCTGAGTTTTGGATAGAGTCCGTGAATAAATCGCCGTACCCACTGAGCTGAAGCGTTGGAATTAAACTTAAGAGGCTTCCAACGCTGTCCCTCAAGCTGAGTCTCAAACTTTGCGCAAACGATCTGCATTTCCACAAAGTTGTCTTCGTTCCAACATACCAATCCTCATTGTTAAATGTGTTCCACCTTCCCTGCTTACCACCTTCGTTTTTCCACCGAACTAACCAAAATCGTTAGCACTTTTGATGTTAGATCCTTTCGTAAGAAAGGTCCACAAGCTCCTCGAATTTGCAGCTGGACGGTTGTTGTGCATCAAGTTACGCAGTTGCGATCTTACCGTTTTCATTTTATGAATCCTACCATTACAAGTTAATTGATCAGTGGATATCTCTCACGTTTTTCTTCAATGAAAAAACACCGTCATGCGATTTATCTGGATGATGGAACACTTCAGTTCTGCATATAGCATAAAGCTTTTGCATTGAATCCCAGTGCATCGTTGCAAGTGGCCCTGCAGACATCACAACTCTCAAAATCTCCCACTAAAGACGCTGCCTATTCACAACATACAAACAAACAGACCAAATATCACCCAGATAGCTTGAAGTAGTGTCAGTTTTGATATTCTGACAGTTTTCATTAGCTCGGACACCAGTGTGCAAGTTGACGACAGGACTGTCAAATCTGACTACCTCATTTAGAATAGAACCGGCCTGGTATAACTACTCAGCCTGAAAACGATACACTCGCAGTTAGAGGGATGGTCATCTCGCGGTCACCACTTATCGGGTTTCGCCGTTCAGGCTGCTGTTTACAACCCATTGATAGAAGCAACTGACCGTGTTGCTGTCAGGCACTGTTGGTGGCGATTGATTTGAAGTTCACAATACTTTTAAGACAATTTTGTTATTTGCTAACATTTCGTCATTTTAGGAACTTTCGGTTCAGCCTGCATCGAAAACTACAAAGTGGTAAACTTAAAACTGAGCGACACAGCTGTATGAGCCAGTTGTTAAACAAAGGAGAGAATCTAATTACTACGGTCACAGCCGATAAGAATAATCGGACTGTTTGGAGGACCAGTTCTCCGTGTGTGAATTCACTGGATCACCTGAAGACGATATGAATATAGAAAATCGCTGCGGTCGGATCATCTTTATTTAACCTTTTCCAAACTGTTGTTTGATCCGACCACTCTCCATTGCAAGTGAGACATCGTATAGCGCGTCATGATTGGTGCTCATCAGCTATAATTTTCGTCAGCAAATCATGAAAGTAGTCGACATGACTGATACAAATGGCTTCCAGGATAACCGTGGGTACTGTAATTTGGTTTTGTTTTACGAAAACAAAATAATCTAAGAAGGAAAGATCAGTCAAGTTTTACACATGGTCACGTGCGTATCGTCCTTACTTCATATCGGAAAAACGTAACTCCATCCTTTGGCTTTCTGAAGGTATGCATATGATACAGAATTTCAAGACAATTGTCTCATTTAGCTGAATACATTGTATGTCAGCTTCTTGTGCGAAGTTCGCAATCATTAGCAGCTATCTGAGGTCATCTGGGCAGCGTGTAATAAAGGTACAAATGTGTTATTTTGGTCACTGTTCTTCATGCGGACGATAATTTATCACCTCGTTCTTCCCCATGAAACATGCAGACCAGATTTAACAGGATGAACAATGTGACTAACCTATAAGTTTTGCAAACCTGCAACATCCAGACTGGTTGGTCCCACTTTAGCCTCGTTTATATGGGCATTCCACCTGAGAATGTCGACCGCTTCACCCACCTGTTTAGTGTGGTCTATTTAACATTCATTCTCACACAGGAGGTCAGCGTTAAGAAAGTGGGCATAGCATTCACAAGCTGTTTACCTCAAGCAGTCACAAATATAAACGACCGTTCAGTGAAGAGCGGACGTTAAATACATATGTGCATTCAAGCTCATCCTACGGAATATAGCTTTGACCTATTCGTGTCGAAGATACACAGAGTTTTCCGCGGTAGACCGCCGTTGTTGTCGTCATTTAGCTTGCGTCAAATAAGACGTATAAGCAAGTTAGCAGTCTGCCGTCGTTTATTTTGAAAAGCAGCAATTTTGTAAGTGAAAACCGAGACAGAACTGTCATACAGTCTGCACTGTTTGGACCAAGCACAGGAGCAGTGTGCACTGCTCACTGTGGCTGCCCATTGTTACAGCTTTGTCATCAGCTTGATTGGAAGTTGACTCATTTTTAGGCTATGTATATCACGATAGCCCTCTGAGCATGGTTGTTGTGCTTTGCGGGTCAAACTGAGAGCACTCATAACAAAATGTAAATGACCATTAATATGGCAGTGTATCACAATCTGTGGTGAGATTTATATTTGGGGAAGTGTTGATTTGCCCCCTTCCCGGTTTTCCGTTGAAGTTGCTTAATTATCCATATATGCACGCCTGTTCATCAACCTACTCCTCATCAAACTGTTAGGCTTAACAACAGAAATCTTGGCCGTATTATTGTCTGGCACGGCCGGGGCCTTTAAATACGTCTGAGCATGCAGTAACTCGGTTCAATGAGAATTCATAGCGCGAAGTGTAGACGTAAATTTCTAACCTACTTCCATTCGATGGCAATAAGTGTCGGTTTCGTCAGTGTTTTAAAGTACTGACTATCGTTAATTGCGATGTAAGAAGTACTGGATGATTAATTACTCAACATATCTATCAAATAGGCAGGAAATACTTTCGCGTTTGTTCGTGTGCGGTGTCATACTTATTGGAATAATGTAGTTATTACCACCTGCACTCTCAAGTAAGTATGCTTAATAATGAGCATATTGTTATCACGGTTACTCCGAAGAAATCAGACTGGATGATACATTATATCATATTTTTACGTCATACCATAGTTTCATGTGGGTTTGTAAAAACATTTAATTTTGAAATGTTGTATGGTTCAGACATGACCATACACATCACCAGACCCTTCGATCCCCTTTCCCTTCATCTTCTCTCGGACTACATTGAATCCCAGAGAGTAAATTAGTCGCAGATAAATGGGTGATATACACAAATGTTCTTTGTCACATGTTCGTCCACATTATAACATCTTATAAATATATCCATTACTTTCCAACGTGAACTCAATTACAGCAAAAGCACGCATGTTCTCTCGGAATAGAACTCACCCTTGGCGAACTCGATTCCGAACAAAATGATGCAAATGACCACGCTGAGGCTGATTGTTTTGTTGGTCATTTTGAGTGCGGATTTTGAAGTTACGAAAGTGTACTTGCTGTTTTTGAGTGTTGAAATTTTCAAAAAGAAAGAAATTGCGGATTCAGCATAACTTGTACTTCAACACAGAGGTCGAAACAAACATTAAAACATTACTGCCAGTGACTCACTCTACAGTAATTCTGAAGCAAACAATTTGCAAAACACTTCGCCGGCTTCAGGATAGGTTAGAAAAGGGCAGGTTGAAGCTGATTCGAACGGACCATATCCTGATGATACCTGAAAGTTTATCCATTGAACAGCCTATCCACTAATCTAAGGTTGATGTGCAGTGAATGCGTTAAGTAAATAGTGGAGTTTTTACATAAATGTCAAATAAATTCAGTTTTGACTGTCGTAGACGTACTCGACTTGAAGTTTAATGATAAGAAATAAAAACGACAAACGTCTACAAAACATCAGGTATTTATTTGTTACTTTGTTGGTCATACTCAATTATCTGAGTCTGGTAGAGTGACAGTATGGATAAACCAGATGATCTCTTATAGCATCTCCTGTTTTTTCTTCGTTTGAAAGTAGACAGCTAAGAAGTGAAGATTGCAAAAATCCATGCACCTTTCGTTTAAACTAATATTTTTCCAAGGAATTGATTGGAGAGTTGTGTTATTCTTCACAAGGGCTCATTAATTTTTCTCTCAAAAGCATACCAAAAATAGCTAGAAGTATTTAGTATGGGCTATGTTTAAAAACTGGGTGGGAAGTAGTGGGCATATCTGGTAATGCTCTTAAGGGAACATTGTAACGATCTGCAGTCCCATTGTATGTGCTACTCAATTGGGTGAAGTAACTGCTACGCTATTTTTCAAATATGGTGGATCCAGTGAAATTAAATTGATTGTCACTGCTTACCGGTAGGACAAAGAATAAAAACTCGTGTAAACACGAAAGCCACGCTAGCTGCTTTGTGAGACAAAATAACAGAACGCTAAGTGACGAACTTGGCTATATTGTCGGGACGGGGATAATTCACTACTGCAGTTAACGGTTAACACGAATACATATATATTTGATCAGTTTATAGCTGCAGTCTTGTCATGGACACATACAAGACTGAATACTAGCTTCGACTGTCTAATTACAGCAGGCGAGGGACACACGAACAGCTTCACAGGAACGAAGTCGACATTATCTTTCCGACAGAATGGCCAAAAAATCCATTTTTTCGAGGAAAGTAGACAGAGGAATCACATTCCTAGTGTTTCAAAAATATCACCTCATCCAGCCATCTTTGGCAAGTCGGTGTGGTCGATCCAGGACCGGCCGCCACGTGCCAGTATGTTCAGCTCCGTCAAATAAATTTGCAACGAATCTGGCCGTGGTAAGTCCAATGACTTCTGCAACCATGGGCTCTTGCCTAGTTCCGGATCTTTGTCTGATTAACTTGATATTGTTCAGCTCAACTTTATTACTTGTGTCTAACGCCTGACCAGCGGTTGTAAAATGTTTGATCGTGCTCCCGTACTCCGGTTCATTTGTGATTGCTTCCCTAATGTCTCTTCGATGCTCATTCACTCTAGTTCTAAAGTTCGCTTGCTATCTGCCCAGTATAAAATCGCACACAGTACTTGCATTTCATTCCGTGTACACGATTACCAGCTCTCTACATAGACAAGTGGTTCTTAAGATGCACCGATGTTTTACGCAATCATTCCCTTTCAAAATGTCATCCAGATACCCAATTAGCGCAGGACCCAGCGAATAATTTCCAACCACCTTCCACTGAAATGAACAACGGCAACATGTTTTTATTGCTTTCTAGTGTGTGATATCTGGTTGAGTGCCCGTCCAAAGTGTTTTATAAGGAGCCACGTAGGAGTCATTGGCTTATTCAGTAAAGTGGCCATTGCACCTTTCTGTGCTATATTTCGATCACTAGATTCCATGCATAACTGATAGGTAAATAGAATAGTGAGCCCGTGATTTTGCTACTAACTTGGTTAAAGTGAACAGATCAATAACCGAGCATATTAGATACTCGAGTTTCGCTCTCATTAGAGCTTGTCAGTAGTGCATATCATCGCCACTGGCGGGACTAGAACCCCGGCCACGCTGTTCATGAGGCAACCGTGTTTACCACTGCGCCAATGACCTCACATTAGGCACGACCGAATTATCATATGTGAAACTCGAGTCTAGTGCTTCTTTCCGAAAGGGGCCGACTGATAAATTTATGAGAATACGAAAGCTGCGATCAGTTGTGGGTAATGTTCAGCGTGAAATAAACCAAATCCCCGACTACTCATCAGTAATATTAGTTACGTCTGTAATTTTGTGATAGATAATGGTCTAGAGGTTCAATCTTATCTTTTGGGCCAGTCAGTCTAGAAAGAACGTCTAGTCACTACTGGATACGAGCTCCGGCATCTGCCCGATTATGGAATCCATCCAACTGAGGTACTTTAAATATTTCTTAACCCGACCTCACCTCATACTCACAAAAATGTCGTTAGCAGAGCATCAACAAAATTTTAGTGGGTTTTCATAATAACTCGGTGCATGCTCCTCAGATTTTTCCACATAAGTTTCTTCTTAAACAGAGGATACCTAAAACACTACGGATATATAATTTTAATTGGGAAAAAAGCAGTTCCTAACCACATATACGAATGTTAATTTTGTTTCCAGTTTTACAGTAGTGTCGCACAATACAGACTGAATATTTTCTGTAATCACGCCTGATGTATTACAAAGTTGTCGTTGCCACTTCCGCAACAGTGTGCAATGTGCTACTATGTCAACATGAAATCATTAGAAATCTCCGTAAAGTCCTAGCATGTCAAGTAGGGAAGTAAACGAGAATAAGAATTTAGAAGCATAAAGTTACTGGCTTCTCCCCAGGGTTAACTGCTGTGCGCGAACGGACTTCCACCACCGAAAGACAATCCAGATATAAATATTTGTATATTTGGGATACTCAGTTCCTTCAAGTTAGCTACCAGCAACTAAAGAAAACATATCGCGAGTTGCAAACACTTGGTCTTTCGCAGGTGCAAGTGGAAACAAATAAAGTATATACATCCGTAAATAACAATGACTTGAACCATTAATTCCGGAAGTCTGTTCGCTTTGGAACCTAAGTCAATTCTGATTCTAATGTATAACTAAACCTTAACCTATCTCTCTGTTACTATAACCCACTGGTCTTATATACTTTAGTGTCTTATGATTGCAGCTGAAGACAGTAAACGAAATGTTGTTGAAACCCTTCAGCATGCCCATTGGCATAATAATCTTCGACAACGGTTACACCTTTTCGAAAATACTTGCATACACACATGGGGAAACGTCTGAGAGCCACCACCAAATAAACGTATACTGAACCCTTACATGTTCGAAATAGTTCACAACTGATCTATCTTATTCGTACAATCATTTAACTGAACATATGCTTTAGCATAGCCCATCCGCAATAAACGAATAGACAAAGTTCAAAGTATGCTCTTCTAATATTATTGTGTTATTGACATTTTTGAACAAGTTATTCGTCATCATTTAAGGTATATTATAGTCAGCCTTATCAGGGCAAATTTGTTCGGACTCTCTGAGTTTTCTAACCTAGACGACAATATAATCACTAAGCAACTATTAGTTATCAAACAACTTGTAATAAGAATCATGACACATACCGTAACGAACTTCCTTTCGTATCCGATTAGTCGTTGATCTCTCGGAGTATATCGGCGCTGGTTTAAGTTTATATATTTGTATGCATGTGTGTCTTCGTTCATCTGTTTAGAGTGGGACAGTGTTCGATTCAAGTGTTTCAATGTTGACATAGAGATTGTAACAGTTTACTTAGATCGATTGTGATCTTTGACACCTGATACACCAGGCTCTCAGGATTTTCAGCCAGCCTACAAACAAATCAAATATTCCAGGTTTGCACATGACAGACGATCATTAAAATTTACATCTGCAGTTCTGCCCTATGTGCTTATCAGGTTTTGTCAAAACGTATCCTTCTAATCTAAATCGTCAATCAACTACATCTTGACTAGCTTCTAGAAAACGCTTCTTGGATGACTGCTCCCTTAACTGTTGTGATCACCATTTACGGAATGACACTCAACTTCCGGTTATGAATGGCCAACTTTACAACCTGTCCACAGTTACCATAAGTTGTCACTGTTAAGAGGTATCAGCATGAGTAACTATATGAAATTACGAATATACGCAGGTTTAAAGATGAATGAGTCCTAGACTGTAAACCCCACATACTTCAAAGTCCAAAAAAGTACATTGCAAAGTGTCTTCTTGATATACACTTAGCACTAGTTCGACCTGGCCTGATAGGACGACTCTTGCACAAAACACTTAGATTGATGTATCAGTGCCAGAAGCTTTCTGTCGGCAGACACAAGTGTGTCGTAGTAGAGAGCCAAGTGGACGAGCGATGCCTTCCTGCGCCGGGCAACAGCAAACCAGGATGAGACGACTTTCACAATGGACAGTTCCCTGCTGAATGTTTTTAATCGTTAACATGCACGTGGGTTCAAATAAAACGGCTACGCCAAAATATTTGTTGACAACGGCTTAAAGATGTTCGGGAACACGAAAAATTAAATCCAGTACTTACTTGAACTGAACCCGCAGATGTCTTTTAATGTCTGTCTCAGCTGAGCAATGACAACTTTTAAACTTTACATCCTTTGCTAGGTACACATACAAAGATATTTTGTTCATATGGCCTTCGTCGTTCGTGGTAAAGTTCAGACGTCGTGAGCCAAGTGAATTCAAACCTAAAGTGATTCAATGTGCAACTTCGCAATACAAAACGGGTTGCACTGTTTTTAGCATCCAGTCTGTCTGCACTGACTGTCGTTACATAGGTTTAGTACAATCCGTTTTAGTTGCGCTTCTTATATGGCCATGGCTTGTAGTGACAGCATCATCTTTGCACTTAATCAGATAGCCGTAAATTAACACAAGAGATTATCATTCGGGCTGAAAACGTATGCAGTATATAAGTGACGGTATTCTACACTGTGTGTGTTGGAATGAAACTATGACTTAACGCGTTTTCTTCAACAAGGTAAACAACAGTAGGAAGTCGGTAGTTAATCAGGTGAATTTGTGAGACACTCATTAAATGGGACTGCGTCGCTCGGCTTCTATTCTGAAAGAAATGACCATATAAACTTAATCGGGATGAATGTACTAGACTGTATTGGCTATCAAACTGTTTGTATTTGTTCACGATTTGGTAGAGGCGATTAATTCAGCTCTTCCCCTGAGTGTGATCCGGCTGTCATTCCTATTGTTGACTCAGTTATCTGTAGCAATTCGTCCAACTACGCTAGTACCCAGCCCATTCTCAGGTCATTTCGACGTGTAAGTAATGTGTGACTTGACAGCTTGGTCGCGTGTCTCCAGTTCTGACAGTGTTTCAGTGGTCAATGTCGAAAGCTCTTGTTTGCATCAGTTATGTGTTACCTATAGTCTCACTAAGGCCAACTCAACATCTGTTGAATAGGTGGAAAGCAACAACGTCATCACGTCACCAAGCAGCCACTAACAGTTCAGCGAATACCTGAACATAGAGCAGCGTCAAGCTTTTGGTGATACCAGTTGTCCAAATGTTTCGTGAAACAACAGTAATGTTTTTCGTACGCGCAAGTCCAACTGCCATTCCTTACTTTATGACTGTTAGTAGAGAAAAGCGAGTCAGTCATTACATCTGTCCTCAATGCATACCATAAATATTCGGACAAATCACTTTGCAACTCACCAGAACTCAGTATAATTATTGGATACGAAAATGCATTCACCTGAACCTAGCTCTTCTGTTATGGTTAAGCGACTGCTTTTATTCAAATTGAACAACACCCACAAGTGATCATAGCCGTCACATTCAGACAGACTTTCTTAAAGAAACACTGAACTCAAGTTTCACTCTCATTGGTACTCGCCAGTAATGCATACCCCTGCCATGGCCGGGACTGGAAACCCAGCCACGCTTTCATGAGGTGATGTTACATTTAAAATCAACCAAATCCCCGAGTATTCAGTAGGAATCTAACGTATCTAAAATATCGCCAAGTAAGTTTAATGCGATCGGAGGCTTCGGCCTGTCTAGAAAGTCCTAGTCGCTGGGTTACGGAATGGAGTTTACAGACAGTCCTATCGAGATGATCGGGCAACCTACTCAATACTGATAGGCGAAAGTGGCTGAAAGCTCACATATAATAATTCGGTCCTGCATAACGTGAGGTCACTGGCGCAATGGTAAACACGGTTGCCTCATGAACAGCGTGTCCGTGGTTCAAGTCCCGGCAGTGACGATGATATGCACTACTGACGAGCTCTAATGAGAGCGAAACTCGAGTCTAGTGTTTCTTTGCGAAGGATGCTGACTGGAAAGTCTGTGTGAATGCCACAGCTGCGATCACTTGTGGGTTATGTCCAACCTGAACTTAACGGAATCTCCGGCTATTGAACAGGGCTTATTTTTCCCAAAGATGCCGGGAAATTTTATATCTTTTTTCGTTTATTTTCAAATTTTAACAATGCTCAAGGTGTCCGTCAAAATTCTACTCTCGTCAAGTTCATTGTAATTGTTCGTTTTCGTTTATCTAGTGGTCTGGCTTTGAACACTTAGCACACTTGTATACACCATGGAAGAATATTCACGACCAGCTCATAACGCACGTTCGCGGTAACCGAACATTGTAGTAAATGTCTGATAGGCACTAGATATTCCTGAGACTGCTGTCTGGGGCTGAAATACTTGTTTAGACTATTGATGCATATCAGCGTCGACAGCACTAATTCTTCTACTCAATTACATTATGTGGGCAGCCACCTATCTGCCAGGTGTGTCTCAGTGCAGCGGCAATCACCACAAGTTGGTCAGTAACACAATCACTAGCAGAGTGTAGAGTTTGTGCTAGCCCTAACGTGTTCTGTCGTTTTCTCAAATACGCAAATCTCTTCAAGCGAACTACAATGGTTTGGACATAAGCTAAGTGGGAAAAGAGTGGACAACGAAAGGTCTGTTTTACGCAGGCACTTACAAGCAATGAGTGGACCCTGAAAGATGGTCTCATTTCATGTTTCAGATTGATATTCATTCAGTAGATTGAGCTGTATTGCCGCAACAAAATGCGTTCGGACCGCATCGACATTTTTCTCAACAGCGCATGAATCAAGTTGGTCATGAGGGTGTTTGGCCATGAGTGGCACAGATCCCAGTGGAAGCAATCTCTGGTAAGATGTCTGGGGTCACATACTTGGGGAAACATGAATCGTGTCAAATTCAGCTGAGTTAAGGTTTTATGATTAACTATGCAGGCAATATGACTAGAAGAATCGACAAATGGGGCTTTGCGCATTGTCATTACCGGGCATATGAAATAGACTGGAAAACATCAGGTGCAACCATGCCCTCTTGAGCAAAACATTATCCAGATCAAGGTTTATCTTGAAATTTACAGAGGCAATGGAAATGTCTGTGAAACTATGTTCTGGGTGTTAATGCAGATGGACATCTCCCTCTTCATAATTTCTTAACTCGGTTTATCTTATTTTCTTCCATTTACACTTGCTGGCATATAAACTGTATTTCAATCTGGAGGTTTACAGTGACCCTTTGACTTTCAACTTCCATTATCAGTGGCACTCTGACCATGAACTTACAACAATTTCCCCTTGATACATACTTCTGCGCCTGGTCATATCATTGTGTTTACTACTACCCACCGTGAGATTTTTACCTCTTGTTGTTGCTTTCGCCCGCTACAAATAGTTTTGTATGATTTCTGTTGTAGTTACTGATGAAAAATGACAGAAAGTTGGGTGAACATGACACTTTAAGTTATATCATTTTTCTGCGGAAAGTTGTTTCTCTTTACTTATCTATTCGAATTCAATGATGCTTACTGGTTTCTGTCTTTGTGGTTGAAAACGATTGTTGATAGATTTATCAAGTACCGGTAATTATCGATCGTGGCTAACTGCATTTGCGCCAGCAAACGACTAAGCTAACTGGTAACACCATCCACGTTTCAGTAGTGCAAAATGACCATTCTGTAGCCACTATCTATTAGGAGGTCAGTTACTGTACTGTACTGTCTCGGCACTCCTAGGATGTATTTTTACCTGGAACCATACCTGGTTCGATCACCGGTTAACATGCAGTTAATTTGTTACACCATATTTGCAGTGTGCAGCATGATGAAACCAGTCGGACGGAACACTTGCCTGTGCGCACGGTCACCAAACGCCAATTAATGTTTCGTATCAACTGGAGTACACATATGTTCATTGTGTAGAACAGATGAATAGCATCATCGACTGCTGCTCCGACTGCTGACATGAGTACTCCGTTGCACTGATATTAAGACGTTTGGCCCACTGACACGCACGGATAATACCGTTCGTCGGAAGTGCATAAACATAACGTTTTCCGTACTAACAATGGTCGCCAACCTATTGTTACAGTAACCAGACACTATTGCTGAGGAAGGAAATCTTCATCTTTTGGGTTTTTCGTTGAAGATATTGTATTTCACTTTGCCGAAACATGTATGCATAGCAAAACAATAGAAATACATCAGTTAACAAACTGATGAATATGACGAACGAGTTGATAGTTCGTAACCGGTGGGCGGAGTTAGGCCTTCCTGTGCGATAGATTCGATTCATAATTCTGGAAAATGATTTGCGCTTTTGTTATCAAATTTTAGAATATGATGTGGATTCCACGGCACTAAGATTCAGCATCAGTTCACGGATGTAATAATTCTGAATTAACTGTGGTAATCGTTTGATGGGCACTGCAGACCATCCGGCTGTTGAAGTGAAGACACTGAAAAAGAATCAACATCTAACTACTGACCCTATCTCTTCCTTTTATCCCACGGACTATTATTCTCAGCTTAAACTTGTTATCTCTGTGTATTTTGTAAGCATTTCAAGTCTAAATGCAGAATCACAATAACAGACAAAATTGGCCAGCGAATCTTTTTGTTCCTCAGCATGGCTGTTTGACACTACTAATGGACAAGTATCTAGAAGTAACTACTTATGGCACTATGTGTCAAATGAGGAAACTTTCCTTATACAGCTGTTTCATCCAGCGCTTGTAAAGTCGCAAAAATCGAATTTCATCATGACGATCGGTTTAATTATTTTTCCGTACATCCTGATAATTGTCTTTTGTATGCAAGCTTATCTTATTAAAGTGAGTGCAGGAAAGCATATTAGAAAACAATTGATTCAGACAAACTGAACAAGTCAAACGATAAGGATTATTTAACCGGTACTGGAGGTTACTTGGCATATTTTCATGACGTTATTGCAAAATCTAGTGTTTAGTTTTGGTGACCAACGTAACAACAACATCATTATTCTCGGTTGTAGAATATCTGTGATCCGATTAAAGTAGTGTTGTGAAATATCTTGAAAATATCTTGGTCAAAAGTAGATTTTCGCGCATCTAACATAATAACTTAGTAATAAATCAAGGAACAATCTAACAGTGGTCGTCCAATGCTTTCGTTCTCCCCATATAAAGGCGTTTCCCAGTAGTCATCGGTTTTGCTGAATGTTGGGACATCACTCAGTTGACAGGGTAGAACAATCTAACATTTGCTTATTTGATAACGTTTAGAATTAAACTTGCATTAGCAATAAGATTGACCGAGAACCTGTCCCAACGAAATATCGTAGGAACAAAGTTGGCTCACATTCATCTTAATCACCGTCACAGGGGACAGAAACCACTAACTATGTATGTATACATATGTACCAACACCTATACCAACTAATGGTTGCAACGTGGAAATTTTTCGGCGTGAATATTTCCGAGACCATGATTATTCCACCATTTCTGTCTCTAGGCTCTAAACCAACAGTAATATAACACCCATAACGTGTTCTTCGCTAGTTCCTACAATACCCCTAATTTGTAACATATCAGATTAGGTACTACCTATGCATAAATGTCCCAATCATTGGTTTCTAAGAAATTTATTTCCAAGGTGTGGTTTGTAACGTTAGGACTCGTTAAGTTAAGCGTCTAAAAAGCCGACTAGCAAATGTCTAACCTAGCTACTTTCTCCATGTTCTGTAGTTTTTTTCTTACCAGTTGAAATCTACCAGCCCTGCTGTGGCCGGCCTGTAAACGGATCAGTGTCCACCACCGACCCGGTAAAAAAGACTGAGAGAGGGTTTTGCTAACAGTTTATCTCAGTGACCACCAGCCACGTGCGCGGTACTGACAAAACCCAGTTTTGAATAAAACAATCAGTCATCAGTACCAAATTACAATAATATGAAACGGTTTTTTTATGTCGAAAAATTAGCTGGCTAATTCGAGTTGTCTTTCGGTTGTATATTTCACTAATCCTTAATTATATGTGTACAGAACTAGTTTGACTTGTGTGAACTTTCCACAGTTCTACTTGTTTTTGTATGAATCAAGAAGTTTACGATAGGTATAAACGTGAATCTGAACAGATTCAAGTGATTTGTCTGATACTTCGGGTATTACTTCGGGCGGAAATCTTTAAATGACTGGCACAAACAATATTACATTATCATTGTTCCAAAGGTCGTGAATGATGAACGATGGGGAATTATACTGAGACAACTATAACAGTCTTCCAACCGTTTAAATTGGTTGTTTGACAAGCTGTTATGCTGTTCTACCCATGAGAATGAGACTGTTGTCCACCAGCAATGTTGTGCTGACGCTTCACTGCAATCGTAGGCATAAACTTGAAAGTGTTCATTAACACTACGTCGGATGACGTGCATATTAGTTTTCATTTCACTATCGAAACAGTAGAATGAATCAAGGGTGTCTGTACCTTTGTATCTGCGCCACAAACAAACACAGGCCGTCAATCATTCTCTACTTTCAGTGCTAGCCAACTAAATTATGTTCATGTCGTCTAACAATCACCTGTAGGAGAGATGGTCAGGTAGGTGACAGAATCAGGTAAAAAGATTCACAAGAAACTCAGTTGAACAATCGTCGTGTTACTTTGACAATTTCCTCGGCAGCTCAGGTAAAGTGAATTAACCTCGTGTTGATTCACGCTTTACCTTCTCAACATAATGCTTCATTAAAGGACATAAACATACTCACAGAGTGAGTTGATTGTGATGACTTCGAGATTGGTTTGTTGTTAAACTTTAATGTGGCGGCAATGAGAAGGAAATTGGTCATAATGAACTTTAGATAAAGTTGGAGTGTTACGAACAAACTAAGCAATAACGATAAAGTTTCAAAGGTCTGAGAAGATGTTCGACACCGTGGTTCCAAAGTGTTTTCAACAATCACCACCTTGTAGTGAAATCTGTCAAGACAACTGTTCATGAAATACGAACGAATGCTGGTGACTTTGTGTTCAAAGACGCAGCACTATACTCGGTTTAATTGTGATCAGTTAACCGAACTATTAGGGTTAGTCTGAAGGGCTAATTTTTGTTTTCATTGCATGCTGAATCGTCAGGAAGCAGTAAAACTTCAAAGTAGTTTGGATAACGAGATTGTTGTTGGATGTGAACAACACCAGCGGACTAAGAATTCAGTTTATATGTATCTACCTGAGGTGTAAACCAGCTGGTTGTTTGTCTTCAGTGGGCGATTGATGATTCATGGACTCAGAGCTTTTGGCAGATTGCCTCGTACGCCAAATTACAGCGGCTCGTCTGTCAGGGCAACACACTTAACGCAGCCAAACGTTTTGGTGGAATCTCAGTATGCAACATCAGTGACATTGAAGTGGACATCTATATTCTCATTTATCCGTATCCAGCACTGTATTCGAAGCATACGAAGATCGCTCTTGGTCACCGTATTGCACACTGACGAACAAATTTTTAGAGTATTAGTTTGGATGGAGCAGACAATAACGAAGCTTTCCAACTATGTTGAGATGTCAGGAAGTAAACTGGATGAACTGTAACAAATGAGATGACGTTGCCTGTCATTCTTGAAACTGGAAATGAAATTTGCAGGTCTTCACCTAGGGCGCACCGCATTCTACCTTATACTTTAAGAAGGCAGTCAACTATAAAGTCAAAAATCTGCTCACGCGAAGATGTGCTCCCTCGAAGCACGAATACTGTCAACTGTGGATGATATGTGCTATATGTTGTAGCCAGCAGTTCCAATGAAGTATCAAATTAAGTTAACAGAAAGAGAGTGTGCGTGAATATCCTTTCAGGAGTTGGAACAGTTCTAGGTCAATCAAAATGGAATTAAATTAACAAAACCACGGGACAATGTGGATAGGAAACAGTCAGCTTCTAACACGAAGGTCACGTTATATCGGTAAGCATCACATAGTTGGATACGTTCACGAAGTTCCTCCCTTAAGTTCTGAACCTTAGCAATAACATCGTTGCGGACCACATCCAAGTATTGTGTACATCATTCCATTTTAGGATCCGACTGTGAGGTAGAAATCAGCTTTTGGCTTTTGACGCATTACATCGGAAATAAGTATCCCGGTTACTTAAGGAGACTAAACAGCTGGAGCCTTAATCGTCAAGTCATATCCCATGATAATTATTTCTATTTGGCACATCCGTAGAGTGAGCGCTTTTTTCAGTTTCGCCATAAGAACAGTTTCCTAACAGGTGATAAAAACTCAATAACCAAAAAACTTAATTAACAGTAAGCATGCTTGTTTGCAATAACGCTAGTTGTTTCTTGAGTTGTATTTGTCGAAATGATGTCGAACGAGGACGCTTTTGATTTATGACCTGAACTGCACGAAATTCGAAGGAAACACTTCTATTATGACCGGGTTAAGAGGTGGAACGTAAGCATTAACACAGTGGGTTATTTACACGCTGTACAAACCATGCTAAACACTGGTGCTCGAAAGAGGTATACGGGATAGTTGGTCTAATGAACAGATTTTAATAAGTGGATCCTCAGTAAAATTGATAGTAAACTGGTGGTCATGCTAATTTTGTAAAATAAACAGAAGTGGTTGCGAGGTTAGCGGCTGAGTTCAGAGGTAACGATAACAATCTACTTACTATAGTAACAGGTGAATGTTATCTGGTGTCATTATTCGACTCGTTGTTTGACGCAAGGTTAGCAGAGACTTGACTGTTAATGTGCTGTTTTTCACCCAAGAAGACAGTAAAATTTATAACAACCACCTTAAAGACCAAAGACAAATATATCACGTCGTATTGATCAGAAACATTTGAAATATCTTTAGTAAGCGTTTGCAGCCCTGAACTCTTAGCGCACAAGTGAATCTCCATGTTAGTTTTCTGCGACGACTTCGAGGCAAATGATGTTTTTTGAAACATAATACATGTCCGTCGATATAATATAATGGGTGACTTACACACTGTGTACGCTTAGTTTCCACAACCAACATCTGCATTCGATCTCAATGTTTACGTTGGAACGTATATGAAAACTAATTATGACATTAACAGGTTCAGCTGCTTTGTTCGTCACTAAAAAGTTTCATCTTGTCTACAAAATAGTAAATGTTGTTTAATAGTGTAGCTCAAAATGGTATTCTGGGCGGATAAGCAGTTTTCCCAACACCATCGATGCTCTTGCAGTTACACTGGAAAACATTAGTGATTTTCCTTTGTAAGCTCCGAAATTCAACGTGTTCAGGCACGCGGATCGTTTTTGTTTAATTCGGGCAAAAATGACGCCAGTTCAGTCCACATTGCTCAGGTGGTTTAAAAGATTGACGCATGTAGCGATGAAAAACCGGGGGTTTTCACCCCGCCATATTGGTATTCTCAAAGCACTGGTTCAAGTTGTCTTCCTCCTGTAAGGTGAGACTTTTAAATGCATTCAAAAGCAAGCATATGGCTACGAGTATTTGTCATATTACTCAGTACATTTGAAAATTCCTTGCTTTTTACAGTCCCAGACTGTTTTTGTGTCGGACAAGACCACAGGTTTAGACTGAATACTCGACCACGTACAAATTGTGCTCAAACTCCAAAAGATTACCACAGTCCACTCAGTGTTCCCGTTTGCGTACTACTCGAAAACAAAATATATGACTGCTTCCGCGATAACACCCGTACAGTTTGCTAACGATCACTCAGTTACCGCAAAATCAGGGTGTTTGCTTTCTTTTATTTTAGATTTTGAAACGTTTGTTTCATCAATGGTTTGTTAAATACTGTGCGACCACCATCGGGATCGTTGGTAAGATAGAAACCCATATTGAAAATGATGATCGTGATCCATTACCTACAATGAAATAAGAGTTTATCGAGTTGAAATTAATTTCATGAAACCATTTGACACAAACAAATGTAGGATTGCAGTAACTCTCGAAATTTTCAGACAACGCCACTTGCTGAAGATATGGATCGTCGGTCACCTAGTATAAGATGCCTAATATTTTAAAAAATACGTCATTTAAGAGGTTAAAAATTTTAAGGCTTTCTAACAGTCCTATGCAAAAGGAAACATTAGAAAAATAACTGCAGATGTTTGTGGTTTCAGAAAGGTTAGCCAACATCTTCAATCCTTTATGCACAACACACGGCATTTGCGATGAATTGGAACGACCCAGAAGTGACCTGTTATCTGCGGCAACATCTGTTCACCGCTTACTATCGTGTTCCAATATTAACACTCGCATGATACCGTGAATGACTATGCAAGCGTCTTAAAACTCCGTTATTAGTGATGTTCAGGAAAATTGACAAATCGTGTACCCGAACTGACCCAAGTATTTTGTGCTGTCTTGCCAACTCTCGCCCCATCAAAGGCTACCTTTCATAGCTGCATGCGAGTACACATGCAGAGATTTCTGAAATAACACATCTTCTTAAGTGCTGCCCACGGCTTTCAAGGTTGTAACTCTAGTAACTACAGGACAGCGGTAACAGCATCTGGGCTAGATGGTTTATCTGTCTCACTGGAATCTTACTTGCTTTGTAGAATGAGATACCTAACAAACGCATGCCATGAAATTTGCGTGATCATTTATTTCCTCTTCCCCAGCCAATCGATTAAATGAACCTCTTGGTCGCACTGGCTCACACCACGTGAAGCCTATTTACCCGTCCCTATTGCGTTTCGCTTCCATCGACGGTCTGACCTGCTATCTGAGCTGATCCCGCCTTGCGTACTGATGCGATATGTTATCTTGTTAAGCGTGTGTATACGCGAACTTAAGCGCATGCGTAATCAAACCGCCAATGCTTGCAATGTCTCTTATATTTGTGCAACCACGTTTGTCGGTCTTTTCCTTCAATGTAAGGCATGACGCAGTTACAGGATTGTCCGGACAATTAATAAAACATGACAGATTAAGCCTATTTGGAATCAAGAAATACAGTCAACTCTAGCACACAACAGATGATACAGAAACCGTTTCAGTAAGGTTCGGTGAGTGCCAGAATTGAACAATGGTAATTTGTTTAAAAGTTTTGCGGTAAAACCGCAAATTTCCATAACTTAGAAAATTCCTATTGCACATTGAAGGTGCGTTAATCATATCTTGTTCTCCGCCGCTAGAATACACGAACAACTAAACTACCACAGATGTCAGTTCTGGAAACTTCAGATGCAGAGGGTCAGCAAGAATACGTTTGTTGTCTCTGTATAGACAAATGTGCTCGAGTGCATGTTCCATTAATTTAGGTATAAAGTGTGTTGCAGACTGAACACAAAATGCACAGACTTTACAAGCACTAGCCAGTTGTAAATTTGGTAATCAAAAAACGTGATCAACAAAGTAGTTGACATCGTTTTGTTTCCTAAAGTTGAGTCTGTCTTGGTGTGAATGTTTATGATTGAAAAATACTAAACATTACACCTTCTTGAGCAAATAATGGTTACTCACGATAAGACATTCAAAAAACCCCAGTAACACTTATTGTTTTCACTCGGCTGAAGCTTTTGATCATACAGACAGTAAAGTTATTACAGCCGTGTGCCATTGTGTTGATAGACTACTCGATCCACCGCTAGTCCTTACTAGGACATGAAGGGGGATTCACAACAGAACAACCTGTACCATCTTCCATGAAGGTGGTAAGTCACGTATAGACACATTCTGTCGATAAATAATAACGAAATTATATTAAATCACGATTTCAAGTTGCTAATGAACAACTTATCAACTAGACAACTCAAACAGCTTCGGTCTGCGTACCGTTTCTAAGAAATAGATTACAAACTGTTGCCGACGAAGTTTAACGAGAACTGTAATTTCATTATTTTACACTAATGCCCCGACAAATTATTTTCAGCAGGTCTGAAGTAACAAAACCAAGGTATCTGCCAAACATGATATAATGACAAAGTAAATAGGATAAAACAACAGGCAACTGATTATTCTTACAACTGTCGGGTTAACACGGTATAGAAACATCTGAGTCAAGGTCCAAAGAGTGTTTAACAAGAAAGTAGATAAAACTTTGCACAGGTAAACTTATGAGAGGGGTGGCGTTAAATCAGAGTTTGGTTTAACTGGATTTGAAAAATTGATACATGACCTGTGGCCGTTTTAGGATGCACATTATAACACAACAAGCAGTGACACCTTTTATTTTACGATACTGTTTGTATTTTGTGTCTGATATTTCACGGGTCAGGTTAGGACATGTAGTAGTAGATGGAATATTGTTGCAGTCAAGTTTCGGTTGTATCTTTATGATTTGAAGAAATTCAGATAGCGTCCGTTGACGAGCAACTATCGTTTTCTGAACTCATTGATCGACCTTATAATTTTGGTGGGAGCTCTTTTGAAAATTCTCTTCACTCGCTTATCTCATCTCTGCTGCAAGTTTAAAAATTACTGCAGTTGGTCAGTATGTTAATCTCACGGTCGTTAATCAATGATACTGGCATGTTTTAGACTTACAATATGAGACGACTTGTGTGGTCACAATGCAACTTTGTGTTCAAGTCAAAATTTCCCTCTTAGAACAAAACAATGAGGAGTTCCTTCCCCGGGAGTAGCCGAGGAATTCAAACTAAACCAAGCCTCTGGTGGGTTCTATCCGCTACACGCCTGACTGTTCCGTGTTAGTACGTTGGAAAAAGCTATGGGATTGAACTTTTTAAATTCATACCCGAAACCAATTGTGGGATGAGTCGTTGTTGAAACACGTGAGAAGGTTTTCAACATGGTTAGAGTTATTAATGATGGTGAGTACATTTCACGGTTACTTTGCCCATAGAACAATTTGACTGACTAGAACTCTGACCTATTTTTCCGTTGTTAACATATGAATAAGCCTAAAAGACTTCCCGTCTTTATTGCAGTATTTTTAATGCACGGATTGGTAAACCCCTATGGTTATGTGCGACACCACTTGTGAACACAGCTTAACTGACGCATTGCTGTTTATGATGATGGTGTTTATTTGGGAGCGGTTATGTAAACTTAAATGTTCCGGCCACAAGCATGTTAGTAAACGGTGATGGAGGTAAAAACAGCTGTCATCCGTAAGGAATATACCAGCTACACTAAAGGCAGGTGGAATTTCACTAAAATGTGAATTTCTGCTATGAACAGTTTGTCGCGTGAACGCGTTGGCCGCATGTGATTTGGATGACAACACATCTGTAAAACGACCAGTCCCTGGCTTAAGATCCTAATCTTGAGTCGGTAAGATGTGCTGTTGCAACTTTGGCGTTCATATTTTAATTCTTTTGGCCAGCACAGCATCGCCTGTTGGAACACTGACTTTAAATTCCACACAACACAAAAGTAACAGTCAAACGTACTGTTTAGTTAAAACCGAAAAATACACAAATCCAGGTATTGCGTGAAGCATTAGCTGGACAAAACTTCATCTGTCACAGTAAAGTAGCTAGTCCAATGGATGGGAGCAAATTCATAGGCAACCGTAGTTGTGTCAATGAACGTCTGTCGGGCTAATGAACCAGATTTGATTTCGTAGCATTATTTTGAGACGACCATAAAAATGTAAGGGGTATTGGCATTATTGTTCATAGACTTAAACACACATGTGACTACTCAAAATAAAAACAAGCTGGGGGACATATGCTACCGAAAATGTCATCATGAGACCATTAGTTTTGTGTAGGTAAATGGATAAGTGTCGGCTGAAGCATTTAGAAAACATAGTTAAAATTGAACTTAGCCTTATCGGCGTGTTTGTAAGGAAGTTTTTCATAGGCTTTAATGACATCTATCAACGAAAATTTATAGCTCTAATAGCTTAGTGCTGGACTTTCCAAAGACGTGCCAACCAGGTTGTTTCTATTAACTCCCACTGCCTTGTACATAGGTTTGTGGTGGTTTTGGCAATTGCATCAAGGTTTACGGCCATAGAAGAACAAAACTGAGTGCAAAGAGAAAGCTATTTTCCACTGCATTATTGCACAACTGTCAGTCTTCTATGTTAGTGGTTCAAGAAGCACAACGTTTGGTTTGAATATTAACGTTTCAGGCCAATTTTTATCGCACAGTACCTCAAGAAGCACTAAAATGTTTGCGATTATGTGAAGCACACCTGTATGCACTCAAGACTAATTTCACAGAAAACGATTCAGCTTTTGTGTCATCTGCGGAGTTAGTTTAATGTTTCTCAAATTCCCTGCTACATAATCATTTCAAGCTATAATCCCACGTATGACGTGATTTAGGAGGTTCCAGTAAATGTATATCCAAACGAAGTATGAATATCACTAGACGGAGGTTAGGTCACCAAACTTCCAATAACAAAAGTGATTACAAACAGTTTAGTCGGTATAGACTCGGGGATATAGGTGTTGTTTATAGGATATTTCGAGGTTACTTACACGCGACTTTCATTCACTAAGGCTTCTCTGATACAACAGTGTCACGTCAACAGTCTGGCAATGTACCTTGAGCTCTCTATGTTACTTCATCAAACATGAAACGACACAACAGCGTCCTCTGCTTTCTACGGTCTACCAATTCGTGACTCATATATGGAACTCTTTCAGTTCCTTCAGCTGCTGTTATGAATGTCGAAATAAGCACTGACTTGTACCTTAGACTCAAGGAAGCAAACGTTTTACATTGTGTTCCCAGTGATTGTACAATTCTGGAAACACATGACCCCACCGCATTCAGCTCTGTTTTCAAGCTTATGTCAATCACTTGTGACGTCTTGGTTTATATGTGCAGTTCTGCGATCGTCTAAGAGCATTTCCACACTCGTTGCCACACTTGCTCAGCAAAGCGCGCAATATCTGACACTGTTTTCTTACGACTCGAAAAACAACAGACTTGATACCTGAATACAGGGTATGGTGAATTGAACTGGTATATGTGTTATATGCCAATCGCATTACTAGGAGATTAATTGCCTCTCTAACCGTGTTGGTACATATGCGAGCTAAAGGTTTGTTGAGCGCACTTACGACCATAGTAGGGTTTCATGGTCATTTGGTGTATTATCACTGAAAATAGTCGTTTTTAAAGACGAATCATTGAATGTCTACTTGTGTTCTTATATTATTCTGCGTTGCAGCTAGATAGTAAAGCGTACCAGTGAACCAAACCTAGGATTTTGTAATTCCAACCCAGTTTCATTTCTCCGCCTGCACATCGCTTAGTATTTAGCCCTTCTTTTATTTAGTCCACTGTAACTTCACAATGTGAATATCAACTTAACTCAATCTCACGAACTTCGTGCTGTTTATATTTTCTTCAGCTCTATTCGATTCACGGCACTGTTAACACTTTTCTGTGGTTCTCTCAAAAGAATCAGTAGGGTATACATGATTAACCGGATGGTAGTCACAAATTTTCTGCAGGTGACTAACGCAAAATTATAAGTCCTGATTCGGCTTTGACCAAGAGGACTAGAGCTTAATATTCTTATGCTTTTCATTAACGGGTTGCTACTAAACGTTCTCGGGTTTCATGTATTCCGTCCTGTATCTAGACAGCGACATCATCTAACATCAAGATGATTTGATGTCTTTGTTTGACATGACTTCTCAAGAAATCCTGTAAGTTTTCCTTATTTTCAAATAACAACTCGTTAACTGAACTAACAAGATGAGATTAACTGCATTCAAAATCATACCTTCGACACAAGTTACAACGCCGAAATACGGTATGTTTGCCAGCGGCGCACGTGGAAAATTATCCAGCAGCGTTTTGATTGTCGTTAATGTCCTTGTTGGATTAAATTGTACTTGCTGTTGGTCTAAAAGATTCTTGTCCAGACACACTTGGATGGTTGCAATTATAGATCCCCTCTTAGTGCGAAGTAGTTCACACTTCGTCCATGCAGTTTCCAATGTTTTATTTTGCGAAAAGGCAGTCTGAACCTGAACAGAAAAGTGAAAATATTAACGGTAGTTAATAATTCCCGGAATATTTTCGGAATACAACAATTATCAAATAAAGCCTCACAAAATACCGAAATTACTAGTTATTCCGGGCAATTAAAACGCCGATAAAATAATCCCAATTTTTTAAGAATTGGTGTGATATTTTTTTAACACAATGTATGTAGTTGTTTAAAACCAAAACCAACTTGTGAACAAATACAAAGCACGAGACAACGTTAACTTCTATTTTCGGCTTAAGGTCCTTGCAGAATAATGTGTCTGTTTAACAGCAACCTCAACAGACCAACCGGAGGCGGATGTGTACAGTTACCTATGAGAACCTCAGGCAAGTTACTTATCGGGTGAAACCCTCTTAGTGATAATGTATTAAAGCCACAGAGCAGTCGCCTTTCGAAGCACACATTGCTACCTGTAGGCCTGTACCAAAAATGGACCTGGATATTTGTTCACGGATGTAGAGAGGAGTTTCAATATATATCGCAGAGATAAGCATCGAACTTGGCTTCTTTTATTGAGGCAAAAACGGAGTATACTAAGTAAACCTACTGCAAAAATTGAGCGACCAGGCCTTAGGAATCAAGCATTCTGATCATTGCTCAGTGCTGTAGACGGGCATACTGTTTGCTGACATGGTTCAGCTGAATATTGGAGTAAAAATCTACTGAGCAATTTCTGTAAGAAAACTTTCAAGATAAAGTGTAAACCAACAGCTCTAAAGACGGTCTATTTTAGCATAAATATTTCGTAAAACTTGGTTTTGAATTGTCTTATTCATTTGACTCGAGCTTTGCACATACACAGAACGGCTTCAATTTCATCGAGTATTTACATTAAATATAAAAGTAAGTGACTTAGATAGGGGGGGCAAATCTAGAGAAGTGTCACTGCCATTCAACTAGGCTTATTTAGTCCTTGTGGGAACCAGTAAACAGGCTGCCCAAAACTGCGTGCATTTCAGGAAATTGTTCTTACATCACATCAAGCATGGTTACAAATTACATAGAACTAGCAACGATATCTTATTACACACACGGTGGTATACGAGCTAATGTTGTTTCAGTGAGGCACTAAATGTACAATACAAAGTATTCGATTTTGTGTTTAATACGCGCTACCTTCTAAAAGTTTCCGAATCACCTCAAATGTCTTCCATATCTTTCATGCACGTTATACGTATGCTGTGAGTGTTACGGAAACACTACAAGTCTCGTGCACATACTACGGCAGTTATGACCATTTCGAGCACCCGGATCATGAAAGACACTTTACAGCCCTTGCGGAAGCATGAATATTTGCCTGTAACCTCTTCGTAAGAAAACTTTCTTCTACAAGCAAAGCAAGCTCAGACAACTGAGGTCTGTAAGTGACTCGTATGCTTGGGGTTTTGCAAGTTTACATATACGTTTGCTCCTTCCTGAACAGTTGAAGACTCAACAGTTCAATCGTCTTTTTGGATGAATACGTAAATATAGGCACTGAGATTTTCGATTATGTAAGAAATAAGGTATGACCAGTACATCTGTATTCTACAGTAGAATCATAATGGTAGGGACATCGACTGTCAAATTATCTGCGGCAAGCATTCACACTTACCGAATGGCACAGCTGAACTGACAAGTTCTTGAACTTCGGAGTCGTTTTAATTTCATACCCCACATCCCATGGTAATTCCTGGTAATTCTTGAATACGACGCCAGTTACACGAAAACCTATTTCGAGTAGAAACATTTGTGAAAGAAGGTTGAACCAGTTAATAAATAATGTCGACTTTCTTCGGTTTGTCAGTGTGTACTGCACTGATTCAGCTAGTGAAGTGGAACCATAGGCGATTTACTCAAATAGGATGATGCAGACTCACCGTATAAATTTTCTGATTTATTCCGTTCATCCGGACTATCTTGTGGTGTGGTAGACGAGAAAACTGTAAATATAAATGGAATAAACTCGCTTCACAAATCGTTCAGTGATATACTTGTGGGCAGAGTGGACAGAATACAGACATTACATGACCCCTTCTCGGGAACAGTTTGTTGCAACCTTTATGGGGTTTAAGACAGACAGACAGTGTAGCTCGTCATTCTATGTTAGCAAACACAGTTTTATAAAGTTTGTTAATCTTAGCTTCAGCTTCGTGATGTTGAACTGCGTGTTGTAAATGTTGTAAACATTTGTGACGAAGCATGAAAATGTTTACTGATGTAGACCATGTGGCGCCATTGTTGTCTGTTCTAATTATTAATAAACCGATGTACCGTAACTAAAATTTATGAGGCCGTAATGTGTTTTCCATATTGGAACATGTATTATTAAACAAACAACAATTACATAAAAATTATGACATGATGCGTCGTTAAATATGCTACTCATGTTTCTAAGCGAATCCATTGTCCTTTAAATAGTTCACCTGAAAAATGAATGAAACACCTTATCTAGCGTGTAATGCAACACTGCTCGAAATCACAGTTTGTTCAATTCGCCGGGAATTGAGTCAATTCTGTTAGTCTCTCTAGGTGATGGGCGTTGGTGAGTCCCATAATTGTGATGGCCTCCCCTGATAACATTCAATAAGTGCCAAATCTTCCTGAAGATCAAGAGGACAGAAGTGTGTGTTCACCTCTGGTTGTGGTTGAATTCTATTGACGAATAACATGGAAACCTCTTCAGGGTGGATGGTTCCACCGATTCATTCTGAGAATTTGTGTTATTTCCATTGCTTCCGATGTGGCCGCGCAAGTTGTAGACAGACTCGAACTACCTGTCACTACAATCCATTCATTCATGTTCGCCTACCGAGACAAGTAGCTCTGTGTCACGAAGACAACAATGACAAATCGTTGTATTTGTGGACATTGGAAGACAAACTGTTTTCTGTGGATCACTGTTTTAAGCAGTTTTATCCTAATCGGGTGAACCAATTACAATATGGAAAATGCATTCGTGCAAGAGGTACGAGCGTTTATCAGTATTGTAACTAGCATGGTTTAGAGACACGAGATCAATGTTATAACTTTTGCACACAAATTGAATCTGTCAACATTGCTCACTTGGTGTCTCTGTTGTTTCTGTTAGGATTTTTGATTGAAGAACAAACGATAGGAAGAAAGCTGATTACAAACGAGTAAAACGGTTCTTCATACTCACCACGCATACTTTGGTTTCAAATACCGAACACTTGTGGAATGGCTCACTCGGTATTGTCTAGAAATGTTGAACTGACTACACATCACTTATGCTAGTAACTTCGACAAGCAAATAGATGTCACACAAAATATGATAACGTATGCTACGTATACAACTAGTAATGAGTCCGGATTGAAGTTGCTGGGATAAGAATTCCGTCTGAACTGTTCACATCATCCCTAGCCGTGTGACAGGGAAATGCTGTTCAAATGGTTCATATAATACCTTTCGCTTTTCAAAGCTTTTTCAACGTCCATCTGTTTACCACCATCAAGATTATTGACGGCATTAAACTTCATTTTGCGCTTTTGTTTCCAACATTACTTGGAAAACGCTTACTACGATATTCGCAACGGTTCTACCGCAGCTAAATCGTTGGCCTACTTGTAAATCTACTTTTGGAATGCAGACTACGTTAAGTGTGAATACATTTCAAGACCGGATACCAAATTCCATGTATTGTGGATGGATAAGCAAAGCCAAATTGACACACCTCATTTACACCAACCTCACTCTCATTTAATGGACACAGGATTGGACCAATCAATTGACGTACAGCGCAGATTCTCCTAATCATGACGAATCCCACGTGATCTTTTTCCTGTGTTAATGTGACTTCGACTGCAACACTCCTGAAGAAGGTCACCCGAGGTGGTTGGATCGTGCAGCATTAAAATTGCCTGTAACCTTCTGTGATTTTCAATCCATTTGTCAATAACTTTGTGTTATTTCTCACTTTATTTGTATTGGTTGTTTTTAATTCGACACTGTACTGTAAGTGATTCTTGTCTTTCTTAATAGAACATAGAGATGAAACAATCTATTATTATCCCGAATGTTGCTAACTATCCCTATGCAATTATATAAGGTACTTATGGCAGATGAATATGTGCTTCAAACGTCAACACATTCGCCCAAGAAATTTTCCGTGACTAACATCTTTTATTTAGGATCTGCTTAAACAGGCTATTTACGCTTATTTAGCCTGTCCCCCGAATTATGTCGGCAAGTTTTTTCAGGACAGGTAATCGGTCGAGCCGTTTCACTGACACTTTCATTACACCACGCTTGCGTTTTCTGATCATTACGACCGCTGTTTATTGAAACTTGAAAACTATGCCACAACTTGTGACTTAATGGCTGTAACTTTTAAGACTAGCCTTAATAAACCGTTTTATTTCAAAAAATTGAAAACCTCTCCTTTATTCTGTTTTATATGCTGTGATTTGTTATAAAGTCTTGGTTATATAAATCTTCGTAGCGTGATTCTACCGAACGTGAAGTTTAATATATTGCAGGATACATTAATGAATCATTTATGGAAAATATTTTTATCAGCAATCGCTATAAACACGAGTAAAAATCTATCACTGCACGTTATTCAAATAACTAACAATAAACAGAAAGCAAATAATATATATTTCTTTCCAACATAAACAGAGCTTTCCTTCAAGAACTGTGTATTGGTTACGAGGTAAAAACGATTGGCTACATAAAAGCACCCAGAAGCAGAAACGCTCGATAGTAATTTATAGAACGATGCACAGCCGATTACACCAAAATCGACGTGAAATAATGAAATTCAGGTCAAATGAAAACTTCATTTTACAAATTATGCCAGACTTATCAAAGGAATAAAGAAGTATCATATTTACGCACCATTTCCATCGTGCTTGAATCCTGCATCTTCCAGCTTTGCTGAAAATCGGACAAAATTTTACAACATTTGCATAGGTGTTCCACCGAACAGCCCATGACATCAACAGAAGGTGTGTGTTGTTCTTCATCACAGATGGAATTTTATGACAACAAATACCCTATCGCCTATAGTGTTATTACATTAAATATTTTGCCAGCGTTATTATGATCATTTAACGAGCAGAAAGACAAAAAGTTTGGGCGTATATGACGAGTGGATAGTTATACATTTCACATACATTCATATACATACGTACATTAAATGAAAGCAAAACTCGAGTTTAGTGCTTCTTTTCGAAAGGAACCGACCAGAAAGTCTATGGGAATGCAACAGCTGCGATCAGGTGTGGGTGATGTTCAAACTGATTTTAACCAAACCCCCGATTACTTATCAGTATATGCTTTTGCTAATCAAACTAGTTAGTACACATGCCTGGTGTTATCGTGCTGGCAAATCAACCATTTTTGAACCACTCAACTGTAGAAAAGCGAAATAAGCTGCATGCTAACAGAACGCAACAATTCTGTAATATTATTGACAGATTTCAACCACACGTCTTTCTACTGCACAACCGCAAATGTGCTATTCTACCACAAAAATGTGTGCTTGCTGAACTGTCCATATCCCTGCGTTCTATTCACTTCGACAGTATGAATAGTAATGCAACCTTGTAAGTGGTAATACTCACAAAATAAGTAGAAAGCCAGCAATTAAATTTAAAATATGATTAACAATACCAAAATGGTTACTTAACCGAATTTCTAATTTTTTTTCTTTACTTTCATTCGCAAACACGTAGAATACAATCAATATACCTTAGAAATGTTGGAAATGAAGGGTTTACAATAAATGTATCCCTGTTCTCGTACTTTGTTTAACCATTTATACATTCCCACAGGGATTTTAAAAGTAGGATCTCAAGGCCCACGTTCTGTATAACACTACTGAACAGTAGTTCATATGAGATCATTTGTTTAACCCGTATGTCAGTCTGTTTAATAATTGTTCAAAATCACCAAGTTGAAACGCATTTTCCAGATGTAAATCACACTGTGCAAAAACAAGCTTCAAGATCTGTGCTGTTAATGTTGTCATTCTGATACAATACACTGAAAACGCTTCCAGCTGACCTCCGTGACATACTTTGGCTTGTTTTGTCCTCAGACTAATAAACATATAGTTCGCTCGAGTATTGCCAGTTCCACGTGCCTTTCCTAATGCCCTGAAAGGTACCCAGCTTATTTACTGTGGACAGTAAATGTTTTGTCACTAAATATTGCCCACCAAAATGTTATTCAATCATTTTCCTGCTTCAACAACTGCTTCATAATTTTCATTTATCTCATCTCAACTGCACTGTATGTTATCATCTAAAGTGACAAAGACAGTCTTTAAAAACTTTACCGTTAAATAATTGAGTCAAAGTGTAACATGAAAATTGAACTTGAATTGATTTACACTATGTTTCGTGAAGCGTCTCACCGAGGAGTTCACTCCTTTTTATTGGACAATAAGAGATGAAACTATAGTAAGTCTAGTGCAGTTGACCTGTTTGATCACACTCCAATGGGGCAATAACTAGTAAACTAAACCTTATCGGGGTCTTTTTCAACCTGCACATAATCTAGAGTTGTATTTATATTCTCCATATCAAACTACTGACCGGTTTCTGATTACCAGCCGCCATGACGAGTGGGCGAAGCTATAATGTTGACCTCAAGGATATGGTGGCGTACTCAAAGAGTTCCTTCATAACTTCCAGTTTTAATAAATGTTCGGGCCATGATTGATAGTTTACTACTGTACAATACGCAACTACAAGACTGGTCAACAGACTTCTTCTGTCCAAATGCCCATGATGTAAACTAGAGAGTTAGTACTTTTTTTATCTCATATAGAATGTACCCTGTTTGTTTATTTGTAACGAGTCAGTCATAATGAGAAATCCGCTAGACAGCACATATGAATAACAGCTAGTGAACAAAGTTAATATATCGCTGTTGTTCATACCAGGTAACACACATCGATACTGAACGGATCATGTACATATATATATATATACATATCATAAGTGAAATTCATTGTGTAACACGCAACCAGAAGAGCAGACAGAGATTGTATCCAAAGTTATATTACGCAACACGTAGCGGTAATTTAAATGCAATTGTCCTCTTTGTTTGTCTGACTGTCCGTTGATTCGGAGTCCTCGTGTATGATGTTGACGTAGCGACCACTTCGAATTCAATCCGTGCGCGTTAACTAGTTTCTATCGCTCATTACAATTGTACTTAATATATGCAAACAGATATTTAGCATAAACTCGTGAATGTTTGATTTGCATAGTTCCCAGCATGCGTTTGAAGGATAAAAAGACAAGCGTGAACTTTCTTACCAGGAACAAAGGTGTATTCTCCTATAGAATCTGAAAAAGAAAGAAAACAAGCAAAGTCGTTCAACAGCAATTTAACTCTGGAAAGAATCAAATAACGGGGATGTGAATGAGAGTTTTCAATAGGCCACTCAAAGGACCACAGTATACCCAAAAGTCATGACCAAATCTCTCGAGTGGATCACACTACTGACTGTCGTTGGAGTTTGACGCGTTTTGTATCCTTCTGTTTAGTACTTGCGCGCTTTTATCTCCTTTCTGCAACAGTGTATAAGTATAGGAATTAACTTCAAGCATTTGCTCCCAACAACTTGGATGGCGTCGGTCGATAGGCCAAAACTCATTTAGAGCCTGCAATTTCTTTCACCAATTACATACGGCCGACAAGGGGAAAATGAGTGCCGATAAACCAGGGAACATCATTGCAGTATGTTAAAATTCACGCAAGCCAAGCGAACACAGCGTAAACTATCGTTAACTCACCTCTAAACTCGATATTTTTGTGGATGTTATTTAGGCGTAGAATAAGGTTGATTCTAGATGCAGCTCAGAAAGACACTGCTGAGCTGAAATGACATTGATGAAATAGGCGTTGATGGCCGGATTCAGCGTCATTATCAACTGTAAGCTGCGGAATAATATGACACTTTCGGAGCTTCTACTTAGTGAGTGAGTGAAACGTTTACACGCACATACGTTTCTGTAATTGTACGTGTTTCGGGATGAAACTTCGACAATAGTGCAATGAACAAAGCAGCGATCCCTGTTGTGGTTAAAATCAATGGCAGCTAGAAATAGTATGCAAACGGCATCAAATATGTTAATTCCTTGAATGAGCTAAGGCCATGGGATGAATCTGTGTTAACAATTGACGTCCTGGAAGAATACGACATTCGAATTGTTAGCCTCATTGTAGAAAAGTATTCCGCCACTTCTTCCAATGTGATTAGTAATATGATGGAAGATTTATTAGATCATTCTAAAGCGGTGACTTATTTCAAACACGGCAAGATTGTGACGAATTACAGAATGTCCACACTACTAATTAACAGTACATCGAGGCTAGGGCATTGTAAATAGTATTCACATAAACTGCAACATGTAGTAGTCAGCGACCAGATTAGGTGACATACAAATCTAAAGCATCGTTATTTGTCGACAAGGACTAGTAGTTTTCTTGTGAACGAAGTGGACATGATATGTTCATTTATCGGACCTGTTGACCTCAAAATATTGCACCGCATCCACAATAAGACATTCAACGGCACATAAACGATATGCTGACAGCCGATATCACCAAAAAGGTGGTAATCTGTTTGATTATTTTCAATGAAAAAGCTGATTGTTGAATTCGGAAGGCTTGACAGGAACGAAATCAATGTCGTTTTGCCACACTAACGGTGTTATATAGTTTCTGTGAACCGCAGAAAACAGCGACATTCGCAGTTCTGGACTTACGGTCGAGATAACGGCAGTTATATAGTTTGATCCGGAAACAACACAATTCATTATTGCGGATAAAATGTAACGGTTTAAGAGTAAGCCATACTGAATTATCGGACGCTCCAGTCGCATTTACGTGACTGATATTACATTTCTGAATGAATTATCCGATACGTTAACTGTCATCATTTACAGTGTTCATCTAGTAGAACGTTTGGTATGTGCACTTATTGTATTACAAAAGAACAACCAAACGAGCTCGCACATCAATGGTTCAGAATTACAACTACTAAAAGAACCAATGGCAATTGGCGGACACGTTTTTAGTCAGAAATAGCTGCAACTATCCCATGAAAAACTGTGGTCGACTAGGTCACTTCTGATGTTTTTAACGAAGGGGGCGCCACAACAATTTCTGGATCATACCAAATTTTACAGCCGCCATATAAAATTTTTAATCATACTGCATGATCTTTTCGAGAACTGCTGAATGGAAACTACTGAAATAATGGTAGAAAAACCCATTTAAGTTCATATGAAAATACACTTATAGAGGAATGCTGAAAATCTGCCAAGAACCACGATGAATATTTGCTTATTTTTAACTCAACTGGTAGAATCTCCAGATTACACTTATAACTAATACATTTTCGACCTACTCCCCCGGCAACCACAAGTAGATGTGTTCCACAAGTAGACCGTCGGCGTTGGAACTTTTGAACTGAAGCACGATCCTAAAAGTCTACTAAGAAAACTTATGCAGGGTGAAGCGATCTGAAATGATATCGGGCAAAAGTTGACCGGGAAATTAATTCCATCAGGCGAAGAATATCAGGAAAACCATTATTCAGAGCACACTGTTTAGGTTTGTGATTGGATAGGGCCGAAATTTCATTACGCAAACAACGAAAAACGTAAGTTTGACGGTACCACTTAGAAACTCGAGAGGTATATGCTACCGAATGCTATTTACTCACCAATGTGAGTTGCAGCCCAACCTGTTAAAAAAGAACGCTAGCTGAATGTGGAAGTGGACATGCTGGTCAAGAATAGACGACATCATGGCTGTCAGCTCCTGATGGGCTGTATTCACCCAAATTATCATTTTACCTGATCACTAAACGTGATGGGATTCTCCCAAAGTATCGCTACTGTTACGATAACTAATACGTTGTGGTTGAGAAGAAATGTTTCACAGTCTGTATCAAGGCAGTTGTTATGACCGACAAACACATGTATTATGAACTAGGTACTGATGAAACAGGTCCTACGGGTATTAGAAATACACCTTGGGATGGAACTGAATGTAAGAATTTCCGTTTAAAACAGGGCGAAGCATGTGAGGTGCTATTATATCGTGTTTCAGCAAACTTTATTGACAGTGAGCTTCCTTAGTAACAGGTTTTCAGAGGCCAGTAATGTAAGTGGCATATTGCTCAGATTAGAAAAGTACGTCCGGTAGGTGTGTTAACAACCATAGCAGACGGGTTAAAGAGATGATGAAAAAAGTCTAACCGGTTGTTTCGGAAATGGGAAAGCTATTTGTGGTCTTTAGAATTAGGATTAAAGTAAACTACTGCTATGTAAAATGTGGCTTCATGAGCTTGTTTATCGAAACAGTACGAAAAACCACGAACGTGAACATTAAAAAATAATGCGTTGGAAATTTGAAGTACCGCAGCGTAGATGTACGGCCGAGAGATGACCCGTAAAAACAAATGAGGGAATACGCTTTATTGCTGTTGATGCTTATACTACTAAAACCGATTTGTCAAGGAAAAACGTCTTCTGCCATTCCCTCTCTTAGTTCACATTACCAGCTGAGACGACCAGCAGTAGTGTTGTATAATGGGATGCAGTTACATTTCACGCAGTTTGTTGAACCGTTTCATCCCCGAAGCCATTTTCTGGGAAACAATGTAATCTGGAATTACCCTCATACAATCCCTTTGCACTTACAATGAGCGCTTATAGTCGCATGTTTTAAGTAACTACAGATGCACATTGACAGATGCCTGTCAAGCATAATTCAGGTAATCTTCGAAAGAACGACTTCACAATAACAGCAATTACAGTGTTTTGTTTGTACAACCAAAAGGTACATCCGAAGGCAGTCTACTCCAATGCCATCAGTTAAGTAAACATCGTGAGGACAGATGTTTACGGAATGAAGCTAACGTGTTACAAGCAACGACTTCCTTATACAAGAACACTATGTTTATTAGAAACTGTTAGTTATAGTGAACCCTATTAACAGAGTAAAGCATTTCAAAATTCGTACCAGCTACGGCTTTGTCATGTACAGCCTATCGTGGAATCAAACGGAGGTTAAATTGGACAGTCCCGATGAAATTAAAAAGATTACTTTACATAAATTACCTATACGTATATTTACACCTACATGTTCAAGGTTTCACTATCGAACAGCTTATAAAAAGATATATCAGCCGTTCCACAATCGAAGTGAACTAAAGGACTAGAGTGTTTTGCACGAGAAGACACCTAACGTTGCCTGGCATCAAACAAATTCCACAGTTCCATCTTGAAGTTTGGTAGAGCAGTTGAAATCAAGTTGCGTAAATGGTGGCTTACCTAGACTGTTAATCATAAAACGTCATGGATGTTCTACCAAATATTATAAAAATAACCTCATAGATCAAATTATTATCGGAGCGTTTTCTCTCACCAGCTCATATATAAACTTCCGTTTGGAATATGGTTCAAACGGATTTTCAGTTAACCAAACTGACCAAACGAAAAAATTTCTAACGCAAAGAAAAGCTTAAAAATATTGAGCTGGAAAACGTCCGTATTTGTGAACAATTCACTAATGGATAATGAAGCTATTCGGTAACGGAATAAAAATGACAAAACTTGTTTGATTTTGTTCATCCCCACGTCTCATGAAATTTGGAATACCCTACCAGCTATCCAGTCGAGTTACCATGAAAAGCAAACATCTCTCACGATGTACGTCCTTTTGAAGCCATTTCTGCACATTGTATTTATCCTAATTTATCTGTTTACTGATTTTTAGGATAAGACGCAAACTAGACTTCATAAACTATCACACCAATTTCAGACGATTTGCTAGACAAAATAGATCCGTAGCATGAAAGTGTTACTTTCACTTTTGTAAGGTTTGTCGAGGATCACTAAAATAACGTCAGCAGGACTGGTAACTGTAAGATCTTTGGTGTGAAACTCTAAATATTTGTCTTCACGTCAAAAATACAGTATTCCTTATAAAATCCGTAGCAAGCTATGGACCGTTTTTCGCGCTGTGGTTTTGTTACTGATTTACTGGCAATTATGGTAAGAATCATACAGGTTTTTGTATGTGATTATTACAAGTTTACTAAACCCTTTTGGTCTACAGGGGTGTCCATTATCTGTTTTTGAAGTATGCTGCATTACAGATTATATTTACTACTTTGTTGTTTAATACACCACACTTGATTTCACAAAAGTAACTGGTAACATATAGGGACTAAATTAGTCTGTCTTATCAGTTGTCCATATATTTATGTTATCAAATCAAAACGTTCTGAGCAGATGGTAATCTGGTTAATTATCTCAGTTATTTAAAACAAAGTTCTTGGGTTCATATTTTAGCGAAAAGATTATTGAAATAATCAGCAGAACTGCCATAACAGCCGACTATTTTGAGAATTATCACACAGTCGCGCAGATTGCTTAATGACTAGGAAACACTACAAACGACAGCCGTCGGCAACCACAGTTAACTTAGGTTAACATCCTTAAAAATAAACGCACAAACTCTTGACATACTAATAAATGGGCTGATACAGTGTGTCTGACTTCCGTATGTTTTCTCTCTTTCTCCAAAAGTTCTATAGAAAACGTGCATAATCAAACGGATTGCTATCATCCACCAGCATCATTTATAAGGAATATCTTAGTAACGTCTTTACCTGTCAACATCGCCATAAACATCCCACAGCAAATAATTAATGGAAATTGCATATTGTTTCAAAATTATTTTAATACAGTGAGCGCAGTCTGGTGGATAGTCTTTCGGCTTTTATAGGGTATTTCGTAGAACAGGTGTGGAATGTTTTTTTTGGACGTGAACTGTTAAAAATTACCGTTTGCCACTCCGTTGCAGAACAACACATTTTACACTACTTGAGAACAGAACAATTCAAAGTTTACTTGAAATGTTTGAACACCTTTACATGTGTACTTATACTGTTGGCAAATTAACTTATGTGGATCAAGAGGTTCGTACATATGTTCCACTATTTTCTCAAAATAAATCCATTGTTAAAACTGTGTAATCCTTCATTTTTACCTTAACTTTGGTTCTAACTGCTTGTTTTTTTTATGTTTGCTGTTACTTTTAACAGCTAAACGTTCAACAACTAGGCTGAATGGTAGACATACGTTACATTTATTTGTTAAGGGATTTAAACTATCAGAGTTAACTGACGTGCACGGGTAATATAGATTAATCTATACACCAGTATTGATCGGCTACGCAGAAGTTAAAATGCGCATTTTCATATTTGTAGAGGATCACTAAATTAACTTCAGCGGTACTTCAAACCGTGGAATTTTTGATGTGAAAGTCTGAATATTTCTTTTCATGTCAAAAATATTATATTCCTTAGAAAATCCGTAGCAAGCTAGAGGTCATATTTGTTCCGAAAATATTAATTCCGTTTGACAGAATTATTTAAGGTATTTCAAGTTACGTAAAGGCAGCTTTAGGTGATCCGCAATAAGCTTACTTAACGAAGTTCAACGGGATTTGTTTAATGATTTTCATCAATTGACTGGTCAACGTTCTCTCAAAAAGTAATTTATTTTGCTTTTCCGTAAAATAACCTGTGAATGTGTGAGTTACTCACATGCAGTTTTCCCCAAAGATTTTAAGATGTTTTCGTCACCTCTCTTGTTAATCAGCAACAGTAGTGACCAACTAAAGTACTTCCAAGTAAATGCTATGCTCAGGTAACTGGAGATTATTTCTACGCGGAGATAAGTTCGTGTATTAAGATCAGACGAACAATTACCTTGGTATTTTTCCAGTTTTTTGTTTCGTCTGAGAAAGATGCCTTATCGCTGATTTACAGGATATATTCCCCATGCCTCGAAAGACATCGTCGAATGGAGGGAAATATTTTGAAAGAATAAAGCTAAACAGAAAAGCACACGAGCGAAACATACCACAGTATGTCACGTGTGACGTGGTTCATTCAGGGTTGACGTACATTCACATATTATCAAGTAATAACATTCATTGCAACAATTGACATTTCTTGAGGCGACGGGCGGGATAAGACGTAGTTGTCAAGGGACACTTTGTTTTTGTTAACGAATAAACCAAAAATTCTGCAAGACAGTGAACATTATATTACCAACGCTTACAGAGTTATCTGACGCCACAGGTCCATCTGAACCCACATGGGCCTCACCTGGTTTCAAGCAGTTTATTTGGTGAAAGCCAGAAAAACAACCGGAATTCAAAACTTGTCACTAATATTTTCCAAAAATATGCTCGGGTCCTGTGCGGACCTTTAGCCGATTTGCTTATTTAATGCTTCAGACAACTCGAAATTACAAATGCTAGATAGCGACCCGTGTCGGATTAATAACCAAGAAAGTAAGATACGAAATTCGCTCGATTTCGTACACTTTTGTTACACTGAATATCTTCGGTAAATCAATACTTGATTGACTAAAGGTTCCGATCAAGGTCAAAGACTGTGGTCTAGTCGCACTTCCTCGCTCAAGCTTGACCAGTCATGCGGCCGTCTGTCCAATCTATTTCATTCTGTTACGGCCTACGGGAAAATCTAAATCACTTTGCGCAAGTCACTCAGATGGCAGTGGCCCACATGCAAGTATCTAGTGACAGACGCAACTTCACTTTTCAACAAGTCTTTTAATCAACCTAAAACTACGTTTGACGACATCATTTCATTAATTTCCGCTGTATTGCTCAATCTGATCATCAAAGCAAATCCGTACCCAACATTGGCTCTGGTCTCCAAAAGATTGCGGTCATCGGAACAACCTTGGTCTCATTTCCTTTGGCATGCTAGTTCGTGGTCAAAATTTTGTTAACATCTGAGTAAACGATGTAGTTAACGCCGAATCCAATTAAATTTGCTAATTATACATTCCTTTTCTTTGCACATTCAAGTGCAAACTAAACATGGTTCACAACTGACCTCAGTTGTTGCATTCACTTACGACACCCGGGGACAGAAAAATTACACGGGGGTTTTACGCTGGATAAAGTAGTATAGGAGTAAGTGTAAAACGGACGCTTGTGACGGCGAAGTTCAAGTCTAGTGCTTCCATCCACAAATAGTTCAAACATCTATGAGAAAGTAACAGCTGTGACAAACTTTAAGACCTTCAATTAATTTGAATAATAACCTGTTAAATTTCACCGGAGTGTCATTTGAGCTTTTATTTTCAACGTATGAAAAAAGCATCATCATAAAGAAAGTTATGTATCCCACCATTTCTTGCGAATAATGACTTTATTCCAAGCCTCATTATTTAATACCAACGTATCAATTTGTATTACAGCAGATCTTGTTAATTTTATTTTACTGATGTTTACATCAAAATCAGAACATACTGATGCAATATCCAGCTTTTAACACCTTCCTTCATTCCGCATCGTCTAGTGTATCAGATTACTGATGCTTGTGTGTCCCCCACTGGATGCATTGCTCACTTGTCCCTCTAGGATTTGTTTCAAGGAATGCTAACTTATTTAATACATACTCACCATGATGCAACCGCACTCCTTCTATGTTGTTGTTTGCGTTCGCCAGTTGTCATTTTTTGCAGTGTGCAAACATGTTGAAGTTAATCTCAGCTGAAGCCTCACGTCTAGTTTACTAGGTTTTGTCTTATCGTATCTTCCCGGTTTTTTTTGACATTCCCCAAAAATATTTATTTACACCCACCTAGATTTTCATTCTCCGCCTAGTCCCTCGTATTGGCAAACCCTCCATCAAAACGGATCTTTTTGTTTGATGCAGTAATCAACTTTCTTTGATACCGACTGTCAGCGATAAGAGATGAAACAACACAATCTTGCTGGCTGATGATTCCAAGAAACCCCTGCTAGATATCAATCCATCACTTTTAAGCCCTCGAGCGTTATTTTGTGATTTTATATTCCTTAGGTCACAAAGAAAATGTAACAGCTTGAGGTTCAATTTGGCCAACCCTCAAAATGACACGCATTGTCGAAGAATGCTTGCAATGGTGTCAAAAACAGACTTGTCAGCCTTTTACTCCAGTAAAATTATCTCCAAACTGACATTCATTTGAATGTATAACATAACTATGGCTTTTCTGATGTACTCGCAGGCGAAACTATATATAATCTTCCCCCAGAAGAAGGAACCCAACGTATTCCATATGGGTGTACCTATATGCATAACATGAACATAGCTACCAGTAAAGAACTTCGCAAGATTTGATTTATAATCTTCGGTGAACAATGCTAATGAACTCAAGTGACACAACACCAAGGAAATAAAAACCTTACCGGAAGGTTGTCATGGAGCACTCAACAGTGAAAATGATTTACATCCAGATAAACAAATACCCCGCAAATGTGTAGCATAACCAAATTCTAAAAAGCAGATGTATCAATGGGGTTAATATTATCCCTGCCTACTCTACCACAATACATGCTGGCACAGTTGTCTGGCCAACATTTTTAGCCAATGGAGCAATTACTGGTTCAAAAGTGTATAAGGCAGCTTTCGGGTGATAGACTCGTATGACAGGTTAAACGGTAACACAAAAATCTTGGCCAGTATTAACACCAAGTCGAGTCAAGCGAGGAACAGCAAAGTGGCAAATATGGCTTGTTTCCTATGTTTACTGATTTGGTTTATTAAAGCATAGTAAATAAGGGAACAGTAATCAAGGTGAATAAGAAAGTGTGCTGATATACGTTATAGAGTGCGCCTTTGTCATCATTTATGCAATCCATGCTGTCAGTTGCGGATTTGATTGATTAGAGGCCAGGAGGTAGTAAACGTCTGCACGAACGTCTTCGGATCGCACAGGTCAGGATGTTGCCTCCAATGATAACGACATCTACAAAGGTCATTATCCAGAACTTCATAACACTGAACCAATTTCTCGGCAGTTGGAAGAAGATCGCAAAGTTGGCCGTCTCAATGAGAGAATGGCCATAGTCGGTCAAGTGAGTAACAACATGGTCTGAAATTGTTCTAATCACATCATAGTTTGACCACGTAGAGCAAAGCCCACGGATTCTGTCAACAAACTACCTTGCGGTGCAACTTATAACCTACAGTGTCCGATAAAAGGAAGCACAAGACTACATAAAAATCCGGTTATACAACACGACATTTTTTCTCTCCAGGTGTGACCAGTTAACTGGTTTTGAAAAGAAGCTGGCACACATACGCTGTAAAGTGGATTATTTCAATTGATTTCTTGGACGTGACAGATCAGATAGGATCCATGTCCTCAACTGCTGGTCACTTATTGAAATTTAGATCCCGATTATACTTCCAGATAACTTTTAGGGCACTTAATTCAATAAAACCGGAGGTTGCTTCTGTTTGCTGGGGTAGTGGCATGTGACAAATGGAATCTACCTATCTATGTGCGCAGTGGGCTTGCTTGTCAACACCAGAGTTTTGTACGCGATGTGGCTATTAATTTCTGCGTTCAGATTAAAAACTTACTGAATTCGGCCATGTAAACTCACAGGTTGCATTGTGTACTTGATGAGACGCAGGAAATATGCTGGAGTAACAAATTGTGCAAAAGGAGCCATTTCAACTCCTTTGTCCAACTTTCTTTCCGCAAAAATGCTATGCGTCTTTGTGTATAGTTTGCAGTAGTAGTTGATCAAACGATCTCTTGTTGCATATGAGCCTTTTGTGGACTTGCGGCAAGGAATGAAAGCAATACTAAAGTACATGAGACCCTCGACCTATCTATTTTGTGGAACGACAAACATTTCACTACTAGTCCTGGTTTCAACCAATATTAATGCTTCTCCATTTTTATACAGCACTCCTTTGACAACCAAAACTGCTCTCTGTCTTATTCATAACATCCGGAATTTAGTGCACGAATTCAAAGATAACAATTTTCCGTTATCCCCGTCTTCAATATTATCCAGTCTTGACAAAATGTTTGGAAGCAGTTTTACAGCAACATGGGCTTGCAGCTTATAACAACGTATTATTTTAATGTGTCATAAATATAGTCGATTAAAAAATCACAGTATGAGAAAAGCTGGTTCAGAAACCGAGATTCTGCTATTATACACAAACATTGTTGAGGTACGCTGGCTCACCTTCGAATGGAATACACAGTGAAAGATAATTTAATAGTCGATGATGCCTACTGAAATAACAAATGGGTCATGCCGATATTTCTCCAAAACAACAGATTATTAACATATCTTCGAGAGAACGTATTCAATCTGTTTGGTTCCGTATCTGCGAGTACTCGCAAAATCTTTCAAGGTGACAATTTCAGTATGTTCTGCAAACGGGTATTTGTAAACTGTCCCAAGTATTGTTCATGTCATACCTTATCTCTTTACACTGCCGTCCTTCAACATCAGACGCATGTCAATAAAATTGAGATCAAGATTCCTACAATGTTGCTGAAATAGTCTGTATCTATCGCTGCCTCACATTTGATATTCTCAAATATATTTTATGTCCGTTCGGATCGAAGTTACCTTCTGTTTTAACTTATGTTCCTCATTTTGTTTATAACAGTCCTGTTGTCAAGTTTTTTAATCACCTATCCAGTGGTTTATCTGCCTTGTAGTTTATTCCAGTCATTAAATATGAAATTGTCACAGTGTAATGTTTCTCGTTCATGTTATTTATCTAAATCTCCGTCTTTACAGTTACCCTATCTCTACTGCCTCATTACAGCCGGGGTTCTCCACATCATGTGTTCCGTGTTTTTCTCCAATTTTATCTGTACTCTTCGAAAAACAGAATGAAAAACAAAATAAGTAACACTTTTGTACATGTAGCATTAAAGTACGAACCATACTGGTTTAACCGGTGTTGAACACTTAGTTTACAACAGATTTTCTGAATACGGCTTGTTTGGTTTTACATAATTCTCCTTCGTGCACGTGATTCGTCTAACTCTAGTACCTCGGACTTTTAAAAACACAATCAGTCATTTGCGAATAACTTGTCCAATTTCAGTCAATTTACATTCCTACATCGTGATTGTAATTGACCACCAAAGAAGTTACAAAGCGAAACGTTTGCGGGATTTACATGCACGTAGATTATTTTCTTTGTTGTATTCCTGGGAATAACATTGTTCATTATTACATTACAGATGAATCAAGGTTTTCTTTGAAAGATTCATGTAGATTCCATGAGTCTTAACACTTTAAAAGCTGAGCTAGTCGTCATGACAGAAATCTTCATGTAGAATGGTTACCCAGTATGTTTTATTCGGAAGACAATACAATTGGTGGAGTAGAAACTCAAGTCGATTGCTGTGAATCAGGAATTGCGTATTAGTCTTCCCTACAAGGGAGATTATATGGTCGAAGTTACCTCAAGCAGGCTCTGAAAGTCAGTCGAAACAACCTATCCTGCCGCTGGATTGTGCGTGAGTTTACGTTGAACACCCGTTATCATTTCACAACCCAAAGACAATCGTCCACATTCTACAACCAGCTGTTGTGACTACTCGTTTGTTTGCTGGTGTCGAACATCATAAATTGGTGTTCCTACGAAGCGGTTGTCTGAGAGAATGCGTAAACCTCATCCTACGTGATAGAACAGTTCTGTGACCAAAACGGTTTCAAGCGAGACTGTTGCTCATTTGACCGAATCCAATCATTCGGGTTATAAGAAAGTTGCTTTCCGGATAGCATACTGAGTGTCAAACAGTCGATCATAAAAGTTGATATTCCGGATGCTGACCGTTGCCGAGGTCATAAGTACCCGATTACGCAACCCTGACCTCTGTGCTCAGAAGAAGTTCGTGCAGGCATTTAATCTCTCTTGGTCTACAATCAATCAAGCCCACAGTTTGCAACAGTGACTGCGTAACTGATGATGAACAGGCCGTTGAACACCTCTATTGACCGCATGTCTGACCCACCACGGACACAGTTTTTCATACTAATTGTGTTGTAACCAATTTGGTGATCGAACAGAAGACAAGTCTTGTTTTCTACTTTGTCGCTCCCATGACTTCAATGGGTATTTTCTAACGGATTAATTTCACTCAATCCTTCCTTAACCTACAAGCTATAGCTTGAGATTCAAGACCAAAAATCAAGGCAATTAGAAATGTAACATAAAATCGAACGGGAAATAAGTTGCGTTGTATTTTTGCCTTTTGAGTCCAAATGTGCTTCTTTCTTTAAATCGGATTGTTTTTGATTAACCGGCGCAGTCACGTTTTGAGAGTATTGGTTTGCAATTAAACCTTCGTTATTGTTGTGCATTCAAAATTTGTTTACTTCCTGTTAATAACAAAGAACAAAGTTTACCCTGATGAGAGACTCATAAACCATTACAGAGCCTACAGTTAAAAAGTTCACGCCAGTGGAAATCGTCCGCTCTCCACCCAAAACAAACTGCCTATTTCCAAGAAGACATGTTGCTCGTTAACCGTGAGTTCGTTAAATTGCAGTTTTTCATTTCGTACACGCATTTTGATCAACTTCCCAGCTTCTACCGAAATATCGTTTCTTCGTTTTGCTTGTGCCTTGCTGAAGGTTAGTATGCTCCCGCTTTCATGCGGTCATGTTAGACGTAGGCCCTGTAGGTCATCTCACTGCTACCTACTTAGCTGCCATCAACATCGATTCCGTGAAAACCAAAGATGAGAGAGGAATGTTTTGTATATCACTGCCAACTGCGGTATCACGATCAAAGATTTTGAGCAGCACTTCTAACAATGTTTCAACCAACAGATTTGAAATAGTGTTAAAAACGATTCACAAGACGACGTTGTTGATATGATTCGATCCACATTATTCCCGAAAAAAGATATAACCTGCAGGTAAAAGGCGAATTAATACGCCTTACTAGTTATAGTTGCTTTGGTCACCTCGCGAGGCAGACTGTAAGGAAATTTATTCGTCTTCTAAACAAAATTTAGTGTAAAATCGAAAGACATTCTTAAAATCAAAAATTTACTGGTTGAACAATTCCTGAAGTATGCGTTTACAACCCGAATCGTGATGCGTCACCTTTAAGTGGTTGACAGAAGTATTGTACATAAATAAATATCGACCCGACAATCCAGTACGACTTAAAATATGATTGTTTTTATCGAAAAATGAGTTCGTAATTGTAATCAAACCTAGGCACTCAAAAATATTTTCAAATTATCGCGTTGTGGGTTCAGTTGAAACGTTCGGGTTTCGCAGTACAACATTTTCGTGGTCACTTAAGCCCTGTTCCGACGTAAGTACATCTAGTTTCAATGCAGCTTTTATTTAATTGGGCATAAATTGATTCAACTTCAATACAAAAGCAAGGCAGGATTCAGCATTTGTCGAAAGTATAATGATATGCTATTTATGCTAATAATAGTTTTAACAGAAATAGACCCTAGAATAACCGATATAAACTTTAGCTACAACCGGTTTTTTCAGAAGCAAAACATGAATTGCCTATCTGAATCTGTAACCACGGTGCCCTCATCTGTTGAGAAAGGAAGTGTTGTCGGATGCTTCATTGCTGGTTAGATTGTTCGCGTGTTGTTAGTGAAACGATACATGTTTCACAATCATAGGTAGAAACTGCGTTTGCCAGTCAAGCTTGAAGAGAATTGGCATGGTTGTGTTAAAACTATTTAAATGGTTCCTAACGTCTTGTTTGAATTAAGTTGTACCACTGGCATATATGAATATGCAGGCATCACTAAAGATACATTCCTCTGCATCAAATGGTTTCTACCCACATGACTAATACGTGTTGCAAACTCCAAGAATTAATGAAAGGCATCTGCGAATACGCTAGTAGATGCTCCAGCAAAACAACTAGTAAAATCAATTCGACTGACATTTTTAATCAAAGGTGGTGGATTTTAGAAACGTCCATCGGTGCACACCACTTACCAAACATACAAGTATGCTCAGTATGTATACAAACAAGCCACATTGAAAAATGTGTAAACGGAAGGTGTAGACAATATTAGTAAGGACAAGAGTGAAACATAAGTAACAAAATTTGCGCATGTTTACTTAAAAATAAATCACTGGTGACGGTGGTTGAAATCAATTGAACTAAAGGTTGCTTAAGGTTAACCGGACTGTTGATGTGTATCGTGCGGTTTCATCGGTCGGGCACTGCGTCAATTATTTCAAACCATTTGTTGGCCATCTTGGGCATTTTTAATAAGCTGGCATCTTCAGATTAAAGAAAATCTAACTCATCGCGTGTAAATTTATTTTGGGGAGGAACGAGGCAACCATGGTTACAAACATTTCTTTACCGAGCAGATTTTCAAACGTACTAAAAAATATAATTTGCTACGGGGTAGGACATACGCAGTCTTAATTTTAGATTAATCATAAACACGTCTTGATAAGCTGATCGAAATGATGGAACTTATCCGTAAAGCAGCCCCCAGGTTGCCACACGCTTACTGTGCGTTCTCAATCTACCTACGCGAGCAACCATCCGTCTAAAAGTGGATGTCTACTTCAAACATTTGAGGTCTACATACTGAACCACATGGAATTCGGGTAAAAAAAATGAAGGGGATCATCAACACAATCTTAATGGAACAACCAATCAGCGCCCTGCAATTGGTACAAGTTAAAAGCATAAATATAATTATGATAAACTCAAACCAAACGATTACCCTTTCAAAATGAACATTTTCGCTTCCAAACTAAAGTTGAGCAGAATGGAATATGAAACAAATCAATTTTAACTTCTGTAAAATTACATGTAGACGTCAAAATGCTGATCTCATTACGTTGCAGTATTATTTACAAGAAATGTTTCTATAGTTTCACTGTCCAAGTTATAGAGTGTGCTTATCTGGTCTGCATGTTACTTTTAATTGTCATTTTCAGTCGAAGCGAAGTAATGGGAAAAACGTTGGATGAGCAAGGAAATGAGGCTGGTGGGTGACCTTGTGCATGTTAGCGTTCTATACGTCTCTGGGCATATGCAATTGGCTTCAATGTTTTAAGCAACCAACAAGTTGTGCACGTTCTATATACACCGGTAGTTTTCACAAACATGAAGTCCAGTTTGCTAAAACAAGAGCTCCACTCGCCATTATTAATGAATATACCCAGCGGAAACTGAACACAAAATGAATGGTTCTTTAGAACACGAAAAGTGAATATTTCCCCTGACTGCCATCAAGTGGTTCTGTATGTGAGTGTAAATATTTGACGATATGGAATATCCGAGTTTCTGACGAGTGGGAACGTAACTGCGTATATAACAACACTTGGTAATTCAGCACACGTTGAAATTGGACAGTGTTCATAAGCAGACGAACAAACCACGTCACTTACCGGCAACCACAACATCGTAACCTGCAGTTCGCGAAAGAATAGGCTAAAAACCTTCTGGGGGGAAAATTTTTATATAACGTCACTGTGATTTTTATTATATGCAGTATACAAGGGAAGTAATTACGAATCACATCTTTTATCGTTGCGCGCATGCCAGTGAAAAATTATCGTGAAGCCATTATGATCAGATGTTATCAAACTACGAAAACTTCCATGATGTAGTCCCTAAAAGAATAAATGCATGATCATGATGCATCTCTAATCATCTACAAAAACAAAAGTGTATAATGATGATTATCGATAAATCAAAAGACTAAATACATTATGCAGTCGTATTTGTCAAAGTTTCAATGACCTCAGTCGGAATCGGACAACATGACTGCCAAAAGTGCCGTTTAAATTATGGAGCGTTTGAAGGTCAGCATGGCGAAATCTTGCAGAAGTACTTCTATTTCGTAATGAAACTTCCGAACGCTTCATTTTCCACCCTGGTTCTTAGTGACAGGTCTGCCTTTCATGAGTTTGGCTACGTGTAAATTTTATGCAGATGTATCAACTGTAAAAAGATGCGAACAACCAAGCACTTAAATTGTGTTGAAGAACCGTGAAACCTGGTTGCCGTTGAGGTTACATAAATTACCGTCGTTTTGAGTTACACAGTTAAATATCACAGTAAATAAACAGATTAACCTCAGATAACCTTCCAAGCTTAAGCAACACCGAACAAATCCCTCTGTATATTAGATGACACAAGCCACCTTTGTGCTGTAATGCGAAGTGAGGAAAAGCGCTGCTACTCCACCAGCATTCCACGCCGGAATGCGGGCTTACGTTAGTTCGGTTCAGAGGGATAAGTGGAAGATTTTTCTTTTTTACACTGCGGCGCAAATGCACATCCATATCAGGCATCTCTGCACGAAAACATTTGGCTTTTTCCCAAATATTGGTTGTAGCTGAGCTTGCGATCGTTAGAAAATCTTACGAAAACCAAGTCGGTAACACTCTCACTGCGCTGATTAGTTACAAACGAGTAATTGCATCACACTGTTGTCTGTCAGCCATCTGAGGGTCAATAATCCTCGAAGAATAAAGTTATCGTTACAAGGAGTCTCTCAAATCCGCCTACACGATCGGTGGTCTCTGAATTGCATTAATACCATCCAGCAATTCATCTCCAACGTTTCTCACAGTTTGGAGAGCCCAGACGGTGAGTTTTACCGATAAAATTGCTTGATGTTCACGATATCAGTTCACCTACATTGTTTTATATGTGATCTTGAATTAAACCTCGGTTATCTTCAAGCACATGTTTGAAAATGGTACTTGAAACAACAGTATAACAGGTTAATGATATCTCACGATTCGGTACGACTTCTGTGTAAACAGGTCTTACGGTTTTTCGAGTTGACAAGATCAACCACACTACCAAGCATGTACCTCTGTTGTACGTATTCAATGAAGTTTTGTGCGGGCTGACGTTTATCTATCTGCATTCTAATAAGCTTTCAGTATATTTCGCAAAAAGCATCTCTACTTTGGAAACCGTACTCGCCGTAAACACTGCTTTAAACAATCAATCTTTTCAAATCATATTGCGCGTAACTACGAAGCAAGACGATAACTAACGTCACATACCAGGCAGGTTGGTTTTCAATTCTGTTTCTTCTGCACTGAAAGTAGAGGAAACGAAAGTTTGATTAGGCTACAGGTCGCGTCTATAAAAACCAAATGGGTTGACTGCGATCACTTATCGCCAACACTCATCATCTATGGCTTTGTTTGTCGGATATTTCTATAATTACTAAGCTCATTCCAAGTACGATTATGTAGGAATGCTTGTCATGTCACAAAAGCGGGCAGTATCGTAAGAAACATTTTACAACTCCTTAAAATTAGTTTGAGTTCAAAGTCGGCTGTTTTGCGAAGTCTGTTTTTTTATTAGATTTCATCACCTTCAACAAACAATACGAAGAGTTGTCATTACTTAGGAAGATGCATCGGCAACATGACAACAGTTTTAAATAATGCACAAATGCTAAGTTACGTAGTAAATAATAGTGGCCTGGGCATAAATGATAATTATTATTATTGTTGATTTCCATGTTCCCATCCTCCTGCTTCCTGTAGGTGAGGACACCACGGAAGGTGGAAAAAAACAATTTGTACGACAGTTTGAAGAGTGGTAATTTTTCACAGTCTGTGCTTGGGAAAACTTATCTTTTTAAAACATTTCAGTTTACGGGAATTTTGATGTTACATTCGAGTTGACGAAAAATTAATGACAAACGTGAACCTCATTTATCAGTCGCGGAAACTCTAGTGTATTCTCTGACACTGAATTTACTCGTTGTTGTGCCTTATATCAACTCATCATGCAAAGGAAGGAACATACCTACTACAAACCCCTCCATGTAATCATACACGCGTTAGTCAAACATTCGTCATATATCCCCCTGACGAAAGACTCATGGTGCACCATCGGTTACTGCACTGTCAGATTAGAAAAGATTTCCCGGTCCGGTTAATGAAGTGAATGTCTGAGACGTGTTCTCAAGGCTAACCTTCAAGTGAACAAAAATAAGTGACCTACTGGCACTAATGTTTTGTAGAGTGTTGATCACAGAGGAAAACTGAACATTTTGTTTTGTCCCGCTAAATGTTGGATTATTTTACAACCATGGATAGAATACAAACGAAATGAATGAACCACTGAAGTTCTTGCGGATAAAGCGGAATAGGCAAAGTGACTTATTTTTTGAACATACTGCTTTGCGTAACACTATAAAATTAGGTACGTGTACTCAGCTTTGGATATATCGTAGTCTTTCTGAAATATTTTCTTTATGAGGCTTTTATTAGACGCTGTCAAAAATTTGATCGATTGGATGTAGTAAACCTGTTGTCGATGACTCCCTTCCAGTGGCAGCAGTATGGCAAATTATGAGTGATAAGAATGTTTGGGTTGAAAATGGAAGGAAAAGTAGCTCGACAGATGAGTTTCTATTATTTTGGGCAGGTATGAATAATTATGATGTGAAGTTTGCATTTTACAGCTACCGGATCAGCTTGTTCGTTCCAACTGGTTGGAAGGATTGATTGTTCTTGAGTGACATCTCAATTACCTACTTGTAAAATCCAATGAGACAATAATATATCATTAGCTGCAATTTTCCAGCAAAGTTTTGCGTTTTCGAACGAGTCTCACTCGAATGCGCATTATTCGTTGATGAGGCTATCAAATAAAAATATCAATATAATTAGATCATCAATTGTTCTGACACTACAGCCACTGAACTACATTGTCGATGAGTCTCGAGATGATCCGTTGGTGAATACAGTTCATACGGAGCTATAAAATGAAGTGTTACGTCATTACTTAACATCTAAAATCCAGGGAATTGATTAATTTCTAAATAAACCAATACTCTTACAATAATTTAGCAGTTGTCATTTGCTTCCTCAACGAAGGCCGCTTCCCCAGAAGTACAGTTGAATTAGGTTTACAACAGTTGAGACACCTTTAATAAACGTGACAGATAAGTAATTCGCAAAACTTTTATAATACTTTCATAATAAAAAGTTAACCTGTTCACCTCAGAATTTATCAAGAGAAAATTGAATATTTCAGCTGCAAAATTAACCGTAAATCAATTGTAGCTCCTCATATATACTTACCTGTGGAGTACACCGTAGCTGTAACGCAGCTGAAACAGTGGATTTCAATCACAATTTTCGAGTATTATTTATCGGAATATATCAGCCTTCAACACATAATGAGAACTAATAGAATGTGTCAAACACATGTTAAGACGGGCAACTCTGTGACTCCGGAACACTAGTGACCATAGCAAGTCGACAATTACCAGTAAAAATAACGGGCGCAAAAATGCAGAAAATTCCCACTGTAAGTTCATGTCGGCAACCGGGCAAGGTATCAAGGTATTCGGAAAGAAAATTGCCACGTCAATCTTAAAACAGGGCATCATCACAGAATCAGCTGACAAACGTGGTAGACTGCTCGCCTGATCTACCTACAACTTCTAGTGGATACGTGAGGTCAGAAGGATTGAAAAAGACAAACCACTGTATGAATGTTGGAAGTCGACTGCGTTGAAAATGTATGCATAAAATCATCGAAAAGTCTCAGTCTACTGAAGTTTACGTATCGGTCTATGTATCAATTCGACGAATCTATTATAATTCGATCATATTGGTTAGTTGGAATAGAAATCTTCTTAACAAGTGCTGCGCTCTGAACCGAACTCACCTTCTTATAAATTATCTGAAAGGGGAGGTTTAGGATGTAAACTTATTCAGCACAACGACTTTTTGTTTACCAAAGCGACGTCAAAGATGTGTGCTTTGAATTACTTCATAATACATCACGTAGTGCTACTGTTAGGATTTAGTATAAAGAAATTTGTTAAGCACCATTTTGAGAGAAAACGCGGGTAAAAGATAACCAAGTTTTTTCAAGTAGAATTGTTGAGTGCATCAAATACTAACATTAAGATGAGATGGGGAAGTTCCGTGTAATTCGATTCAACCAGACTCAATAAAAAGACACTGGTTTGAAAAGTCAGTACGCATGCTGATGGAGTGAGCGTGACGTCTATAGGCTGATTTTCAACAGAATGGTAAATCCTCGAGATCATCTACTCCGTCATAGGCTATCGTAGGTCCAACAATTCGCGTGATATTAGGTCCCAAACCACACATGAAATAGCTTGCGCAAACAGCCGCGTATTGAGCATGATATGCTTACAGAAAACTACTGGTTGACAAAGTCATTATATACGTTCCGAAGATAAGAACTGCTTAATTCTCGGGCAGTGTGAACCATAAGTCTATTTCGTGAACAAAGTGCGTACCAAAAATAGCTAACTAGACCCGAAATTTCAATAAGCATGATGTGTCCAGCTCCAAAACGAACGTTGTCTGCTCAGATTCTTTCTAATTTTCATGATCTTTAAATAACAGTCTGCTTCAATTAAGCGGGGTAGCTAAATTGAAATCCCGCGAAACTGAGAGTCTGAAGTTTTTATAAACAGTTTAGTTGAAGAGTGTACGTAGGCTTCTACGTGTGAGATCGAAATAGTATTTTTTTCAGAGAACAAAACACTTTATTTTGTTATTACATTTCCTGGTGCAGAGAAATAGCAGCCATTCAGAAATGCTACATGAATTATGCTACTGTTCACCACAAAACAAGAAGCTGTTTTGTATAATTCTCATAGCCAACTGACAATTATATGGCACATTTTTTAATACACAGAGATAGTATTATAACATAAACGCCATTCCAAATTGATTGTAGCTGTTTTACCCCATTATGCTTTCCATCCAGTTTTCTCCAAACAAGAGCAATTGACTCGAATTCTGCTATCGGCGGAACTCTTCATTAGTGCATACGTATGTCATAGACAAGAAGTCCGGTCACACATTCCCAATTCAACCGTGTTGACCACTGCGCCATTATCTTTAAATTAAGGATAACTGAATATTTGTATGCAAACAGTCAGTCGCATTCGTTTGCCACTAGTATTCTGATTGCACAGTAAATTCTACAGAAAGAACAGCAACAGACCAGTTACTTCCAATCTGTGACCGCAAGCTTTAATCGCAAAAGGCGTTGATATTTTGATTACTCGTAAGTAGTGTGACCATTGGTGGGTATAAATTAAGCAAATATCGTAATATTAAACTTCAGTGCTTAGCGACTTGCAAACGACGTAAAGGAATGAATAAAGCGCAGAGTTCGATATCCGAAAGTTACAGCAAATTGTCTGGACCTAATGCCTAGACCGATAAACATTAGGAATGTCAATATAAAATTGCTTGATATGAACATTTTAAAATAAACCCCACCTTCATCTACCCATGTGTATAGCTTATCAACAGGAGGCGACTGTGGTGTGATTCTGCATGTAATTCTGTATCCAATGTAGAAGCTGCAGTCAGCAGACAAAAGCAGTTCCAGTATAACGACTGGTTTGCAGTGCACACGTTGATTTTAGGATGGCATCTAAGTCGGTTATGCATAACATAAACCTTGCTACCAATTACCTTTGCTGGTAGATTTGATGAGCACAAATTGAGCATAGTCAAACGTGGTATTAAACATTGTGCGAAACGTTTCCACTTACCATTATTTTCAGCGTTGTCTGATGAAGCAAGTGCAATAGGAACAATCAGAAGTAATAATTTATTTCTTCTACCAAATAATGGAGCAAAACACTGGTAAACAACAACTCCGAAGAAAAGATTCAACGAACTGTAAAACAGAGACAGTGCTGGTATATATCACACATGCTTCTCATGTTATATAAAACATTCTGAACCTAGTGCTGTCAGATGTAGAAAGTGTATCGCAATACTTCCTAAGCACTACTGTAACTGTAACTTTTATCGGCGGGTAGGTGCGATAAATCCAAACAATCACATAAAAGGTAAGTGTAAACCTTTTATGTGGTGCCTACAAGCGTAGATGAACAGAATTACTGCTAGTTTTCAATGGATTAAAAGGAGGTGACCGTTCTCTGGGCCCGAAAAACTGCTGACTGATGAAATTAAATTAATATTTGCATTAATGGTAAATAAGAATCTGTTGTCAATCTCAAAAATCATTCGTTTAATTTGTTTGAGAAAAACACTTTTTGAGACAAACCGCTTACAATTAACGGCTGAAATCACATAGTGAAGTCAAGTAATTTATACATCTTATTCAAACTCCGGGTTTTGTGAGCAAAGCGGTAACCAGATGTTTTGAACGCTGTTGTCTAATTGCTGAATCGCCTCAACTCACCAGCTGGCGATCCTGTTCCGAAATCTGAGAGGTAGGTTAAATGAAACGATTTTATTGTTGACGTTTTTAATACCGTCTGACAACTCGCAATAGTTCGCGCTAACAATTAGAGAAGCAAATTTGGTACGTTGTCATTCATTCTGTTGAAACAATACATGTTTATATAAAATTGAATTCACTACTCCCAAGTTTTCCCCACGGATCTTAAAACACTTTCGCGTCAGTCCAATAATTCATATTCAATAATGACGATGCTAGCCAAATTGTAATTAAACTATGTTTTACAAAAGTAACAAATGTTGTAATTATTAACAGCGCTACTCCACTCTTATGACACAAGTGAGCCAGCGATTAGCTGGCACTGTTTCTGGCAATGGGTTGCTATAAAAAAACGATACCTTAAAAAATATGTCGAAGGTGTCTGAGAAAATGGAACCAGTTGTTAAAAACTTAAGTGGACTGAAAATTGTCAGTTTCAAGTGACTTGCTAAGCATTAGCTGAAGTTTTGCTTATCTGTAGACCAGTGTAATAGAGAGATGATTAGTAAGTCAATGAACGTTTCAGCTTTTAAGAGAAACTAAGCGATAAAATCAGTAACTTGCCGGCAGAATTGATGAGTACAAAAAGTGAACAACAATGAACACCACCCATTGATGCTCTAACCAAAATACGCTTCAAAAGTTACGTTATAATCATTTTTGTTCGTGTACACTGCTTCCTTAAAGATTCTATTTCGATTAAATGAAACAGTAAACTGCGTTCAATTTTCCACTGTATATAAGTGAGAGATGCTAAGTTGTTTCACCTGCCCAAATAACCAGGAGTATGCCAGAAAATAAGGCAAAATGGGATTGCATCTTGTTCTTGCACAATGTCAAAGATAGTTATACCAGAAGTGTTTCAGCTTTTATAGGGTGATTTATTGGGACAGGTGAGGATGAAATGTTTTTTGCAGGCAAAGCAGTTTTACATGGGCTGACATTCATTGACATTTGTTTAATTTCAAACTATAGTAATTGTAACCCCACTCAAAATGCGTGAACACTTGCGCAGCTACGTCTACCACTGTCGCAGCTTACTTTGCTTGATAACAAGTGTACAAGAGTGTACAAACTTCACTGCATGGTTCATGTGAAAAACTGACCATAGAATTTTTGCAACAAAACAGTTATAACACGACGAGAAGTAAATGAACACGTTTTGTGTTAATTCATCGGTAACGCATTTACCGTTGAATTGGTTTTTATAGCAAACAAGCAAGCAGGTTTATAATCTTTTGGAGGGTTAGTACAGAACGCTGAGTTCAAGGCAGTGTTACGTTTAAAACCAATCGTTCTCGAACACACTGGGCAAAAGCCAGCTGTCTGATTGTGACCGCTTTAATAAACCGCAACAGCCTTGAGCTGAAATGACCTGGCACGATTCTTGATGCACGAACCGAATCGATAACAAGACTAGCTAATACAAACTCTGGTCGTTTGTGTTTATCATGGAAATTGCAGTTCTGGGTTAACTCGGGCATCTGCGTCTTTTTAGGTAACTGTTCCTTCAACATTAGGATTGCGTATTTCTCGGTTATGCCCGTGTAACCGCCCCTAAAATTACACATAATCTATCATACACAATGTGACGTCGCACTCATACGTCCGACATCTTTGTTGAACGTACTTTTAGCATCTGAGTTTCGCCGATTAAGCAGTGTTTGGCTGCAGTAAATGTTCGCTTTATTGTAGCTCTTATTCGTTGTACTGTATTATTTACGATGTATTCACCCTTAAAACCAGCTTTACACAGACCATATTTCTTCTACGACACACCTCTTTGGGCAATGCTATCTCTCTATTGTGTTTATCTGTGATTCTTTTGGAGGTAACCATTTGATTGCAAAACAGAAGTGATCAGTGATAAGACTAAAATCATATGGTGCCCTCCCAAATAAAATTGTCAACATTTTGACCGCACATTAACAGATAACTAGTTGGCAAATTAGTGGAAGTTACACAGAGCGGAAGTCTTGGCTTAAAGGATTGAACAGATGAACACAAAACTGATTATCAACATTGTGGAAATGCAGTTTACCAGAGTGGCCGCAGCGTCAACACAAATTATTCCTGAACATAGGGGCAGAGTTTGGCTGACATCTGTGAACCGTGGTGGCGTTGTTCGTAGCTTGGGTTGATGGTTTTTGAGCGCTCAAAACTAAACGTCGAATTACTTATGCACTGATGATGTCGATTCGCTGGGCGATGAAACGTTTGCAAACTAAATGCCAACGTCGGCGAACAAACTGTGACGTTTGAGATCCAAAGTCTCAGTTCGCTAGAGTATGCGCTTCCTGTTGCTCCGAAAAATAGCCCAGACAGCGTCAGGGAGTTTGACTGTGTCCTGTTTCGATTATGTTCTTTGCAACCGATGATGCTAGGTGCCATTTATCCTCATCTCTACAGGCACCCTGCACTTCTAACTTAGTTTTCAGCCAGTTTGAAACAAGCTTTTTGATACGAGCATTTAGTTGTCGGCTTGTCCTCTATATGTGGCCCATAAACAGCAGAACGTGACAAACGTAGATTTTATGTTCATAGTCGAGAAGGCTGATGGAGTTCTGGTTCGCCGTACTACACACAGGTTTGCCGTGTTATAATTACTGGATACAGCGGGTGTTAAGCGCCTCCTCTTCATTGTTAATCAGTTACCCCCTAGGAACGGGAACTCTAAATACAATGTCCTCCTCGATATCGTCGTTATTTGTACTGCTGAGATGACGGCTCTACTGCAGTTTCCAAAAAAATGCGAGAAAAACCGTTATTAGTCCTAAGTCTGGCTGTAGATTTTCTTCTGTGCAAATCATCCGTGATCTGTGAAAAAGCATCTTGAATGGGCTTCTCTTGTGTTGCACTGGACAGAAGCTTCTGAAGTGCACAAACTGTCCTCTCCAAGTAGGCTATCAGTAGACGGACCATCCTACTGTGCCATCTGATCTGACAGTCATTCCCTTTGTTCTGTCTGGTCATTTTTAAGCTGGGATGTGCCTGGCACAACTTCAGGAACAAAATATTTCAGTTACTTGAGCCCTCAAAAATGGTCGAAATATCACCAACGCAGCTTCTGTACAACAATGCTTTTAATAGGCATTCGCATAATATCAGCCTTGTTTTAGTACTGAAGAACTATTCACTACAATTCCGTCCACTTTCGAAAACTGTACGTCTGGCAGTTGAACCTTACACCATGTGTACACAAAATTAATAGTGGATTCAGTTTGACAGCCGAAATGGAAAAGGGGGCACGGCTGCTAAAAATGAATTGACAAATGAAATGAACGGCATTTTTCATGAGGTAAAATGTTAATGAATATGGATGTAAAGTCAAATGGACACATCATTGCAACTAGGACAATTAAACCAACTGTACAGTTAACAACATTCAAACTGTCCTTCAAACTGTGTCTACCGAAGTACTGTGCCTACCGATTGGTGCAAACAAATCGGTTATCCAATGGGTTAAATTACGCCGCGGTGCGCTACATATGGGCGTAATATGCCAAAATGTGATACTGTGTTTTTTGTGTGTGGGTTTGTGTGTTCAATTTTCGAGATAATCGTTTGGTCACAAAACGGAAATGATGAAGTCTAGTGCGCACGCTGCTCTGATGCCCATTCGCTTTTCTCGTATGAACAGCGTATCCACCAATGTTCATTTGTCCTGGACGGGTATCAAGCAACTGAAGTTTAACTTTTGACTGAACTACGCACATTACCCATAGATAGCTATTCTAAATGGACCAACTTGGTGACTTAGACGGTTAGTGACCAGAAATATTCAGATGAGAATAAACGTTGCACTAGGTTACGGATAACCTGTTTACATAGGACAGTTAATGTGACACTGAAGATTCGTTTGTGGTATGACAAACGTGGAGTCCACTAAATACCCTGGCAGTTCACCTGGGGATACACCAAGTGCACTGCTGGGCAGTGGAATTATATTATTTATGAGTAGCTTGGCAGATTTCGAAAAGTTAGTGTGTTTTTGAAGCAGAGTACAAACGTGAAATTTGCGAGCTTTCGGCATGGCTTCATAGTTCAGTTGGCACGTCGCTTCCAATGTCTGAGCATGGCGCTTCCTGCTTTGGTTTGAATTAGGCCGAAGTCCTCATTTCTCTTCAATGATTCTCTTCCAGAACGGAAACTGACGTTTACCTTGTAAAGTAACATGGTTCCCCTTAATGTATTGGTAAGAAGTGACAAAGTAATGTGGTTTATTCCTAAGTGCTCAATAATATAGCTGATCCTTCAGTGCAGCTGAGCAATTATGAGCAGTGGATGAACATCTACAGATAACATCGGTTTATTGGCGACACTAAATTTGTCTAAGTCGCTGATCAACATGAAAGAACAGTTAATATAATGCATTTAAAATTTTTCAACAGTTGAGTAAGAATAAAGATTAACCTGTTTATGGAATTTGTTGTTGTCATAATTGACCCAATCAGAATTACGGACTTGATCTTACTGGTTAGGTCATGAAGTTGGACAGTTGTTGACTCGCAAGGTTTAAAAGATTTATATGTTATACCACTCATAATCTGCACCTACTGAAGCAGTTACATATATCCTTCTATGCGTCCCTTCATTTCGGCCTCAAAGGATATCTGTGGTTATCTACCGGACAATTCACCTAGTGTAGCAGAATCAGCATGGAGGTGATTTTTTAATGAGAAATACTAACCAGTCGGAGAAGTAACTCAGCACTTCGGCTAGCTTTCCCCGAATTCGCAATGGTGTTCGCACACATTTTTAAGATATTCTGAAATGGTCATTCCTAGGATCCGCTTGCAGAAAGTGGTGACTGCATTTCACTATATAAAACATATCCAAGGCGCTATAGTCAAAACCGTCTTATTGAAGTTCTACAGATTTATTGGCCATAAGACGAGAGATATCCAAACTCCTTCGCCGAAGTCTTTTCGAATCAACCTAGTAAAGACAGTGCTATTATCGTCGGCAGTAAATTTTCCGAACATGTAACATAAATAGATCGTTTTCGTGACGTTATATGGGCGTTTACTTCATTTTTAAAAATACATCCAGTATGTCCTGAAGGCTTTCATTGCAGTTTGTCACCCGCGAAACAATCTGAAATTCATCTCCCCTGTTAGACTGCAGTAGTGAAAAAGAAAACTATTATAGACTAACAATACGCAAAATTTATCACTGCTGTTGCAATCCCAGCAAGGATCCTTACTCTTTCGTCGCATTACTCAACTCCGCCCTACCTTTTATCCGTTTTGCTATGTTTGACCTTGAGGACTCACATTCTGTTTGCGCAAACTGTGCACCTATATATTTTGTTGCCACTGTTCAACAGTTTGTTGAATAGCATTCTGTGTTCATTCACTTACATAGGACTCTGTCGAGAAATTGCGGCCTTATCCGTCTTCTCTTAAACCTACAAACCACATTTAAGATACCCTATAAAAATTTTTTGCGGTTACTCATTTTTCATGGATTTTTCAGTCGACTTACTAAGAATGAGGCTGACTGGACCGCTCTTGTGAATGTGACAGCTGAAAGTAATTGTGTTTGTTGGTTTATTCGTGTTAGCCAACATTCCTAATGTTTACCAATGAGCACTATTGCGTTAAGCAGGAAGTTTTACTCGATGTTTAACAAAATGGCCTTGCTGATCTTTCCTAGCGACATTCAACGGAACTACATGAATTCGCTGAAATGTTCATCATGCAAACGGTCATGCTCTAGTGGTTCAGTCAGAATGCTGTACACGTATTTCTGTAAATATTTGGGTCACTTCCAGTAAATAAGAGTTTGCTCCCATTAATAGCTCTTTACTTGGGTGCTTGATGGGTTAAGTTATCACATGAAGGCACTGAAGAGGTGTGGATCCAAATGTCATGCAACCCAAATAGGTGTGTCTCCTCCCGATATTCAGCATTAAGCCAAACCTCAATTACAGACTTTATTCACTATACTGTTGCTTACACGTTTGTACTTGTTTATGCCCGTTGTAACCTATCTAGACCGCCCTTTTGGTCCTCCCGTCACTAGTGACTAGCTCACCTTCCAAAACATCGGTCTTTTTCACGTCCATGTTTCTGTGTCATCATCTGACATTCAAGCTCCATCACTCAGTTTGCTATATTGTTATATTCATGTTGCCTGGCCTTGTTCTGATTCAGTGATGTGTATGTTGAATTGTCAACATCTGTGCCTGCAGCTGGAAATCAACTAATGCCTGCTGACTTTGTTTCGAACTAGTGACAATAATGCCGACAATTTCACAGTAATCATACGAATTGGTTGCCAATTAAAGTACGTGATTTTTATACTATATGAATAATGAGTATTAGGATACCAGAAGTTTTCAACACAACCTGCTGCCTACGCTGAAACCTTCATCATAGGTTTAGTACAACCGACACGATTTGGTGAAAATTTTCAGAATGATGGGCGTCCGTATAGTTTCTGCTATTAGAATGATCCTAACAAAATACACAAAGACAGCCCAGCAGTATTCTTTGACAAAGGTCGCAGAACACAGGTTAAAATTTTGATCTTCTACAGAGATATCTAAGAAAAATATACAAACTACCAGCACTCTGATCAATGAGAACGTAAAAGTACACAAGTTTATTGTTTTCCAAGTCAGGATCAAATTGGGCAGCCTAATAAAACATTATTTTGTTCAGATTTGCTATCCATGACCATCGGGTAGGTTGCTTACCAATATCCGTGTACCGACTGTATCAATTTGGGGTTACCGCCACCCATCCAATTTGGCTCCGAACTGCAGAGCACAGATAGATTACCGGGACATTTTACCCAAATGACGAAAATTCGTGATGAGTTGTAGGGTATGGATTGCCTCCCTTCGTGAGACATTTATTAGTTCGATTCGGCTTATTTTCCGCGCGTATTTTATGTGAACATGCAGACCAAAGAACTAAGAATGTAACCTGATTCATCAGTTGACCACTTGTCTACAGAAATGCCAATGGAGTTCTGAAGTATACAGAAGTGTGGAGAAACCACTTGGCTATTTGTCGTTTGACAACAAAAACTGGAAGAATTAAAAGTGCAGAAAATACGCAACATTCTGCACAGGTAGCAACAAATCTCTGTTGGCTACATCAATAACGACGTCAAACTAGCTATTTCATAGGAGAAAATTATCGAACAGAAGTAATGTTGTTGTTTAGAGGTCATACTACTGGAGCCAAAATACCTAAAGATTTGAAAAGAATTTTCGAATAGCGTAGCACAAACAATATATGTTCATTGATCGAACTTCACCGAAGGCACACAACCGGTTTTGTTTGTTGTCAATGATCAGGTACCAGACGAATTGTGACTTCACATCCCATTAAAAAATCGGCAGGTGCTAAAGTGTGTGGACATTGATTGATTTGCAAATTAGTCCTGACGTTTTTATCAGACTAAAGTGAGTTCGTAGGTCAGCGCCGTTGTTAGTCACACTAATTCCATCTAGAGGTTTAAGGGAAACTTGTTTTCCGTACTGTTCCAGTCAGTACTCTCAAAACCAGTTCTGATCTACTTTCCCCATGGAGTCTGCGATAAACAACAAAACAAACGGGTAAGTGAGTTAGCATCCACAAACCTTCACTTATATTTTCAAGCTCGACACATTTCTACAACTGACTCAAACACATACGCTGGTCAACAGTGTCCTGCAAACCCTCCAACATTTTATGGATTCACATATACCTATATATGTATTTAAAAGACGTCTACAGTTTAAATATTGCATTTTGCCGAGGCCATTATTATTCGATTGTGTGGTCGCAAGGGTTTTGTTCAACAGCGGTTACTTGAGGACTTCGTCTCCATTTTAAACCTCAAAGTTGACTTAACGATGCCAGAACGATTAACAAATACACAATACATTAATTCTGTTGCAAATACTTCTTTAAATCATTTTTTTGACAAGTTGCATGCAAGCTGTTTCCAAATTAACTGAGTATTCAGAAACAGACCAAGACTTTCCGCTTCTGTAATATTTTAATCAGTATATTCAGCACATTGTAAGAAGCTGGCTGCAATTATGAACTCATTATATGTTCGCTTGAGAGATGTTCAACAAACTGATTTTGGCGGTTAAGCAAATGTGGCAGGATTTTAGTCGTGATAATTTGGCTTTGCCCACCTTGAAGTAATTGGTGTGAACATCACTGCGAATGTTCGAAGAATGACTGGTCTGAAGTCATATTATCGTCTTGAAAGTAATATATGTTGCTAATGAGATTTATGAAGAGTGAACCTTACGTTCTGTACCAGATTGAAAAAGTGACCGGCTAGCATCTCTATCTGAATACAAGATCTACCGCCAATTTTCATTGGTCTTCAGTGTACGGTCTCATGGTATATTGTACCGTATATCAAATTTGAAGATCACTATCATCAATCTAACTACATCTGACTCTACCAACTGAACACATTTCATGCGCTAAGCAGGTTGATCGCTTCTGTTGTGCATTATTCATTAGTCGTAACATTATGTCCCAACGGTCTAATAACTGGGGTGATATAGCCTTTTAATCAGGTGAATGCAAACAGTTTTCAATATGTCCGCCAACTGCAACCATGTTGGAGTTTTTATTTTTCATTTAGTTTATTGTCATCTTTATGAAAATGCACGTTAGCTCATTCGTTGTTTTTCCCTTCCTTACTTTAATTTCACTATAAAATTGCTTCAGATTTTGAACATATATATGGCTTTATTACACAAAGCAGTTTGTGCTTACTCAGGCAAAAACCGCGTTGAACAGACTTTATACGGTTCATTATTTCCAAGAATATTTTGAGTGTACACACACAGAGAAGTTTCTTGTATCATCACTCAGGCAATTGAAAATGTTGGTGAAAATGTTGAAACGCCGATTAAAACGGGTACGTAGACCACGTGACAAAACTTATTGGTCTATTACTACCTTACCTTCTGCACATGAATGTATTCTGCTGAATTTGTATCAGATTAGGGAAAACTGATTAAAATTAATGAGACGTATAGGTAGTAGTGCGTTTGTGATTGTTTCGTCCCACGCCCCACAGTTTATGACCTGCATTTATAAGCAAGAGTTTTGTTATTTAGACTGCTAGCAGTCTCAACTGATATTCCTTTTTACTTTGAGAAAACCTTTTGTAAGATTAACTCTAATTCCCTTTATTTCATTCAAGAATTTTATCAGTCAGCAGAAAAGTTAACTCACCAACTTTTTCTGTGTTTCAAGCAACACACCTTCATTTTCCGTGTGGACGGATACATTGTGATTTGTCTTAAAATTCGTTTTGCGTAGAACAATTCACTAACAGACTGACTCATCTAAGACAGCATACTCATCATCGATACCGCCTAGCATCTTGCTATGCTGCTTAATGTTAAATTAGTTTTTTTGGTCGGCCAGTCATCAAGCTGTACAGCAAATTGAAGAACCTGCTGTGTGTATGTTAATTTCAGAGGCTTAAACACAGTGAGTCATGGTTAGAAATAACGGTACAACAAATTGACAATTTGGAACACTTGGTATCTCTTCATCAATGTGAGCATAGCAGCAAGAAAATGGACACTGTTATTTTATTTCTTCGCCTCATTCACTAGTTTTACCTATATGTTCTCCTTTGCGGTTATTTGATACCGAAGGGACAATATGAAACGCTAGCAACCAAGTAGTGTCCGTTTTCTTGCTGCTAAGTTTAAACTGATAATTGTTCATCTTTGTGGAGTAACAAATTGAAGATGTGAACAATCAAGATATCTGAACCGTCCGAACAAACTGTTTGACAACAAAAAGGGTTTGTGAGCTGTATTAATCATGGGTGAAAAAGCCAGTAGATAGATTTCTGATTAACAGAAATTTCATTAAAAATATAGACGCTTGCGATCTCGAGATGTCTCTTTGAAGAACAATCTGGCTTCAAGTCCGTTTTACTAAGCTCTGCCTCTTTATAACGAGAGAGTTCATCATCAATATATGGATACGAGTTCTGTTTAAATAAACTTACAAACTTCCTCCAGAATAAAATTACGGCATCAAAGCCATCTGTTCTTCCTATTCGACCTAATCTTCTCGAAGGTGAATGGTTGTTGTTCCCAAAGGTATGTACGTAACCAAACCAAATGATAAAGGGGTTGATGATGTGTTACTACTGGTTTTAACATCGTTAGTAAACATCTGGTCAAGTGAGCATTACTACAAAGCTGTACGGAAAAATATAAGGATGTCTGAGTAAGACATACGAACGATTATTTATAGCAAATAAACATAAGAGGCTAAATAACTGAGAATGCTCACACGAGTGATTGACGACATGTTGCCTGTAAGTGCGTGCTCACTTCTTGTCAAAGTTGAGTGGTTATTTGGGGTTGAATATGAACCTGGAGTAACAGCGAAAACCACATCCACATTCATCAACAGTTTAAAACTTTCATTAGAAAACTGAAAAACGAATAACTTGTTTTACAGAAGAGCGGAAAATGGAAACAGGACTGTATGCCTCAAGTTAAGATGATACTAAAGGAAACCTGCAGTAATAGGAATTTTACAACATTATCTTCTCTTATCTCTTAACAACAAAATGACTAATATCTAAGTGTTCTCTGATCCAGCCGTCTATGTTACCAAGGTGTCCTTTATCACGTATATTTATTATTCTGCAGACGGTTTAGTATTATATGTTCCCTGCGCCACATAAGATCAGCCCAGTAAAAGAGATTAACATTTTTTCCGGTGTTCTGTGATATGCAGTGTAAAGTTTTGACAATTCCAAGTTACAAAAGCTGTATGTTAACAAGAGTAGTATACGGTAATCTTTCGAACTTTGAGCAAACAGTTGGTTTCGTTATTAGATTTTGAAAATGGTTACTGAAATGGATTTCTGGTTAACGTTTATACCTTCATATTCCGAATAACCCGAAACTACGTCTGCAATCTTAAAACTTTGATCTGGGAGTGTAACCCAACTTGATTTTTCTCCAAAAATCAATGTTGTCTACGCATTTACTATCGAATTAAGAATCGCTTAGTATATATACATTTAGTATGTATATGATTCGTATGCAAAACGTCGGGTGAGATGATAGTTGAAACGCGTATGGATTAAACGTTTTAATATAATACTGTGTGAAATACAAGTCAATGATGCTCTGAAAGAATGTTTTATCGGTACGTATGCTCAATAAATTGAACAGAAGACGGAACACTGCCATTAATAGAAAACAAAATAACTGACTTCAAAATCAAATCTGACGCAGATTTCGCCTGTGATGCATCAGTTGTAAACAGTTTGGGTTCAACGGCACATTGGTCAACACGGTTGTCTTTTGAAAGCGTCACCAGGTCTCGAATCTCGAAAAATCTGGACATAATCTGGATTAGAACGATAAAAAGGAAAGGCATGCTAAAGCTCACCTATAACGGATTTGGGGTTGTCTACATGCAAACATGTGGACACATTATGACAAACTAAATATACTTCATTCTATACTGAAATACCTACTTATTGAATTGCCAGATGATTCAAATAACATTTTATTCCGTGTTATAGATGATGTTCGTGAGCTTACTACCAGAATGCCGCGTTCCTTTTTGATACTTTAACTTACGAGTCACCTTTTGTCAGACTGTAACTGCTATGGTTTTTTAGGAGGTCATTCTGAAGGCACAAACCATGAAACAGCCTATCTCATATACTTTCCTCAGTTGTACGCAGATGATTAGCCCGAGAGCAACAATTTTAACTCCACAAAATGGACAACTCAGTTTTGCTCTCCATCGAAATTTACAGCCAACCCAAAGATGAGACAGTTGAAATATAAGATGTCCTCACCTGCATATTTCAGATTGTTCAACGTTGTCCATTAAGTTCTCAAAGTACTCTACATGTTGGTTTTAACGTAATTTGGAGAAGAAAATAATAAGGAGACAGAATATAGGAAAACATCTTCGGTTACTTTTAAACACTCATCAGTCTTGTTTGACATAAAATGCTGGTTTAAAGCGAAGCGTAATTTATCCAAGCAATTTATCTTATAACTGATGTCTACTTTATGTAAAAACCCTGAAGCTTTTACTTCTATATGTTCACTGAATCCTTTTTTAAGTGTCACATGGTAAACTGAGATTGTCAGGATGATCCAGTAAACGACGAGTGGATGAGCAACGGTTGACTCATTTATTACTAAGCATGCGTCACCGTAGTTTACATCAGGTAATGCCAGTTGCGTTGTCCGAAAGTAAGGGGGGTTATGTGTGCTTCCATGTTTTTTACTCATGTCTTTGTAACGTAACCTCTGATTAATGGCATTAATGAATCACCTGTTGTCGGAAGTAAGCAAGTCAGTGGCGCCTTCGAAAAACAATATAAGCACCCAGCGCAAATGTCAGCATCCTACAGAAAAGGAAAGTCTTCACCATCAAAATGCAAACTTATTGTGCATTAGCGGTTGTCGTCCTTCTACTAGCTTTCCCTGGTAAGCAAACTAGATATAAGTTGTAATCGGATATCGTTAATTTTTTTACTTTGATTCTCAGAACAGTTTACAGTTACGCTTCAGTTTTCTTGTAAACATATTTTGCGATTCTAAAAAGACATTTGAAACATGTTTAAACTGTCATACTACCAACTAGCGTATGATGAGTGCATTACTCGTAAAGTGTATTTTCCTTGTTTGTTTCAGTTGTTTGCAAGGCGGATGTTGCTAAACGTACGTCAAGTACCATAGAAGTGACAAACATCCCCTAGTGAAATTAACAAATTTCAATCGAAGCTCGCCAAATTCATATCCATCTGTTACTCAATGCATGTGAATAACAGCAAAGAAAATGAAGTATATTTCTACATTTTGCTTTGGTTCGAAGCATTTATGAACATCATTTTATAAAACCTGCAAAATTATATATTGCACGGTATTGGTGAAACTTTAAGTCCCCATATATAAATATCACTAACGTAATGATGTATATACACATAACATAATTTGTAATAACGTGTTCTTGCTTTCCCCTTATATTTTAAAGGGTTCAATCTTGGAAGCTTGGGTGATTTAGGTGAGAATGACGGTCTTGTTAGGTATTCTCCTGGGTGTCTGAACAGCATTTCTCTAAAGTGCATTGAATAGATTCCATTCACTCATTTTAGCGGCTCACGTAAATTAACATATTTCATGTTCTTGAGCATATAAGTCATCTACAAACATATGAGGTTTTTGGCACACTGTACTCCTGGTTTTCAGAAACGTTACCGGGAATAAATAGAACATAGTAACCGATATTACTACTTCGCGAACCATCCGCTTTTGACTGGGTTCTATAGTTTTCTCGAGTTTTACAAAAACACATTTCAAAAGAATTTGTCAGTCGGAAATTGAAATGTTGATACCACGTTTTATTTTATAAACTGCATACCACGTAAAGCGTTCTGTTTCCGCAGTAACTTTCGTTTTGCATCTGCTCAAATTTCACTGCCTTTCAGCCAGTGGATTGACCGGATCGGGCAATGGTAAGTGTAATGAAATGTAAAAAAACATGTAATCCTAAAACTTCTCATGACGTTTTATCCTCAGCTTCTCCTTTGCATTATTTCATTCCAACGAATTGAGAAGCTGCTCATTATTAATATAACTTATACGCTTGACATCGGCGTTGGTGGATTCCGGCGTGAAAAGTTCGAGAAATGTTGTCGGAGCAGTCGATCCCCTGGATCATTTGGTGGATTTACTATGAGACAGTGGGACAGGTGGGTAACCGAGTCCAAATGTGAAAATTCCGAGTTCTTGATGTGGCTTCGTCGCTCAGCAGGTAGAGCGCTTCCTCCACTGAGGCATGTTGTTTCTGTCGCTGGTTCGAATCCGGCCGAAGCCTTAACCTTGCACAATTGGGTCTCATCTAGGATTGAAAAGCGTAATCTGCCCTCAAATTTGGCATGTATAT